>CM030358.1:443184853-443642353 GCA_017893485.1 Hemerocallis citrina | reverse complement strand
GTTGCGGACCGTGCCGGCAGCCCAAGCCCGGGAGGTCGAACCTTCGCCTGCGGACACACCATCGGAATGACCGGGGATGCAGCGCGCACCGTCTCGGCGTGCCCTCTTTAGGGGGGGCACCCGCGCACTCCTGGCACCGGCTTGCGGGCTCTCCATCTGAACCGTCTTGAAGCACAGACCAAGGAGTCTGTCACGCCCCGCTTCCCAAAAGTAATACGAAATACAGATACGTGAAAACGTCCAGTGAATGGCTTTCACCATTCATGAGCTGTAAGGAACTTTACAACAATACACAAGGATAAACATGAAATAATCATCTATGCATGCATAAAAAAAATTAATATAACCAACAGAATTACTTGAAAACAAGATACACAATTCTCAAATAACCAGATCTGGAAACAACAAGTTATATGTTCCGGGACAAAATGCCCAGTACAAGATTCAAGTAGCAATAAATACAATTTATTCAAAACAGGAAATAATTCAAGCAGGAACTCTAGCCAAGTTCATAACACTTGGTCACTTACTCCATCGGGCAGCTAGTCTCCGAAATCTGCAAATTTGACAATTTGCATGAAAAGGGAAACAGAAAACAATACGCCCGTCAGTGCAAGTTACGGGCCGAATGTAGTGCAGGCAAAAAGTATGGAAAACAGATAAAGAATATACAGAGTAGCAACGAGGAGCAAGTACTGAAGTAAGTATGGAAGGGATGTGACAGCAAAATAGAGCAACTGACTCTTAATCAAGAACAGAATCAAGTAACATGATAAGATAACAAAGAGTAAGTAGCATATAACAAGTATCAAGTAGCATGCAAGTAAGTAACAAGTAACAAGTGTCAAGTAGCATGTACAAGTAACAGGAATGAGCAAGTGATCATGTTATTCTCAAGTCTTGTATCTAGTCCTATCTAGGTAGCACTTCATGCGTCCCAAATTTTACCACATGGCTGCTATATTCAGACAAGTTGCGTTTAGATTTCGTAGTGGATTATATAGGACCGTGTACTCAGGTATCACGTATCAAGTATCAAGTAGTTATGTGTCAAGTAATCACGTGTCAAGTAGTCAAGTATTAAGTATCAAGTAGTCAAGTGTCAAGTAATCACGTGTCAAGTAATCAAGTATCAAGTAGTCAAGTCTCAAGTAAGATCTATGGGTCCCCTCTGAGTACACCTTTCCTATAGGAAAGTATGTAGTCGGTTAAGCAAGTGGAAAACACGGGCCCCCTTCCAAGTACACATTTCTATATTTTCCACTACTAGATCTTTTTCATAACCCTGGCTTGATTACTTGTTATTATTATTAAATCAAGTATGAACATGCACGAACAAGGTAAGAAAACATGGCAAGAACAAGGAACAAGTTCGAGTTAGATAGAAGACATGAACGAGTGACAAACAACTCATAATAGACTAGAACAACGAGATTTTTAATTCTGGATAGCAAGATGTTGCTGCGCCAAATCTGAGATTCCCGTTGCTACAAGAATGAAAACCTAGATCCGTCAGAAATTCTAGAAACTAGGTTCTCAGCTGAATCCAATGCATATACACAAGTCATATAACAATTACAGAAACTGGGCTCAAAATAGCGTTTTATACAGAATTCATGTTCGGCCAGAAATCACAAAGTTATATTTATAAGCATGAAAAGGGCATAAAACCACAATAATTAAATCTAGGAAAAATTTGGAAGGTTCCTTATCATGTCTAGTATCAGCATATAAAATTTCATAAAATTCCGTTACAGATAGTATAGTCAAGTTAATTTGTAAAACAGAATGATGCAACAACTTTATGAATCTGAAATCTTAGACACAGCAGTACCAAAATAGTGATAAATCACAAAATACAACTCGTAATTCAAATCCGTCAAAAATGTTGTAAAATAGACATGCCATGATATATTTCATATCCACAAAGATTTAATCAAAAGTAACTAGAATTAGGTTGACAACACATTTCTTTACTGAACAACATGCAGTTTGGAAATTATATGACTGATTTTATAAGCATGAAATAAGTTGTAAAAGTCATTAGATAATTCTACAAAAATTAGGGGTTGATCTCAGTCATGTCTAGACGTACTCAGAATAATATTAAATCCAAATCTTACTTTTAACATCAGTTTTAAAATAATAAGACAATTGATCTCATAAATCAGAATCTGAAAATTACGACATAACTGCAGTAAAACAGTGATTACTCACACATCAAAAATCAAAACTGAGGTCCGTCGAAAGTTCTGAAAAATAGACACCAAGGCCTACGAATCATATTCACAAAATAATTTATTTTACTGACCTTAACAGGGTCTAAAATGCTGGACCAAATTAAGGCAGCAACAAAACGAAATTCCTTTCATGCATTTAATCAAACAACTCATCTACAATAGATCCAAATTAGGGTATGATATAAAATACGATATATTAGATATTCAAAACAACATAGCATGTGTATTTAACAAATCCACAACGAGATAACATATCTAGCCACATAACAAAAATCCACATATAATAGATCACGAATATGGATATATACATCAAGAAGTCTATCTAGATCTAACAAATTTTCATGTAGTGTGTGTGTGACAACTATGATGATGGATCATGACTACGAATGGATCAAACGAATGTGATCAAGATTCTCAAGAGATCATCATGGGAACGAACATAAAAACGAGAGCAAGACTACATGCGGTATTTTGTACTGGTATACGAACAAAAATAATATACAAGTTACTTTTCTTGGGGGTAGACGATGAATCCGATGAAAGAATAACGGGAATGGATCTCGGGCGATGAACACAAGCACACGATCCGCAAACACGAGAGGCTTGCATGATTGAAGTCAACGGTGGCACTCCGGCGGCGGCAGGCGGTGGAAGACGACGTCGAAAGAGGAATGGGATCTCGGGATGAGGAGAGGTGCGGGTTGTGGCGTCGATGGGATGAAGGCCGAGGAGGGGGTGCTGGGTTGGTGGCACAGGGCAAAACTAGGAGGGTGCGACGGTGGGTCGACAGCTAGTAAGGTGGCCAGCAGGGGGGGGGTCGGGATGCATAGGGAGAGAGGGAGAAAGAGGGTGAAATAGTTGATTAGGGTTTGATTAGGAGATAATGACTGTAGGAGGAATGTAACAAATTTGGTTGTGATTATAATGAGATTTTGGCAAGTTAAGATTTTGAGAAATCAAGGGGAGAACGTGAGGGAGAAATCTGAGGGAGACTGGGTAAAAGAGAGTTTTGGGTAGCGGGTTTAGGATCCAATAGGGCGGATTATAGGGTTTTGGGACTAAATAGGGTAGATTGGGTTAGAATTTGGATCCAACAGGGTAGGATGTCAATTAATATACAATTAGGTCATGAAATAAATAAATTCAGAATTAAACAAAACATATAGAGATAAATAATTGGTAGAAGAATTTGAATCAAGAAGATTGAAAATCACAGAACTGAATTGACGACAAAAATAGATGGATTTTATTGAGAACGAAGAAACAATTACATTGTTTAGAAAGGAGAAAAGAATACAATCAGAATAAATACCCAGGAAAAAAATAAATACATACAAAAATACAAGAAAAGGGATATAGGGGTTACAGAGTCTGACATGCGTGCGAGCCAGCGGGCGCAAAAACTCGGAAGGCGCGAGGAAGCTTATGGGCGGGTTCCCCCTCGCAGGGTGCACCGCCGACCGATCCCGATCTTCTGTGAAGGGTTCGAGTGGGAGCATGCTTGTCGAGCCCCGAAAGATGGTGAACTATGCCTGAGCGGGGCAAAGCCAGAGGAAACTCTGGAGGAGGCTCGCAGCGATACTGACGTGCAAATTGTTCGTCTGACTTGGGTATAAGGGCGAAAGACTAATCGAACCATCTAGTAGCTGGTTCCCTCCGAAGTTTTCCTCAGGATAGCTGGAGCCCGCGTGCGAGTTCTATCGGGTAAAGCCAATGATAAGAGGCCTCAGAGGCACAACACCCTCGACTTATTCTCAAACTTTAAATAGGTAGGATGGCGCGGCTACTTCGATGAGCCGCGCCACGGAATCAAGAGCTCCAAGTGGGCCATTTTTGGTAAGCAGAACTGGCGATGCGGGATGAACCGGAAGCCGGGTTACAGTGCCCAACTGCGCGCTAACCTAGAACCCACAAAGGGTGTTGGTCGATTAAGACAGCCGGACGGTGGTTATCTCTATGGAGCTGCTTCTAGGGTTGCTTATGACAAGGCAGGGAGGTATATATATTTTTCTTATGTTATCCAATTGTGTTAATAACTTGCTAACTAATTAATATTTCACATAAATAGGTTCATGCCAAATGACACCAAAGTGGGAAGAGAAAATAGCGTTTCATTTCCCCCCTCTAACTGAATCTGCATTAGTTTGCAATCTGCATGGTTGTAGTTTTCTTTTGTTTGCGAAAGAATTATCTGCTTGCTTGCATCCATTTGTTGTTATGTTCACAAATGTTCCTTTTTAAACAAAATGACGTAGCAGAAAGGATGTTCTTTTAGTTTAACGGGTTTGCAAGCGTTCTTTTTGAGTCTTTTCGGTGTCCATGTGTTTGTTTTTCGGTGTACACTGTTTGCCCTTTGGTTAAATATCTTTCATAGGATAGTAAATCAGGTTGTTTGTAAGCAACAATTGTTGACTCTTAGTTTGGTGTGCACAAAACGTGTTCATTAATACTAATAAGTTTAAAGTTAGTTGTTCAGATTTTCAGGATCAAATAAGGAGAGTAATATCAACAAATATCAACAAAAGATCCAAGAGAAATTCAGGAATATTCAAACAAGGAAAGTAATAAAGATAGATGGCAAACACAAGCAAAAGAGAAAAATATTCAAAAAGAGTTCTTGATTAATTGATCTCCAAGCAAAAGAAAAAGGTATCAAGACATGAACTTTTCCTTCTATTTTCGTGATATTTTAATTGTATAAGATTGATTAAAGATTGATTAGTTTATGGAAAGAAAATAAAGTGGATTCGGAATATACAGCGCGATACCGGTCGACCGTACTTCATGACGGTCGACCGCATCGTAGTCGACCGCAACCTTGAGTAGTTTGAGAAGCAGTCGACCTTTCACCTCTCTACTTTACGTCAGAGAGCTGAACGGTCGACCGCACCAATATGCCGGTCGACTGCACTTTGCGCTATGTGTATTCTTGGAAAGTATCATTTCTATTTTTGATCGATACACTTCCCTGTTACTTATATTGGACGAATCCAGTGTGTGTTCTCAACCCTATTACTTCTAGAAAAAAATAATATGAACTAATCTTTCAATAATCAATTCGAGTGTGAGCGATAATTTTTTTGTACTCTTCAGTTAGGATCATTAACGATCTTGAGTTTTGGTTTTTCTTTCTTTTACACTTCGGTGAGATTGACGGGACTTGTATTAGAAATCTTGTGGGTGTAATAGGTCGATCTCTCGCCTGAATTCGAGAATCACTGTACAAAAGGTTTTAAGTATAGTGGAACGCTTGTGGTGGAGAATTGCTACAAGTAGGTGGTGTGAACGTAGACCTGAGGGTCGAACCACGTTATATCGCTGTGTCATCTGTGTTTGCTGCTCTTAACTCTTTTACTTACCTTGCACTTTATTTTATTAATTTTAATTCCGCACAATCACCCTATTCACCCCCTTAGGGTGATTTACAGTGGTATCAGAGCGAGGTGCTTATCAAAAAGCTTAAAAGCTTAAGCAAAAGGTCCAATGGCCAAAATCCTTCCTCCCGATCACTTGTACTCATCGGAGCCATTTATCTCCATTGGGACAAACCTTACACGATCACCATTTTTTGATGGAAAATGCTATGACGTCTTGAAAGTTCATATGTCTCATTTTTCACAGATGCTCGGAGAAGAAGTATGGAATGTGTGTATCAATAAAACAGAAATTTCAGTTAGTGACGGGAAGACATCCTTCACAAAAGCAGAGTTGGCCCTCAAGACAGCAAATTTCAAAGCCATGACGGCTCTCTATGCAGGGTTGAATAATGAAGAACTAATGCGATGCAGGCATAACTGCAAAACAGTATACGAGATCTGGAACAACATGCTGAAGTGGCATGAAGGAACCGCTTCTGAGGTAAAAGCTAAAGTTAATTTATGTTTCTATAAGTTTGATGTGTTTTGCATGTTGCCAAGGGAAAATGTGGATCAAATGCTTGCCCGCTTGGATATCATTGCCCACGAACTTGAGAGCTTAGGTAAGGGTCTAGATGATGACCGAAAGGTCGGAAAGCTCATAAGCCGTCTCACGCCAGAATGGGATGTAAAGGCCGCTGTAATGAGGGAGACTCTTGAAGAGAAGGAATTTGACTACAACACATTCCAAGGAAAGCTGAAGACATATGAGATGGAAATGTCGGAGATCAAAAGATACAGACAAAACATCAGGATTGAACCAAAGACCGAAGAGAAGACCATTGCACTAAAAGCAGAAAAATTCCGATCATCAAAATCAGATTCAGATCGTGAGGAGTCAGACGAGGATATTACTCTATTGACAAAACAATTTCGTAAGTACCTCAAACATAAGAAATATGGCAGGTACCAAGGAGAAAGGGAGAAGGATAAAGATGATGTGTACTATAAGTGCAAGAAGCCTGGACACATTCGTGCAAATTGTTTCGTCTCACAAGACAGGAACATGGACTACTACCGCTCAAACCCAAGTCTAAAAAAAAAGGCACTAAAGGCAACATGGTTAAATCCAAGTTCAAGTGAGGGAGAGCAAGGCTACGACGAGGTCAGCTTCATGGCTCTTGGGAATGGTGAGGTGCAATCACCATCTCAAGAAGAGGTAATCGAAGAACCCACTTATGATGAACTAGTAGACATGTGTAATGGTTTGAAAGACTATGCTAAGAAATTAAGTCGTGAACTTAGGCAATATAAATAAATTTCAAATGACACCCATGACTCTTGTATTACAAAAAATCAAAAACTGAAAAATAAGAATGCCTTGATCTTGGAAAAATTTGAGTCATTTAGAAAAGATCATGATGTATTGCTAATGGAGAACGAAATCTTAAAACAACAAATTCGAGAGTCTTTAGCAACGCATGATGATCACTTAAGAGAAATTCATGAAAAATCTGTTTATATCGCCAAACTCACAGATGAGTTAAAAGAATGTAAAAAGAAATTTGATGATGTAGTGGAAGGATGTAATGAAGCCCTTGAATAAAATAGGATTCTTGATGCTACACTAGACACTCTTCATTGGAACACAAAAAACGATGAGATGACTAGGAAAAGATTATGTAAAACAGTAACTGAGCTTAAAAAGATTGTTGAAAAATATGAAGGGTCCAGTTACCTTATTACAAAAAATTCAAGATCTTATCATAATAATCGAGGACTTGGTTACGAAAAGCCAATACACCATCAAAAAATGTAAATCATCATGTCATACACACTTGCACAAACTCCAACATAATCATAAATCAACCCAAAGCTATGCAAGTGTGCATGACTCAAGACATAGTCGTATTACATGCCATTACTGCTGTAGATTAGGACATATTTCATATAACTATTCATTAAAAAGGAATACTAATTTTGTTTGGGTAAGAAAGAATGTTAATGCAGGATCAAAGCCCACTTGGACTCCTACAAAATCCCATGTAGGTGGTCCGATGCTTTCAACTTAGGAGATCGTAGAGGCCTTGATAGAAGATGCTCGAGAGGCTCAGCAAGTTATACCAACAAACAACATCTCTATCAAGGAAAAAGGAGAAGGATCTTGGTCCTTCAGATAAGTATAGCATCTGGTAAAATCTACACTAGCCTAAAATTATATTAAATGTGCATCTGCTAAATTATTCCTGAAATGTGCGAACTTTACAATAACATAAAATCACTATTTGAATGATTGGTCGACCGTAAATATCATTTATTATTAATCAGTCAAGAATGGACCGGTCGACCGAACAGTCGACCGTCCACCCCTCTATCACAAATCACCAAATTTTCTATTTCATGTTGAGCGGTCAACCGACCAAGTCGACTGACCTGCTTATTCTCTATCTAATATAAATACCTCTTCACCCCTAACATTTCTTTCTTATAAAACCCTAGCCTCCAAATATAAACCCATCAAATAAACCCTCATCTCTCAACCTTTTCGTCAAAAATTTCTCAAGTGCCCTCTCATCCTTTCTCTCCATGGCTTCCTCTTTGTAACACCCCAAATTCCAAATATAACCGAATTCGAAGTTCCATAGGATCTTTACACTTCTTTCGTACAATTTTACAAGGAAATAAATTTTTTTTGTTACATCAGAGTTTACACTTACATTACATATTTATAGCGGAAGCAATTTACAACAAATTATATGAATTGAAATGTACAACACTTGGATCATTCTTTAATCAACATGCATTCTTTAGTCTTGTTAATCACCTTACCCTGCATGAAAACTATGGGCGCGTCAGTTGTTTACAACCGACGAAATATTATACACGGCTATCCTCTCTGTGCCGAAACAGTATAAGGATTCTCAAATACTTAAACAAATCACAAACTTGATCACAAACAGAACTACAAGCATGGACTATCCTATTGATGTCGTGTTGTGCGGTGCACTTGGTCCTTAATGCATTTGTTTATATTAGATGACACTAATGCGCACTTGTTCAGTTTCTATGCATCCCATACTACATAGGTCTGAGGGCAAGCCCTTAACCGTTCTTCATCTTGTAGGGTTTAATCCCTCGTCATGACTTAAACTACTATTGTAACTACGATAAGTATCCTAGATTTCTATGAGTTACGAGCTCATGTCCTGACAGTCTGGAGGGGAATCCCACGTCATGTCACGAAGCATCGTGAAGAACCTATGGACATTTCAGCCTCCGTCATGGGACATAACACCACCTGTAGTCACCAAACACCCCATGAGTTTCGCCTGCGGTACGGACTTCTGGAGACATATCCACGTCATGTCACGATGCATCGTGAAGACAGCCTGTGAATACTCTCAAACCGTAGCTCTGAGGCCCTCATACTCGTGTTTTTCTCTTATTTTCATCCTGTCTTCACTATGTATCTAATCCTTAGTTATTTGAATCATGAACAAAATCAATTCTCTAGAGTTAGCCCTTCCACTATACTGGTCTTAACCATTTATTCAACATGACCCAAATCTTGATCTTTTCATTTCAAAATTTCATTTCAACAATATTTCTTTTCAATGCCGGTATGAAGCTTAACTACACTCTAGTCCTTAATTTCAATTCATAATCAAAAAATTGAGTCTTTATACTCATAAGTCCTTTCTCACAATTCACAATTACCATGGTTTCCATTCTTTTCTATGAATCAAATCTCATACAAATAGTTCAATCGTAATTCATGCATTTCATAGCCCAAGTTAATCTCTGTAAGTTCATTTAATTCTCGTACCACTATTCATTTCATTTATTTAACTCAAAAGGCCACAAGTCGTATTTCCATTCATAAATAATACCCAATTTAACAATGATAGTCCATAGATAACACGTTTAAATTCTCTTTTATTAAAAACTTCTCCTTTATCACTTAACATATTTTTTCTCATAAAATAAGCCACTTTTATAATTTTCCAAAAGTAAATTTCCATAGGATTCTACACAATTTTCACTTATAACTCACTTTTATTTAGTCAAAAGGTACACAAATATTTTTCATGGGATCTACATATTTTTAGAATAATTTTAGTAATTATTTTTGGATTTTTAAAGCCAAGAATTTAATTTAAAACTCCAAAAAAATCAAATATTTCAAAACTGCTGAGCTCAAGTTTTGAACCCACGACCTAAGAGAAGCCAACTGCAATCACAAGCCAACTGGGCTAGGGTGCAACCATGGTAAGTGTAGGGAAATAATAAATAAGTATTTGGTTTTTAAAAAAAAATAGAAATAAAAGCAGAGCATGGGTTTCGAACCCGAGACCACTTGGTCGCCCGAACGCTACAGTAGCGCCCAGCACACTTAACTAATTGGTCTAAGAGACCAGATTGTTACAAAGAGAATTGGAATTGTTTTGATCCGATTCTCTGCTCATTACTAGTTATCAAAATTCCCAAAACGTTTTTTTAGTTCTTTTTCTTCTCTTTTTGAATCATCACTTTCCAGATTTTGAAACATATGCAAATACAGTAAACCAGTATTTTTAAATTCATTATTTTCTTATAAAACTTACTTTTTTCCCCTTATTTTATGTTCTATGTCCATAATTTCGACATTGAGAACAAACCAGATTTGTACTCGATTTACAAATCTTGATTTCTACAAAGCTACTTCATTTCTTTATTCACCCAATTATTAACAATCTACAATATTTTTAAAACACAAAATCTCATCTTACTACAATAGAGTTATCTTAATTTAAACAATCACATTCACATGATCCATTCAACTTTGTCTCAAAAGTATAGATTTTCTTCACACAATATGGTTCTTAAATATCTAGCATGGCAAAACATGATATCTTTTAGCATTTTAATTCATAATTTATCAACTAGCAATCATTTCAACAAACATGTTCTAAATTACCAATTCATCTCTATATAAGCAAACATGGGGCCAATCTCACTTAAGTTTTCATTAATAATTCTATCAAAACATTCCTAGCATGGTAACTAGATTTAGAAGCATGAGAAACACCCACCTTAAAATAGAGAGAAAAACCAAAGAACTCCTAGAGAAATCTCCCACAACGAAATGAACAAAGTCTTCTCCTCCTAGATCAACCACCAAGTTGTGCCTCTCCTTGTTGCAAGCTTGAACCCGAGCCTCCCTTAGAGCAAAAATCCGGCCTCCTCTCCTAGTTGAAGCACTCACACAAAAATACTCTCTCTTTTCAACTCACAAAACTCCTCAATCTTTTGTCTTACAACTTGAATATTTTTTCTCTTTCAATTCTTTCTTTTAGGTGCAATGAGAACTAATGAGGGGGGGGGGGGGGGGGGGGGGGGGGGGAGCTATCTATACAAATTCTTAGGGTGAAGGAGGGCTATGATTAGATCCAATGGTTAGAGATTAAGGGCCAAGATGTACTAGGGAGTTATATAAACTATCCATGATGAACAACTACCTCTCCAACACTTCCATCTCTCCCACTCCCTCCATCACAATCCGGCCTAGGATGAGAAGGTGTGCAATGCATACTTCTATTGCATGCACGTGCCACCTAGTGTCCCCCATTTACAAATTTGTTCATGTGACAAATTTAATTGTCCATGAAATGAGTCTACACTACAAGTTAGACCATTTCAAAAGAGAATTAAAGTAAATGGGCTCATTAATAGGCCAAACTAACCATGAGCTCAAAATAATTAAATAATTAATAAATACAGTGGGCTTAAAAAGGACAATTAGGCCTAGATTTAAATTAGGCTTTTAAAGAGAATAATTTTGAAAAAATAAAGAGAACAATTACTATATAAAAATATTTTTTACGAGAAATTATACAAATAAAATCATACGTGAACAACATGTAAAAATCACAAAATCTCATAAATGAAAACTAGGGTGTTACACTCTTCTTACAAATCGAAGGGCAAGAAAGTTGTTGCCTCCAAATCCGTCACTAAAAATGGTATAATCTTTCGCAACTCACATTGTGCTGATCTTTACTTCTCTTATCTCTGTAATTCCCCCGTTGTTGCAAATCGGGTTGTTAACCTATCATCCTTGGGAGGGCAATTCTCTATAATGGTTAGAATTCTTAGGGATTTTGGGTGGGAAAACTATCTTGCTACCTCAAGCACTCACTCCGAGTCTTTAACTCAACAATTCTATGCAAATCTTGAGGGAATTCAAGATGATGATCTTACCCTCTCTTCTATCATCCTTGGCCGAAGAGTCAAAATTACTCCCGAATATCTCTGGGGGAGATACGAGTTTCCCGAAGGGGAGTTTGGTGCATATCATTTAGACTTTAAAACCCTCAATTGTAAGCCCGGTCACAATCTAAACACCGTCAAATCTATGATCATTCAACCTGAGTTCTCTCGTCTCCCTCGTCTCACTCCCACAAACTTCACCGATACCGCTCGGGTCCTAAATAAAATTGTTAATGTGGTTATTTGGCCCAAAAAGAATGATAAAACAGAAATTCGGGTCGATCAGTCATTCATTATTTTTCTTATTCTCGAAGAATACAAGTTCGATCTTGCTACATTCATCATTCGCACGATGAATTATGCAACTACTACAAATCGTGGTCTCCCCTTCAGCTCTCTCATATACAACCTTGCCATTGATTCCCGCATTGATGTCGGAAACTTCTTGCTCAGTAAGAGCCCTATGCCCATTCTCCCTCAACAAATGGGTATTGATGTACCTTTCAATTAGCGTGCTCATCGTCGTCAAGCCCAACAACAAGAGTGCCAAGCTGAACAAGCACCACAAGCATCTTCCTCTTCACGACACAAGAATGCCACTGCCTTTTCATCATTCGTGACTCATGAGCAGTTTACTGCTCATCAAATGCAAGTATATGAATATTATGTAAACACAATTAAGTATTTGCAAGAGAAGGAAGATCGAGAAATTCTTCCTCCACCGAATGATGAAGATGATGAGGAAGATGAGGAAGACGATGACGGAAATGAAGTTGATGGCGATGATGGCAAGGATGATAATGATGAGTAAACATTTTTTATTGAAATATCACTATGTATGCTTCTTATTGCTGTGTAATCTTATAAATATATCCATATTAAGTTGCTTGTCTTAAAGATCTGATTGCCTGCAATGTATCAGTTTTTCGTTTGACTGTGCGGTTGACCGATATGCTCTCGGGACATTTGAATTTTTTCTTTTGCAATCGATCGTACGGTCGACCGGTCTCCTCTCTAGTCTTCAATAAAAACATTTTTTTAAAACACTTTTTGATTCCTGAAATTCAATTTTTTCCTTATGCTTGTATTGGGGAGGATCTCAAATCTATGATATTACGAAGAGCTCTCATTGTATAGCAAAGAGTCTCGCTATCACTGTATCATGTAAGAAGATTCTTTTCCACTCTTTTACAGTAATATTTCGTTCATTTCAAACTCTATCCCTCCTGTCTATTTTGATTAATGAGTTTTTTTAACGTGCTTTCACTTTTCTTCTACTTAATCCCTCTTGTTGTGTATCAAAAAGGGGGAGATTTTTTGGAATGTTTTCAAATAAAGTATAAAGTATTCATGACATGGTTTCATGAAATATTTTTGAATACTTTACAATGATTCTATGAATGTTTTCAACTACAAATATGGTTTCAAGAGTTTTACAGTAATCATATATGTAGTAGTTCTGTATAACAGGTGACACTGAATTAAGGGGGAGTATTTACATCTCTTTTAAAAGCTCTTACTTATGAAAATCTGTGTAACAGGATATACTAAACTCAGGGGGAGTATTTATGTGGTATATTTTAATTTTCAAACATTCTAGCATGTTTTGTTCGCACCAAAAGAGAGAGATATTTGACTCTTAGTTTGGTGTGCACAAAATGTGCTCATTAATAGTAATAAGTTTAAAGTTAGTTGTTCAGATTTTCAGGATCAAATAAGGAAAGTAATATCAACAAATATCAACAAGAGATCCAAGAGAAATTCAGGAATATTCAAACAAGGAAAGTAATAAAGATAGATGACAAACACAAGCAAAAGAGAAAGATATTCAAAAAGAGTTCTTGATTAATTGGTCAACAAGCAAAAGCGGAAGATATCAAGAATTGAATTTTTCCTTCTATTTTCGTGAGACTTTAATTGTATAAGATTGATTAAAGATTGATTAGTTTATGGAAATAAAACAGAGTGGATTCGGAATATACAGCGCGATACCGGTCGACCGTACTTCAGGACGGTCCACATTGCAGTCGACCGCAACCTTGAGTTGTTTGAGAAGCGGTCGACCTTTCACCTCTCTACTTTACGTCAGAGAGCTGAACGGTCGACTGCACCAATATGCCGGTCGACCTCACTTTGCGCTGTGTGTATTCTTGGAAAGTATCGTTTCTATTTTTGATCGATACACTTCCCCGTCTACTTATATTGGATGAATCCACTATGTGTTCTCAACCCTATTACTTCTGAAAAAAATATTCTGAACTAATCTTCCAATAATCAATCCGAGTGTGAGCGATAATTTTTCTGTATTCTTCAGTCAGGATCATTAACGATCTTGAGTTTTGGTTTTTCTTTCTTTTCCACTTCGGTGAGATTGACGGGACTTGTATTGAAAGTCATGTGGGTGTAATAGGTCTCTCGGCCTAAATCCGAGAATCACTGTACAAAGGGTTAAAAGTTATCAGGATTCTGATTGCGCCTACTCTGAGATCTGGCCATGGCTGCTAAGAAGGTGATTTAGGGTTGAAGAAGAGAAGGAGATCGGAGGAGAACTTTCTAGATTTTTATTGCCGATAATGAAAAGTACAGCTCACACCATTTATAGGAAGGGAAGGGGGGGTGAATCTGTTACAAATTGCACGTGGGAAGCACGTAAGAAGTCCTCCCGTCCACTTCCCTCCAACACAAAATACGAAAAATGTGCACACTGCACGTAGAAGACTGATACAACTGATACAGCTTAAAAGAAAAAAGAAAAAGAACAGAACAGCAAAAACAGCTCCAGCCATAGTTGATAAACTGTAATTGGCACCCATTAAAACTCAATTGCAACCTTCCCAGCTCCAAGCATTAGATTGAGATGCCATCGACTAAGTATCTACCGTCGCCCCTGACAACTCCTCCCCTCTTAGCAACGAACTTGCCCCAAGTTCGAAATCGGGAAATCTGCAACGAATGTCAGCTATATCAACCTAGGAAGCACTCTCCACACCTGTGTTTTTCCATTTAATTAACAGTTCGATACCCATCTGATTATTCTTTTTGAAGACCCTTCTATCCAACACAGTTTCGGGCGTTTCAAGAGTATCTTCTTCAACCCTCCAGGTGGGTAATCCAGGGAAGACATTGGGGATGTGATCACCGTGGCACTTCTTGAGTTTGGAGACGTAGAAGACGGGATGTATGCTTGCACCTTCTGGCAATTGAAGTCGGTATGCGACTGAGCCTACTCTTTCAACCACCATATATGGACCAAAGAATCTGGGTGAGAGTTTCTGCGGTGATGGGTTTCAAAGTGAGAGTTGTTTGTAAGGTTGGAGTTTCAAAAACACCAAGTCTCCCACTACGAATTCTCGCTCCGTGCATTTTCTATCAGCAAAATATTTCATACGCTCCTGAGCTTGGCCTATGTTGTCCTTCAATAGCTTTAAGATGAAATCTCTTGATCTCAATTCCTCATCCAGTGTAGGTAGGCTCGCCGTACCACGAACATATTGAAGAACCGATGGTGGGGGTCTGCCATATACACCTTCGAAAGGAGTTATCCCTGTGGAAGAGTGCCAATTGGTGTTGAACCAAAACTCTGCCCAAGCTAACCATCTTGCCCAATCTGATGGTTTTTGACCACAGAAACAACGCAAGTACATCTCCAAGGCTTTGTTCACGATCTCCGTTTGGCCGTCACTTTGGGGATGATATGCTGTTGAATGATTGAGTTTGCAACCTTGAATCTTGAAAAACTCTTTCCAAAAACCACTAATGAAAAGGGGATCTCGATCACTAACAATACTCTTCGGCATGCCATGTAACTTGTAGATATTATCAATGAATAGTTGAGCGATCGATTGGGCTGTATAGGGGTGTGAGACTTCGATGAAGTGGGTGCATTTGGTTAGACGATCTACTACTACCATCACCACATTCTTCCCTTGACTCTTGGGTAAACCTTCAACAAAATCCATGGAGATATCTTCCCAAATGCGATCGGGGATGGCGAGTGGCTGTAGCAAGCCAGCAGGTTGGGTATTTTCACTTTTGCCCAACTGGCACACTAGACATTCTCTAATCCAGCGCTTAATGTCTTTGTTCATTCCTTCCCATTTAAAATCCCTCTTGATCCTCTTCAAGGTCTTTGTAAAACCAGAATGCCCCCCTACTCTAGAGGTGTGATTGTCAAAAAATATCAAGTGTCTAACACTGGCCGATGGACTTACAAGTACCCTTCCCTTATAATACCACACCCCTCCAACTACCTCGTAGAGATCGGGATTTAACTGATCCGACTGCAGCTTCTCTTGTAGGGATTTGAAATATGAGTCTTCTAGTACCATCTGTTTGATTCCTTCTAGCCACTCGGGTACAATGAAGGTGATTTCACAACAAGTTTCTCCTTCACCCAACCTCCTCGACAACCCATCCGCAACAGAATTTTTGACACCCTTTTTATACTCCACTGTGAATGTATATCCCAGTAGCTTCCAAAGCCACTTCTCTTGCATCTCGGTGTTGATTCTTTGATCCAAAATATATTTTATACTCCTTTGATCAGTTCTAATGACAAAAGAACTACCCAACAAGTACTGTCTCCATTGCTTGACTGCTTGTAGGATTGCGAATACTTCTTTTTCATAAGTTGAAAGTGTCAGCAATCTTCCTTTTAGACCTTTGCTCATATAAGCTATGGGATGTGCATCTTGCATAAGTACAGCTCCAATTCCTGACTGTGATGCGTCGGTCTCAAGTATAAATTGCTTGGAGAAATCAGGGAGCTTTAACACTGGTGTGGTAATCATAGCTTCCTTGAGCGCTTTGAAGGAAGTAGTTGCTGCCGTGCACCATTTGAATGCGTTCTTTTTCAGCAACTGTGTGAGGGGAAATGCGATACCACCATAATTCTTAATGAATCTTTGGTAATAGCCAGTTAACCCTAAGAACCCGCGCAGTTCTTTAATGGTTTGGGGTTCAGGCCACTCTTCAACAGCTTTGATTTTGTTTGGGTCGACGGAGATTCCCTTCCCACTTAGTATATGGCCCAAAAATTCCACCGTTCTCTGCCCAAAGGTGCATTTATTAGCTTTAGCAACCAAATGGTGTTCAATACTGATAGAGCTGTCGACACATGGAAAAGGTGATTTTCCCAAGTAGAGCTGTAAATGAGGATGTCGTCGAAGAACACTAGGATGAATTTGCGGAGATATTCCTTGAAAATGTCGTTCATAAGACATTGGAAGGTAGCGGGTGCGTTAGTAAGGCCAAAGGGCATAACCACAAACTCAAAGTGACCATGGTGAGTACGAAAAGCGGTCTTGGGGATATCGCTATCTCGCACTCTTATTTGGTGATATCCCGACCTTAATTTGATCTTAGAAAAGAATTTAGCTCCATTCAACTCATCTAGGAGTTCATCAATGAGGGGAATAGGGAATTTAGCTTTGATTGTTTGGTTGTTGAGTGCCCTGTAATCAACACAAAGACGCCAATTACCATCTGGTTTCTTGACTAATATCACCGGAGAAGCGTAGGGACTGTTACTGGGACGTATGAACCCCGATGAGAGCATCTGCTTTACCTGCTTCTCAATTTCACCCTGGAAGTGGGGGTGTCTATAGAGACGAAGGCACACATGTTGGGAGTCTGCGGCCATTGGAATCTGGTGATCGATTGCCCGGTGGAGGAAGGGTAAGTGTGTCGGTGAAAACCTTAGGATATGCTTGTATGACCTGCCGCAATTCATCAGCTTCAATCTGCATCGGAAGCTTTCTTTTGTTCTCTTCTTCTACCAACGAAATCTCTTGAATTTGAATCATGTAGGTTTCGCAGTTGTATTGCTCATCCTGGACAGTTCTTGAGCATCAATGAGTTGCATTTGAGAGTTTATAATCCCTTGTAGCCTTTTCATTCTTCCATCTAATTTGAACTCCATAGTCATTAATGAAAAGTCCATCGCTACTGGGCCTAAAGACCTCAACCAATGTGCTCCAAGCACCATTTGCGCTGGTCCAAGAGGCAAGAGTAAGAGCTCCGCCTGCAACTCTACTCCTTGTACCACAAAATTCACACTGGAGACCTTCCCCTCACTATACATGCATTGTCCATTTGCAATGATCACTTTATATTGAGGTTCACTTAAGACAGCAAGATTGGCTCTTAATGCCGTTTGGGGGTCAAGATAGTTATGAGTAGAGCCGGAGTCGATGAGAATATTAACTTCCTTTCTGCCAATCCTCCCCTTCATTCTCATCGTTTGTGGGTATACTTGGTTTCCGACCAGAGCGTGGAAAGAGATTTCAGGTTGCTCTAAGTTGTGCAGCAAAGCTGGCACTGCTGATGGTGAGTCTTCTGCCATGCGTGACCCTACAACACTTGCTTCTTCATCTACCTCCTCTTCTAAACCCTCCAGGTAGTAGAACTTCTGGGCCTTGCAAACATGCCCCTGGAAGTACCTTTCATCACAATTAAAACATAGGCCCTTGGCCCTTCTCTCCTTGATCTCTTATAGGTTTAATCTTTTGGGGACAAAGTTGGAAGCAACTGAAGATGTGGGAAATTGGTTACTTGTGGAGTGTAGGGGATTGTTTGAATGTACAGGTGCAGAATTCGAAGGTCCTAACAGGTTAGTATGTATGGGTGGAGGTTTGGTAGAAGGAATGGGAGCTCTCGATGAGAAGGTGTTTCTATAACTCTTCTGCAGACATGATATCTTCTCTTCATAACCCCTCACCAATCCAATAGCCTCGTTCACATTCTTAGGGCGCTGAGATTTCACATCCCATCGTATCTCATCTCTAAGGCCACTGATGAAGTTACTTAAGAGATGTGATTCGGTCCAACCCTCAACAAAATTCGAAATTCTATCAAACTCCTGAATGTAAATCTCCACATCCCCCTTTTGTTGCAGCTTGGAAAGTGTCCCTTCCTAATCCTCATACTCAGTTGGCCCAAATCGAGTTAATAGCTCTTCAAGGAACATGGACCATGAGACTTCCTGTATCCTAGGCTTAAGGTGTCTTCGAAACAATTGTGCCGCTCTCCCCCATAGATTGAGAGATGCGTACTTCAGTTTCTGGTTCTCGGGGATCTCATAGAAGTCTAAAAATTGCTCTACTCCACATATCCACTCCGTCGGATCCCCTTCATGAAACATGGAAAATTCTACCTTGAAAGGGATTCTAAACACACTACCCCCATCGCTGAGATTAGCAGATTGCAACAGATTTGAGTTAGAAGTGGATACCTCCCGATGGTTATAAGCTCTTGGTGGAAGCAGTGGATTGGGAAGTAGGGGTGGGTTAGCTGTTCGGAGATGACTCTGTTGCACCATGGCTATTATTGAATCTAACCTTGTCTCAATCGCCGCGAACCTCTCGCTCGCTCTGGCAGCAATGGTTTCCACCCTCTCCGTGAGATAGTTAGTTTGGAGTTGCCCCTCTGCCATTTGACTCTTCAGATTAGCTACCTCACCTTCGAGAGCTGTGCTCCCTTCGAAGCACCCATCATCATCGAATCGATCTTGCTCTGATACTAAACTATCAGGATTCTGATTGTGCCCACTCCGAGATCTGGCCATGGCTGCTAAGAAGGTGATTTAGGGTTGAAGAAGAGAAGGAGATCGGAGGAGAACTTTCAAGATTTTTATTGCCGATAATGAAAAGTACAGCTCACACCATTTATAGAAAGGGAAGGGGGGGTGAATCTGTTACAAATTGCACGTGGGAAGCACGTAAGAAGTCCTCCCGCCCACTTCCCTCCAATACAAAATATGAAAAATGTGCACACTGCACGTAGACGACTGATACAACTGATACGGCTTAAAAGAAAAAAGAAAAAGAACAGAACAGCAAAAACAGCTCCAGCCATAGTTGATAAACTGTAATTGGCACCCATTAAAACTCAACTGCAACCTTCCCAGCTCCAAGCATTAGATTGAGATACCATCGACTAAGTATCTGCCGTCGCCCCTGACATAAGTATAGTGGAACGCTTGTGGCGGAGAATTGCTACAAGTAGGTGGTGTGGACGTAGACCTGAGGGTCGAACCACGTTATATCGCTGCGTCATATGTATTTGCTGCTCTTAACTCTTTTACTTACCTTGGACTTTATTTTATTAATTTTTAATTCCGTACAGTCACCATATTCACCTCTAGGGTGATTTATAACAATGGGGTCAATATGATCAAAAAGTATTAAATCTTCGACATAATTAATAGCTACAATTTATTATTTTTTCCCTTATTTTATCTACCAAACAATCCCTTGTATGAAAATAAGGATATGTTTGTGTGCTCACAAACAATGTGATATTTTTTCTTTATCCCGGTGACCATATTCCACATATTAAATTAGATTTATATGTGGGATAATGCACCTGATTTTTCATAATTATCTCTAATATTATAATGGGAGAAGGTCTTAGTGTCATTTGTCAATCTACCAACGCGTGCAACATACGTGCATAACTATTATAAATGAGGTCTTAGATTCAAATCCAGACTATGTCTGAATTTTAATTTAAAAAACTATATTTGTTAAGACATGCATCGCACGTAAATTACTAGTACATTTAATTGCATCATCGATGCATCTAAATGTCTAATTTCCTTTTTTAGAAGAATAGGTTGCAAATGTACTCCAAACCTCTTCCACATTTCTAAAGATACTTTACCATTGCTCTATATAGTACTACTACTACTTCCACACAATCCAATTTCTAGTCTTCCCAAAATAGAAATGACAAGAAAGAGATGAAAAACTCATGCAATGCACGAGCAAGAATCAACCTGTCCAGATACATACACCTCTCATCTATAACAGAGAAGAGAGGAGTACTGACAAGTAAACAAATTATATTTCCAAGACTGCTTCAACACACAAACAGGATGATACTAGTAATGTATCCGACACACAGTAAACAATTCCACCAAACACAAACTCAACAAACAAACGTAATTTGTACTCATCAACAATTCCCAAACTCATCCAAACATCTATGACATATTTCTAAGATATTAACAAATGTGATTCGTTCAATGAATCAATTATACTTCATTCATTGGATTGATTATGTACTTACAGTAAACAAGCATGAGAAAATTGTTATGATGAATCTGCTCCATGTACAAAAGAATCATATTGATTTACAACATTTGGGACCATATCCAAAACGGCATGCATCATCAGATTGATTTATTACATTGTTTCAAAGAATGTACACAACGCTCTTGCTCAAACTATTCAAACATACAACTCGACATGGTGTAATGGCTGCCTCATATTGCATCTTACCCATCGTCATCGATACATCTTGAACCTCTTCAGCATTTTTCAACTCTCTTATATAAAGCTGTGGTTTTCTTTGAGAGAACAAACTTTCGATCAACTTTGACACTTAAAAGGTTCTCACTAATCCGAGTAGACCTGTTTGAAACTTAATATTTATATCATTCTAATGCCTAATCATATGTATATGTTCTCTGTGATGTTTTAAGTTCAAACTGGGCATACTAGGATTCTCTTTAGGATTGAATTCAGGGTTCAAAGGTGGGAATTTCAATTTTGGAACCCCAAAAGTTCTGATATATGATTCTTTGTATGATACTCCTATATGGGTCTTCCTCTCTCTTCCTCTTCAAGTATGAAAGTATGCCCTCTATCTCTGATTTAATCTGCAAATATACTTCATTTGCATTATCTCGGTTTTTCAAGATGTCCTCCTTTCCTTTTGTATCAAATGGTTTCCCAAACAAGTAATACAAACGCCCGGGTACTTTAGGCAAAACACCAGGAAGGTACAGCTCTTGCTTTGAGACCTCGCCATCCACATCAGCCCTAAAACCAAGGAAGAAATTTCTAAGAAAACAACTTTTCACAGTTTAAACAAGATATCTCTAAAAACAAATGGTATAGAGTGAGTACCTTAAATTAATGGTGTCTTTGTTTAAACTTTGTACCCATTCTCTGAGAAATGGGATACTTGTTTGGTCATCATAATCAAGGACTAGCTGCAAAACACATACACAAAATTAAGTGATC
The DNA here is from genome assembly GCA_017893485.1 of Hemerocallis citrina. Taxonomy (NCBI): domain Eukaryota; kingdom Viridiplantae; phylum Streptophyta; class Magnoliopsida; order Asparagales; family Asphodelaceae; genus Hemerocallis; species Hemerocallis citrina. The sequence continues at coordinate 443,620,480 of CM030358.1, read as the reverse complement.
CCCAAGTAATATGAAGCATGAATTACATCACAGAGAGCAAAACCATCAGTTATTTTCTGATTTGTCAGAACAAAGCTGAAAAGTGAATTTTCAAGTGCTACAATGAAAACTCGCAACTTTCTGTGCATGATCAAAGGAACATAAAGAGAAAATAAAAGTTACATACAAATTATGTTAAAAATTAACAAATGAGTTGTATTGTTTGATATCAAGATTTCATGGATGTATCGTACCCGCAATTTGCCTAACGGCATTGTTGGTATTTCCGTTATTGCTAGTAAATGCCAGGCTGATATCAGATCCCATACCTGAGTTTTCAGACTCTGCCTTAAGATTTAAAATCATACTCTGCCTTAAGACTTAAAATCATATGGAGGTATAGATACCATGAGAAACCTCCAAAAGCTTTACCATAAACAGTAATTCTATGTTAAAACAGATTGTTAGATTTACCACTACACCAAACTTTTTGTTGCCCTGAAACATTGGTTGTCAACTTTTCTAATAATCCACTTTGCAGGACAGTCATAAGGACAAGATTAACATTGCTACACAAAATGATAAACAAAACTGAAACTGACGTACTTTAAAAAAAATATAGTTAGTATCTAATCAACACGATACCCAGAAAGAAAAAAAAAACCAAATGTAGAAAAAGAGTAATTTCTATAAGAAAAAAAATGTAATTTTCCTTTTGCTGCATTAAGTTTCTAGATTGAAGTCTAAGTTATTTGCTCACCTGTACTAAATCATCCTCTCCAACAACTCCAAATGGTACAATTTTGGCCCCAAACCTCGCAGCCATTCTCACAAATTCAGGTTGATCTGGCCAAAACAACTTGTACTCTTCACCCTGTAAGTATCCAATTATTGGGTCAAATATTTGTGGAATTGAGTGGATTATAGCCATGTCAGAGTTGATATAATATGATAATTTGTTCAAATTTTAAAAGACCAATCTGCAAACAACAACCATGAATTTTCGCGCATTTTCAGAAGATTACTCTAGTACTTGTTTTAGTATATCTGACTCCCATGAACATCTTATTATGAAACTACCATAAAATACATGTGAAATGTAATATTTGTCCTTTATAACTTCTGAAATTTTTTTTAATGGCTCTTCATGATGGATTATTAAATGCTCTTTCTTTCACAATTTCTATTATGAATTATCTCATACAATGGTGTTATTTTGAATTTATACAACTCCTTATTTAACATCTGACATAGAGAGTACTTTGATAATTACGAAGTTCATGAAAGTTTTATGCAATAGTTCATATTATATTCTTTTGACAATTCTAAAAATCCAATGATAGACTTGTACATGCACCCTATTTGAATTTCATGGTAAAAATATTTGATACAAATTAACAAAAAAAAGTTGAACTCACCCTCCGATGCAATGCTTCACGAGCTCCCCCAGGATATAGAAGAACAAATGACTTTTTGGATAAAAGGCGATACATATTTATTGGAGAAACGGGTAATGCTCCAAATACGGTTAGGAGATCAAAGCGGGAGACCTCTTGTCGTGAATTTTCAGACATGCCAAACAAAACTGGATGTGCCATTCCACGGATTGTGATATTTTTCTCCCTCAAAAAGGCTTCATAGAGAGAGTCTAGTTCAAAGCCAAGCAGCATATGATTACCGACAAACAGAACAGGTCCTTCATCAGGGATCCCACTGAGACCCTTCACAATCTGTTCATTTTCTAAGGTGGAAAGCATAACTGCGCTTGTTGCAAGCCGAAATATTCTGTTTCAGAAACATTTAAATGTCACAAGTCATAAGATGTTCTGTTTGAACATGCACTTCGAGGGTTTTCTTGTTCTGATTTCAAGCTGTATATAAGAAATTGGTCACCATTACATAAGCTTAGGGTACTGAAAGTTTTCCAGTAGTCCTCATACATATGCTTGAGACAAAGAAAAACATGGCCTCACATGCACAGAAAATATGGCTGACTTCATATACTCGTTATGGAGATGCAATAGATAATAAGTAGAAGAGCATTTACCTACTACCTTGACCAAATTGCCATTTGAATTCACTTATTGTAGGAGGAAGGTAATCTGTGACAAAGTCGTGCTGGTTGGAGCGACGATATTTAGCCGTTCCTTTAATAACTAGTAACAGATTCAGCCCATCTTCCTGCAGAATTACGATAACATTTTAGTTTGACTTTGCTTCAATACTTTAGTTTAACAAGTTTGTGCAAAATTCATAGATATCATGAAAAATCAATCTTCTTTTCTTTTCCTATATACAATTAAAAAAAAGGAAGAGTGAACGATAAAGTGATTGGAATTGAAGAGGATTTCAAATGCTCTGTATGCATAATTCTTTGATTCCTTCGACAGAAACTTCATTGGTAGTGGAAAAGAAGAACCTAACACTTGATAGATATTTTTAAACATGGGAGCTGTTTTTTTTAATTTTTGGGGAATAACATTTGGGCTGTTGATCTGTTATCTGCATGATATAAAAGTAGGGGTGTATAAACGGGTCAGGTAAACTCTGAATTATCGGTAGGCATACTTTAAATAACTTTGAAACTAAATACATAAAAAGCCAATCAAATATTTGAGAAAATTCATCTACTTCAAATTGTTATAAGTACACGAAATAAGCATCAATTTCTCAAAAAACACAGTTCATCAATTTTTATATTTCATTGTTGACATGATTGTGTAGTTCCTAGTAACACTAAAGTATCTGATTATCCACAAAAAAAGTAAGAAGAACATGTCATGGCAATTCTTCCACTCAAGCTTATTCAGGCTATTTGCTGAATAAACATGAGTTTACTAATATCCATGTCTTTTTATAACAAATGTATACAACTTTTTCTACAAACTAACATTACCGATCAACTACAACAGTTTATCGCACAACCCAAAATACACCACATCAGACATATGAAAGCATTATTAGACCAACATGATAGCAGATTTCAAATGTTAAAAAGTAGCATTACAAATATTAAACTGGAAATGGTCACTAACCAATAGCAGAGTATGTCCATTATCCTTAAAGTAGCGAACTTTGCAATTTTTTAATGACTTCCAGAGACGGTCAGCTTCATCACCACTTGGAAGCAAGTTATCTTTTCCACTGAATTATACGTACCGAAACAAAAACTTAGCAAATTGAATTCACACAATTACTTTTAAATGATGAAGGAAGTTTAAGATGATTAATTATACTACATTTAGATTTCAGTAAATACGGAATGATAATATTAATTAATGGATGAAGCAAATCTATTGGTATCTTTATATGAGATAAAACTGATATTCAAATCCCTATTAAGTATTTCGTTATCAATTTAACAAAAGAGGAACACTATGATAAGATTCCATTTCAATGAAATATGTCTGTCAGATTCTAATAGGAAAATCATGAAAAAAAGAAAAAAAATGATTATGTCGAGGATCCAAAAAGTGCCCAGACATCAAGTATGCTTCATATGTTTGCATTGCATCCCCAATCACGCAGAATCAAGTTCAGAGTGTTTCTGGAATTGTGCATGAGAATTAAATAAAAAGGTGCTTTGGTTTAGTATTTCCTTTTCTTGGTAGCAGTTATAATCTACTTAATTTCCCTTATTTATACAATGAGCTCATGAAATTGGAGTTTTGAAGAGTATCATAGGAGGAAAAACAACCTGGCAAGAAGTAAAACTTCAGCTTCAACTGCATGCAATCGAGAGTTGGTATAAGCACTACCAGATTTAAGAAGCTTCAGCTTCCACGCCAATGCTTCTTTCGGTAAAATATCCGTGAATTCCTGTTATTGTACGTATATATGAAATATAAATTAGTCAAAATCTAAAGAAAGGAAGAAAAAAAAGCTAAGGCATTAACTGTACAAGATCTCAAATATTATGTCAATTAATGGGACTTTGTGTATGCATTATAATTTGCTTATTACATGAACAGTCTATGAGAACTGAATACAGTGGCAAAAAAGTTTTCTACTGGAAGACAGACTAAGAATTGTGAGCTTAAAATTATCAATAATTTTCTTATACTCTATGCCATGTCAAAAGCCTGCTAATGTATCACCTTATTTTTATTCAAATAATGCATGAAGCCAATGCAGATAATTTGGAGAATAAGGTTAGCCCCACCTTTTTCAGAAAAGGCTTATATGAAGTAAATCTATAGTTGTTACACAAAATGAAAGACAAACACTGAGCAATATACAACTTATATCATGGATCACAAAGTAAATCTAAATTGGTTACAGTGTTACATGATAGTCACTTTACAATAAAGGAGGGAGTATTATATATACCATGGTTTCCAAAATTCAGCTGACACTGAGAGTCGCAACTACATGAGAGAGAAATTTTGCCAAAGGAAACTAGTAGTATGTTCAATATTCCCCGTACATAGCAGGCACACACCTGATTCCGTTAGCAACTTATTTGTCCATGAAAATAAACTAACGACATCGTGTGTCGAGTCTATAGTTATTGATATTTGAGTAAGAGTAAAGACACTTGAAATAAGCAAGAGCGGACCTAGGCCAGACCAGCACAAGCAACTGCTTTGCACCCCCAATTTTATAGGGGGCCCATATCTTTGAAGTTCCTTATATATATGTATGTAATATTGAGCTGAAAAAACGATACTGGTTGCTTTTTGGATAAGTTTTTAGGCTCATAAGCCTAGGAATTCGAAACGTCTCTTCAGTTTTTTCTCTCTTTTCTCTCAATTCTCATCATACTCCTCCAACAACCCCCCCAAATTTCATCACACCGACTTGCTCCATCATTCTTGAGGACCCCGACCCACCAACCTCCTCCACTCCTCGCCGACAACCGGCCCCAATCTGAGACCGCCTCCCACCCTCCACCATCCTCGGTCCTTCCATTGTGTGGTTTTCAACTCGATCGAAGTGGGTATGTTCTAAAATAGGGTATATTCTAACTTTTGAGAATTTTAATTAGTTTCTATTGTTTGTATGCAGTATGTCTTAAATCATTGAATTAGTATTTTTATTTTATAATTTCAGATTTCATTTGGAGAAAAAAATGTATTCAATTTTTTATTTGGGGCTAAGATTGGAGAAAGTGATTGAAGATTTGAAGGAAAAGTGAACTTTGCAAGTTGCAACAACCTAGCTATTGTTCCTTAACTTTGTTATTTAAACTTTGTGTAGTTTATTTAATATTTGAACTATGCCTTGTAGAAAGTATGATTCCGGACATTAAAAAAAAGTTGAAGAATTGACCCAATCTCAAACGGGTGCAATGGACAAGTTTTTAAAAACACTAAAATCAACTAATTTGGCTAGTCAAAGTGATGAACCTCAAGTTTTGGTTGATGGGGGACTTAGAAATGAATCAATTTGTGAGGAAGTTGAACATGTTGTGAATGAGAAGCATAAGAATGATGATGGATTTAAAAATTTGTCATTTTTATTTTGTCCATATGCAAAAGGTCCTATTTGAGGATTTGCTTAGGCTCCCTGAAACTTAGATATGCCCCTGGAAATAAGTTGAAGAGGGAGTTATCTTACAGAAAGAAGGGGCAGCAAGGAAGTGAGGGTTTTCGACAACTCGTCAAGTGTTTGTGGAGGAGGAAGATCTTCTCCAATGGTCCCCATTGCCATCTTAATAGGATCACCTGGTGTTTAAAGAGAATAACACACCATATAAGCAAACATATTGGCTTTTAATTAGCAATATACACTTTTGAATATTCTATTAACTTGTCGACAAAAGAACTTTCATACAAATAAAAAGCAAAACCAAATGACAACAAAGAGGTTAATGATTTTGTACTACACTAGGAATTTATGCACATAGTAATTGAAAAAGAAGATACAAAAACAAATGCATGGCATAATTCAATTAGAAAAGGACTGAGATAACAGAAAGATAAATACCCAGGACAAAGCTAAGGGCATACGGAACTGCTACTTGAAGTTCTCTTGGTACGGCCTCCAGTATAGGGAGAAAGGGCAGAAGAGGTGACTTGCCGAATGATGTAGCTGAAATACGATACAAGGAAAATAAGATAAATAGTTCAAGTAAATACATCATGCAATAAAATCCCTATTTTTGCATCAGCTCATGCATTATTTGCATAAACATATTAGAGAAGCATTGCTTGTGTCAGATTAAGATTTCATCACTGAGACTTTTGAAATGTCTGATATTAGAAATAAATGATAGGCCAACACTCGATCTAGATAACAAGTTTTTTATCCATGGACTTTAACAATTGGAAAGAAGTAACAATGGGATCTCATAATCAGCGGATACAATCCCACATATCATGGATCTAAATAGATAAAAATTCAAACTAAAAAGCAACAGTGAACCTTAATATTTACAGACCTGGATTGACTAACACCAATACAAGATCAAGAGAAGGGTTGCGAGCTGCAACAGCTAGTGCTAGGCAACCTCCAAAGGAATCCCCAACTATGTAAATTGGTTTATTTGGAGATAAAGAATGCTCCTTCTTCACTGAGTTCTCCACAAATCTCACCAGCCCTTAATGCATGATTGTTCATGTCAGATAACTAGAAAGGAACTAATTTTAAAGTGCATGAGGAAACTCTTCTAAAGATGCACAATGTAGTGAAATTAGCAAAATTACCTTCAAATGGTGTCCGATCATTCACGGGAATGTGCAAGCACCTTATTTCAAATACCCTACAGATAAAACAAAGATAAGGGGGAAAATGAGTGCAGTGCCAGCAATACAAATTCACGAGTTTATTCGAAGGCAGCTGATACTTTACATATGAGTTTATTTTGTATCGAGAATTCTGATTGTCTCGATCATGAATGACTATTAGAGTTAGAGAAACCAATAAAGGAACTAATCCCCTAAATTGTATTGAGTTGGGCTCTATATCTCCTCTACTGTCCAGAAAACCCTAGACACGCCTTTCTTCCTAAATCCATTTCAACCTTGTAGGCTAACCAGAGATGGATGAAGTCCTGAAAATGCATCCAATTCTCAAATGAACAGGTACAAAGACCGAAAATTGGGACCGCTTAATACATATGAAAGAAGTTGCCCTCACTAGTCTATATTTTAGGGCATTGAAATCATTCCTGCTGCATAAAGTCTCATTCCTGCTGCATAAAATTTTTTCACTATCTCATGACTGGAATATTATCACAGGTGGAAAGAAGAGATTGCGAATGGGAGATCAGGAGTAGAAGGAAGAAGGGGAGCAGAAGTGTTACCGGATCAGCAGAGATGACCTCCTTTTGAAGGGGTGTTGTCCGTTATTTTCTGCTGTATTCTTTTTGATGCACTTTCTTTAGGTTATTTTGGGGATTTGGATTATGTAATATTCGCATCGATGTACTTTTGTTTCGTTAATTAATCGTTAATGAAGCGATGACAGTAGTCATCTTTTATCAAAAAAAAAAAAAAAATCATTGCAAATGGGAAGCATCACAGGACGGAAATAGGGTAAACGGCTTTAAATACGACAAGATTCCAAACAAATGGATCTATGCACTACAAACACATTATATCTTCAACAAATTCAAGTCAAATTCGAAGTATATATAAGATAGAATAGAACACTCACTTTCCAAGAGGTTTGTGGTGCAAGATGAGGCCCATACCAGTGCCATCCATACCTACAAAATCCCAATCCAAAATCAATTCCAAAATTTAAAAACTATCAAAAAAAAAGCAATAGACTGCATTTGGGGGGAATTATAAACTCTCCATGTAAATTGTAAGCTCGCACTAAAAATCTTGTGTACCTGGTGCGGCACAATCTCTACTATACTGCACAAGTCTCTATAATGCAATGGGAAAGAGGTTGTGCCACAACAGAGTATTAGTGCACAAAATTCGTGATCATATCACTTTTGTGAAAAGAAAGATAAAGAGTATGTTTACTTCAGCTCTATTTCACTAATTCCCAAAGAAATTCATAGCATCAAAATACTAATTAATGGCAATCATTATAGAATGAGGAAGTAAACAAAACTCGCATTTACAAATTAAAATTTAAAAAGAAAAACACATGTACTGCACATGCTTAAAAAAGAAGAAAGAAAGAAAGAAAGCAATCCACTTGTCACCAGGCAAGAAGAAGAGAACAGGGGCATTCCTGATAGGTTGCCCACACTCCACAGGGCAGAACCACCTGGGTGGCCCACCATCCTTCGCACCAACAATCACCTTCGCAGCAGCAAAGTAGTCCTTCACACTCACACCCACATACCCATCATCATACAGCACAGGAAGCCCATTGAAGCTATTCACATTCTCCCCACTAATCTCAGCTTTTCCCACCCCTGTTTTTTTAACAGAGGAAGAAGAAGAAGAAGAAGAAGAAGGTGAGAGCTTGGCTGGGTTATCGGCAACTGCCGGTAACCTGAAGAGTTTGAGCTTGTTTGGGGAGCTGGGTTTTGAAGAGGAGAGAGAAACGAAGGGGAGAGGAGGTGGAGAGAAGGTGGCCACGGGAGACATGGTGGATGTTTTTTTTTTTTTTGGCTCAGGAACTTTTTGATTGGTGAAGAGAGAGTAGTAGTAGAAAACGAGCCATTTTAAAAAGTATACTCCACTGTCAGACAAAAGAAAAATAATGTGTCGACAACAGTTCAGATTGAACTGGCGGGTTCGATCGTCATAGTCCCCCAAGCGTCCCTCCGCCTATTGTGGCCTGAGGAATTGTCCTTTTCCCTTCTAACGCACTTGCCGGCTTGTTTCCTCTGTGTGGTTGTATTGTGTCATTTGCTTTTCGTTTGTTTCCAATCTAATTGTAGGAGTAGTTGTTGTATTTTTGTTTTACTTCTGGTAAAACCTGCCTATCTTGTACTTTTCTATTAATTAATATATTTTTTGATCTGGCTGGAGTCTGTTGACTCTATCCGTCTCATCAAAAACAGTTCAGATTGAAGCGTATATATGTTACTGACTAACCCACTTTCAATATTTATTTGTCAAACTAACCCACTTTCCAAAACAATTATCTAACTAATCCATTTTTAGAAGATATTATTCTCAACTGACCCAGTTGATTATTGTTGCTGCTAATTTTGGTGTGGAAGCAAACATATGAATTTGTGAATTTTTTTGGAAACAATAAAGCAAACATGTTGATCTTCACCGACGTTTGACTGGTTTCTTGCCGCTGCCGTTGACCTGCGAAAAAGTTTGATACACCGAGATGGATCCCAACGACGAACCCTCCGACGCTTTTGTCAGTAATCAGGAAGATTATGAAAGAGCTTTATATGGAAAAAGATTGATTACCTTGTTATGGTGGGGAGACGGGTAATTTTAGTCGCCTTTAGAGACAGTTTAGAGATAATGATTTATCCCTATGTCCCAGTGTTTTTGGATAATATGTGGAGTTTAAATCGTTTCATAGAGATAACCATGAATTTAAATTACTCTTTAAATATATGAATTGGTTTGTAATGGGATTCTACCTATACCCAATAAGACATATCCGTTTATGGGTTATTGGGCTTTGAAGAAAGACCCAGTTTCCATTTCAGACCCGTTTGTAGGTGAAATTACCGTTTTACTCCTGAGAGCTTTAAGATTCGTGCCATATTTGAACGGTCCCGATTTAATCCTATTTTTAGCCATATCATGAGCCCCCCACTCCTGAAGACTGAGTTTAACAACCTTTGATGGATAGTTTTATTGTTCTAATGGCGTACAGGATTTTATCAGAGTTCTCGGGAAAGTTTGGATTTTGCTCGAGATGTAACAGTGACTTTCTGAGCTTGTAAAATATCCAAAATTATTCTGAGAATTTTCTGGATTTTTTGTAGGGGTGGCATTCGGGCCGGGCCGGGACCGCCCGGGCTTTGCCCGGTCCCGGGTCAACAAGGGTCGAGCCCCCCAAGATGCGGGTTGGGCCGGGCTGGGCTTCTTTGCGAAAATGTTGGCCCGGACCTGGCCCCCGGCCCCTAGGGTGGGGGCCGGGCCGGGCCGGTTTAATTAGTGCATTTTTTTAGGAATATGAAAGATCAAGTATTAAATGTTAATTTCAATATTTCATAACAATCGCTAAGGACTAATAAATAAAAGAAATTAAAACAAAATTTTTAATTGATTTGATAAATTACATGATGTTAAATAAAATCAAGTTCATGAATACAATTTCATACAAATTAGATAAAATTACAAAACAAGGGAATTATTTGAATTTAGAGATCGAGATAGCCTCTATTTAGATTGAAGAGAAGGCATTGGACTATTGTCGTGCACTTCTACTTAACCTAAATATAGAATCTCATCCCCTAAATTTTCCCAATTATTTACAATACATTATACAGATTAAATTCTACTATTTCTTCACTCGTCGCTACTTGTTGATTCGTTTTGTGATTCTTGTAAGTCTTGAGTCATCTCTTCCGCTTTCATCCAATTTTCGGCGCATACCAACATCTTCAAATTTTTTGCCGTCAAGCGATTCCTGTTCGGGCTCATAATCCTGCCACCAAGAGAAAAAACACTTTCCGATGCAACGGTTGACACCGGTACCGTTAGCAAATCTTTAGCCATGCGAGAAAAGAATACTAAAAATATGTTCATCAGTTTTCCAAAAAGAAAACACATCTACTACATCATCAATGGGAGGTTGTACATTATACCAATTCAACTCATTTGGTGAATTGGTTCTTGGTTTTTTTTTTTTTTTTTTAAGAGATTTAAAGCACTACTAGTGGCAAAACCCTTTCCCTTTGATAACATAGAAGAAGAAGAAGAACTAACATTTTGTGTTTGTGTAGTGTTAGATTAATAAATTCTATCGTAACTATCATATAAACTATTCAAAACATTTTCAAATTTTGTAATGAAAACAACATGGTCAAAATCATTTATTTCTTCGTGTGGAGCATAAGTATAAAAAATCTCAATTAGATTTATGGTGCCATCTAACTTAATAATGAGATTCATTACACTAGCTACACAATATAACATAGGAAGGGGATGAAAATATTTTAAAATTTTAATATAAGCAGCATGAACCATTTCTCCAATAAAAGCGTCATTTACCAAATCTTTAATTGTTGTCATCATAATGACAATTGCAAGTAAAACATCACTAGATGTCAAAAAATTGTAAAGTAGCATCATTAAAAGGTTCTAAAAATTTGTACAAACTATCGGCAAAAAACTAAACATCATCATCTAACATACAATCTTGCATACCCATTGCAATACAAATTCTCTATGATTAAAACGATAGTGAAGAACAACACTTAATAAATTAAAAGTTGAATTCCAACGATGTCTAATATCTTTAGGAAAATGTTTAAATACAATTCCCCTAAGTTGACACCAATCATGAAAAGCTTGATATATTGGACCACCCAACATAATAAAATGAACACAATTTCTCATTGCCTCAATTTTATTGTGTCCATATTTAAGTGCATCTTGTACACAAAGATGTAAAATATGGCAAGCACCCCTAACATGAAAAATTTCCAGTTATAAAGGATTAAGTGTAATTAGCAAACTAGCAATTGCCTTAGTATTATTAGAGGCATTATCAAAATCAATAGCAAAAACTTAATCAAAAATACCAAAATTTTTACATGCTTCCATGATGTGTGTGGCAATTATCTCACCCTTATTGTAATGCCCCGATTTTTCATTTAATGAAAAATTATTTATTTTGCACGTAGTGTGCACGTGCAATATTTTTGGTAAATATTTTCATCATGATGAGTATAGATATTTAAATATGTGCTTTTAATTATTTCTATATAAAAGCCTTCTTTCAATTAGACAAAAAGCCTTTTTCTTAAAGCCCAAAATTTAATTCATTTACTTTATTTTAAAATTATTATTTTGGCCCATAAACTAAAGCCCATGAATTAATTTATTTTTAAATACAACTTGTAATGTAGAATACAATTTAAAGATTATTTTTATACAAAATTTAATGTACAAATTTTTGGAGACCAAGTTGCATGCACGTGCATTGCACGTACACGTGCAAAGCATTTCAAGCATGGCCGGTTGTGAACTTTAGGAGGGAAATCAAATTTTGAGTGGAGTCATGGTATGGTGGTTACTTGATCATGGGTAGTTAGTGTAACTCCTCCTTAAATCTAAGCCATTTGTTCCTAACTCCTACTTCAATCTTAGCCATCCATTTCCCTAAATTTTTAGTATAAATACCCCCCCCCCTTTGGCTAGTATTCTTGTGCAAATTAGTTCTTTCAAACCTATAGTTAAAATACATTATCTAGTAGTTTATTTAGTGAGTAAAAGATTGAGAGATTGTGTGGGATTGTGCTTGCATCAATAAGAAGAAGGAGAGGCCGGCTATCAAAGGGAGTGCTCTCGGGTTGGTGTGCTCGGGTTGGCTTGTGCGCGCGTGTCCAAGGAGGAGGATCGTTCGTTGCAAGGACATTCGTTTAGGAGGTTGCTAGTGTATATTTCTCTCCATTTAAGGTGGGTAAATTTTCCATGTTTCTAATTAGGAATGCATGCTAGATTAAATTGAATGAATGAAGCATAAAAAAGATTAATAAGAGTACACATTTAATTGGAAAATGACTTATTGATTGATTGATATATGGATGTGCAATTGTATGTGGTTCTATTAGTGAAGACAAAATTGTGTGTGAATTGATTATAGCCATAAATTATTGAAGAAAGTTTCATTATCTACATCACAAATTATGTACACAAAAGTTAGTAGATTAACAATGCTACTTTATGTGTTAAATGAATTTTTGTGTTTTATTGAAATGAATGAATTAAAATATAGATTTGTATGTTTGGTAAACGATTAAAAACAGAAATTAATATGAAGAATTGCTAGTAGAGAGATTTGAGATGTTAATTGTTAAGAAATGTCGAAAGAAGAAATGTGGTAGTTATAATGTAGAATCCGAATTAATTGTATGAAAAATATGTTTTAATTATTAAAAAAATTATTTTTTTCATACTGGTATGTAAATTATGTGAGGAAGAATCAATCTGGAATTTTACAGTAATTTTTATAAAAGCAAAGTGAAATGAGGACTAGTTGAACATCGAAACGTTTTAATAACAGAGAGAATTGGTTTAAATAAATTTTGAGTTGCGTTATTGACAACCTGAGCGCGTAGCTCAAGTGGTCGGGATGGCTTTAATCGCTATAGTGGGCTTTCGGTCTGAGGTCGCTAGTTCGAATCCCCTGGGCAACACACTTTTGTTTCATGAATTTTTAAAATAAAGGATATCAGTGGCCAAGAACATTTAATGCTCTCAGCCCCTCATTCTAACGCAAATAGCGTTCGGCCTAGCGGTTGTGCCTTCGGTTGGTTTCCCTGTGGTTCTGGGTTCGAATCTCAGCTTCGGCAAGTTTGAAAAAAATACTTTTTTGAATGTTTGGATGATTGAAAAATCATGGAAAAAATATGATTATTCTACTAAAAATATATGGGACTTATAAAAAATAATTTGGGAATTATTTACATAAAATAAAATATGATTTGAGAATAAATGTGTAAATAGAACTATGGTTCCACATTGATATTTTTTTGTGAAATTATATCTTGCAAAAAGAACTTGAAATGAAGGATTAGAAAATTAATATAGCAAAGAAAGAAATTATATTGTGTGATGGATGTGAATTATTCTCATTGAATTATTCTCATTGGAGAATAGGGTGAAAAATATAAAATGTGAATATTCATTTGGTTATGTGATTTCAATGTAAAATTGATATTTGATGAAGTATAAAATTCCATGTATGATTATGGACTATTGAACAATTTAGAGATCATGCTATTGAAAAAGGAATCTGTTATGATTATGAAAATGAATTTATGAGTTGGAAATGCTCAAATTGGAAATTGTGAATTGGAATTGAAACAAAAGAGTAGCTAAGTCTCCCCCGGCATTTGGAAAGAAATGAAATGAAATTTGAAATGAAAGACCAAGGTTGGTCATGTTTGAATAAATGAATAAGTCCGGTTTAGTGGAGAGGCTAACTCTAGAGCTTTGATTTTGTTCATGATTCTAATAAAAACTAAAGGTTAGTGCATAGTGAAGACGTGATGAAAGTGAGAGAAAAACACAAGTATGAGAGTTAGAGTTTACGGTGCGGGTGTGTGAGCCACAGAATGCATGCTTGATAAGTCAAGACATGGCGTGGGCACAACTCAGTAATGATCGGACTTTAGCAACGCTTGTGGAATGTTTGGTGACTGCAAGAGGATCGTGTGCCATGAAGGAGGCTGAATTACCACAGAATGCATGCTTGACGAGTCAAGACATGGCGTGGGGTTCCCCTCCAGGTTTTCTGTACACGTGCTTGTACTCATAGATCATCTAGGATACTCACCGTAGTTACAGTAGTAGATTAAGTCATGGCGAGGGATTGAACCCTACAAAGATGAAGAACGATTAAGAGGCTTGCCCTCGGACCTATGTAGTATGGGATGCATAGAATCCGAACAAGTGCGCATTAGTGTCATATAATATAAATAATTGCATTAAGGACTAAGTGCACAATCACAACACGACATCAATAGGGTAGTCCCTTTAGTTTGATATATGACAAGTTTTTGTTTGCTAAATATGGAAAATTAGTTATACTATTTCCGGCATAGAGAGGATGGCCGTGTATAATGTTCGTCGGTTGAATAAACTGACGTACCCACAGTTTTATATGCAGATAAGTGACATGATAAAGGTTAAAAAGGAACAGATGCTTAAAGATTATTCAATGTTGTTGTACATTTATTTAATTGTTGTAAATTTTACTTCCGCTGTGCAATGTAAAGTGTAAAGTTTTATATAAACTCTGATGTAAAGTGAAAAGTTCAAATTTCCTTATAAAATTGTACTAAATGAAGTGGAAAGATCCTGTAGAACTCTCGAATTCAGTTGTATTTAGGAATCGGGGCTTTACACTTATGTGGGTACCTAACAAATCCGAATGAAATTATCCTCTTTTGAAGTGGCCAATCAGAATCTATCCAATAACATGTTACACACATCATTGAAACGCCGTTCACTCCTACCCACCCATCCGATGTCAAATAAACTCTAGTATTTAGTGACGTAAGTGTTGCTATTAAAAAATTCTTAGCCTCATTGTAAACTAATTTACAATCACCCTTTACTACATTTCTAGGAATTTTCTTATAATGGGGGTTTAATGCGGTTTATGCAAAGGTCTCTACATTTCTACTTTCACCAAATTAATAAGGTAATTCATCTCTAAACTTAGCCATTTCTCTACGAACGAGATCGTGATCGTAGCTATGACTATCTATTTGGCCGGTCTTAGGGTGTATTTTTTGCTGTGTGAGGGTGTCTTTAGAAAATTCGGGTTGACATTTACTTAAGTGTCGTTAAAGTGTATCCGTTCCCGATCCTAATTTAAACTTATACCATGTTTGACACTTATTACAAATTTTTAATCCTACATTCTTATCATTTTGTGAAGGGACAAAGTCAAAAAAATTGTGCACTCCGGATTTGATCCCTCATGTTTTACGGGATTGAGATGGGCCTTGTTCCGATGGTTGTGGTTCTATGTCTTCTACTTCTACTTCTACTTCTACTTCTACTTGTTCCGTGTGTGTTTCATGAATATCGTGAAGTATCATAATTGTAAAGTGTTTCTTCACTATCTACATATGGAAGAGGAATGATAGGAATGCGATGACTACTAATGGACTCTTGGCTACTATGTCTACCACGCGATCGGTTAGATGCAATATAAACTAGTGTATGTTATGAAAATTAATTGTAGTATATGTTTTAAAATTAATTATAGTGTACGTTATGAAAATTATTCTACAAAGCAAATAAAAGAACAACTATAAAATTAATTGTAGTGTATGTTATGAAAATTATTCTTCAAAACAAATAAAGGAACAACTATAAAATTGTTATTCTAGTGTATGTTTACCAATTTACCAAAAAAAATCTAAAAAGAAGAAGAAGAAGAAGAAGTACAAGAAAACCCAATCTAATTATGAGAAATAAATGATAACAAAAAAAATTAGAATTCTAAAAATTATAAAAATACGAAAATACCGTATGAACGTAGATTGTTTATTGAAGAATGAAGGTAGAGAAAATGAAGAGACTTGTAGTGTTGATGTTTATGTTGTTGGTTGATGTTGATTGTTGAATCTTGAAAGAGAGTAGTTGAATGTTGTTGATTGTTGTTGATTGTTGTTGATTGTTGTTGAGAAAGTTAAGAGATAGTAAAGAGAGTTGAGTGAATTTGTGAAGAGAATTGAATGAAATAAGGTTGTATATAACTATATATAGAAAATGTAAATTTTCAATTTCCCAAAATAACCCCAAGAACTAGCTAGTATAAATTCGTTGGGTGGTATTTTGGTAATTTTAAATACCCTAATTATTAAATACTCTAGAAAAAAAATAATTTCTCAACTGTAACAGCAACGGTCGGCCCGCGGGCCAGCCCAGACCGGTTCAACTCGGTCCCGGGCTGGTGCGGGCCGGGCTGCTGGTGGGCCGAACTGTTACCGGGCTTTTTTTGGCTTTTTCTAAACCGAACCGGACCGCACTGTTCATCCGGTCAGGCCCCGGTTAAGCCCGGGTTTGGGCGGGCCGGGCCGGTCCCGGGCTAGCCCAGCCCGAATGTCACCCCCTAATTTTTTGTGATTTTTCCAGATTTTTCTGAATTTTTTCCATTTTTTAATCATTTTTTGAATTTTTTATTCAATTTCCGAATTTAAATAATTAATTATCAAAAATTTTAATTAATTATTCTAATTAAATAATTATTATTTTTAGAATTTAAAATTATTTTCCGAGTTAATAATTATTTTTAGAATTTTTTAATTAATTTTTTCGATTTTAAATTAATTTTTCGATTTTTTTAAATAATCAATTTAATTAAATTAATTAATTAATTAAATTAAATTTTACCTGTACACGTGGCGCAATCCTGTGCATTGATCATGATCAAGGGGGCGCAAATCACAAAGTGGGGTGTTTTTCCCCATTTCACGTTCGGAAACGTCTCTGCTCGCCGCGATCGCCATGCTGACACGTGGTAGTCAACGGCGACCCGTTGACTTCGTTAATGGTCAACCGTTGACCCTTTCTTTTCTTTTTTCTTTTTTTTCTTCCCTCGTCGTCTTCTCCCTTCTTTGTCTTCGCCCCTTCTCCGTCTTCGACCTCGCCTCCGTCATTGAGCTTGACTATGCTTTCTTCTCCAAGATCCCTACATAGCAGGCGAAGAGAGGAGCTCGCCGGTCATGGGAGGAGCTCGCTGATGGACAAGATTGGTGAGGGAGGAACTCGATGGTCATGGGAGGAACAGAGCTCGTCGATGGAGGGGCTTGGCGGTGGTGGAGTTCGACTAGGTGGAGTTGGATCTCGGCATTGTGGGAGCTTGGCGAGGAGATGGTCAGCGAACGATCGAGCTCGACGTGGCGAGAAGGAGGTGGATCTTCGACAGCGAGGTGGAGCTCGACTAGGTGGGGTTTTCGAAGCTCGACAGGGGCTTGGAGTCAAAGCTTCGGCGAGAACGGAGGTGAGGAAGTGCTGCTCGGAGATGAGGGAGGAACTCAGAGTTCGTTTATGGAGCTTTTTGGCGAGACGGAGGTTGTGTCGAGCTCGGAGGTTGGCGAGGAATTCGAAGCTTGTCGAAGCTTCGACGAGGAAGAGGGGGGAGCTTCTGGAGCTCGATGAGGAGTTTGGCGAGGCTAAACACCAGGTTGGAGCTCGGTTAAGGTGGTGGAGGCGAGCTCGATAATGGCATTCGATTGGCGCTTAGTGAAGAAGGAGAGGAGAGCTCGCGGAGCTCGTTCGAGGGAGCTCGACGATGGTGGCGATGCTCGACGAAGAAGAGCTCTTCTACAGCTTGGCGAGCGGGAGATAGGGTCGTGTAACACCCCAAATTCCAAAATACAACTGAATTCGAAGTTCCACAGGATCTTTACACTTCTTTCGTACAATTTTACAAGGAAATAAAACATTTCTTACATCAGAGTTACATTACACCTTTACATTTTTACAGTGGAAGCAATTTTACAATAAATTACATGAAACAACATTTAAATCAATCTTGAGCAGCATGTATACTTCAATTGTGTCAAGCTTCTTTACCCTGCATGTAAAACTGTGGGCGCGTCAGTTCATTCAACTGACAAAATATTATATACGGCTATCCTCTCTATGCCGGAAACAGTATAACGATTCTCAATACTTAGCAACCACAAACTTGTTCACAAACAAAGCTAAAGGGACTATTCTATTGATGTCGTGTTGTGAATGTGCACTTAGTCCTTAATGCAATTATTTGTATTATATGACACTAATGCGCACTTATTCAGAGTCTATGCAGCCCATACTACATAGGTCCGAGGGCAAGCCCTTAATCGTTCTTCATCTTGTAGGGTTCAATCCCTCGTCATGACTTAATCTACTACTGTAATTACGGTAAGTATCCTAGATGTTTTCTGACCTACGAACTCATGTCTAGGCGCCTTGGAGGGAATCCCAATGCACTGTCACATGACTCATCATGCAGGCATCCTGTGGTAATTCAGCTCCTACCATAGACATGACACCACCCGCAGTCGTCAAACACCCCACGAGCGTCGCCACCGGGACGGTACTCCGGAGCAGTATCCACGCCCTATCATGACGCATCATGGGACATCCTGTGAATACTCTCACACCGCCAATCCAATGACCCTCATACTCATTGTTTTTCTCTTACTTTCATCACATCTTCACTATGTATCTAATCCTTAGTTTAATTGAATCATGAATAAAATCAAACCCTTAGAGTGTAGCACTCCCACTATACCGGTCTTATTCATTTATTTCACATGACCCAAACCTTGGTCTTCTCATTTCAAATATCATTTCCACATTTCTTTTATTACCGGTATAAGGCTTGGCTATACCCTAATTCTCAATTTCAATTCATAATTACAACATCGAGCTTTTCATACTCATAAGGTCTTTTCATGATTAATCACAATTCATGTTTTCATAAGCATAGTATTCATGTATTCACATCTTTCATCACTCATCACAATCAATATGTCAACTTCACGTGCAATTTATGCGTAAGAATAAATTTCAACTAGTAGTAATCCGTAATTCATTTATTTCACAAATCTATTATTCTCATTTCAAAATCTTACTACAAGCACAAGTTAAAAGTCCAATTAATTACACAAAATCATAACTTTCTAAAATTCCTCATTTCTAATTATCATCTTTATAACTCACAAATCTCATTTATTTTCCTTTTATTTAAAAGACAAATTTTAATTTTAAAAAGAAGTCCTTTCTTGCAAAAAGCCTCAATTTCTCAATTACACTTTATCAAAAGTTATACAATTTTTTTTCATAAGGTCCAAATAATTTTCAGTAATTAATTCCATATTTTTTCCAATTTTTAATCTACTTTTAAAAACTCAATTAATATTAAAAAACCCCAAAAAAAACATTTTTTAAATCCAAACCCCCAACCGGATTCGAACCCACAACCAGCGGCCCAATAGACAGCGCACAAGACCAACGCGCCAAAGCCCCAAGGCGATATAACTAGGGGTTATAATCCCTAAGTATCGTCTCTCAGCAAAATCGGATTTTTAACAAAAATAAACGAAAAGCCTCAATATCGAACCAGAGAACCTCCTCTCTACTGTAGCGACCGAAACCTCTACCGACCAGTTGGTCTAAGTGGCCATTTCGTTTTGAAAGTAATTAATTTGGTTTTGATTTTGCTCTCTGTTCATAGCTATAATTCATGAAGTCTTAAAACAAAATTTGTCTCTTTTTCTCCTCTTTTGAAAACAAAATTTTCCAAAATTAAAATACACCCAAATTTACAGCAACCAGTATTTTTATGTGTATTTTTTAACTCTTTCAAACATGCATTTTAGCCCTAATTTGTATTCCATGTTCATAATTTCGACATTTGAAAACTAAAGCATAATTCTTCATAATTAAAGATAGGTTCCCACAAAAATCACTACATTATTGTTCTCTTGCTTATTGACAACTACTATGTTTTTAGAACACAAAATCATCTTTTCTAATGAACAAAACTTCTATCTTTATCCACTAATTTACACATGATGCATTCAATCATTTGTTTGCAAATACAATCTTTTTCATTTATTCTAACATTCATATGGCACATATAAAATGGAAAATTCTACTACAAAAATTAACAATTAACTCTTAGTAATCATTCCATCAATTTATCTCTAATATTACCACTCTACTTTAATACTTTAATTAAACAAACATGGTTCCAATCTCTTACTAGTTAATTCGCATAATTTCATTTAAAATATATCTAGCATGTATTCTAATATTAGAAGCAATGAGAAACACCCACCTCTTTGAAGAAAAACCAATCAAAAGCTCCTAGAGTCTCCTAGAATGCGAGAAAGTAGCATTCTCCTCCTAGATTGTGATGCAAAAGTCCTCCTTCTTGCTCCCTTGCCAAAACCGAGAGCTTTCTTGTGGATGGGATGGGCTGGCCTCCAATGTTGGGACACATCAAAGAACACTCAAACTATATACTCTCTTATGTAATTCTCTCCTATATAAATTCGTTCTTTCAATAATTTCTTAGTGTAGAATACATGTAGGTGGGGGTATTTATACTAGTTCTAGGATGGATTGGAGGGCTAGGATTTCATTAGATGGTTAAAGATGGATGGCTAGGATAGGAGGGGAAGTTGTAGCAACCACCCACAATCAAATAACTACCCATGCACACACACACCCACTCCCCATCTTCTCCATGCACAAACCGGCCTCCCATAGGTGTGCAATGCACACTACGTGCATGCATGTGCCCTTTAGTACCCCCCTCCCCCCCCATTTGTACAATTTTAATTAATCAATTGTTCACAAATTGTGTCTACATGACAAGTGTGACAATTTAAATGATTAATTAAATTTGTGGGCTTCACAAAAAGTGGGTTTAGACTTGTGGGCTAAAATAATAAAATAATGTTTTGGGCTTTACAAAATAGGCTTTTAGGAAAATAAAGGAAAGGAAGAAAATAATTGTTCATACTACCAAAAGAAATTTTATATATAAAAATAAATAAATAAATATACATACAAAATTTTCACGTGCACAACACGTAAAAATCAACAATTCTATTAAAATGAAAGTTTAAGGTATTACAGGTCATGCTTGGCGGAGAGCAGCTCGACGAGGAGGAAGTGCAGTGTTGGGTTTTTGTTTTTTGGTTTGGTGCTCAAACTCAGAAGGAGAAGAAGGAGAGGTGAGAGGAGGGTTGCGGGTCTCTAACGGGTCCGAACCCGACCCGTTAACCCTTTAGTAATTAAAATTTTTTTTCTTCTCTTCTTCTGAGAATTTGTAGCTGTTGATCGCGATTTGAGCACGGATTGCGAGGAGTTTTTCTTTACTTTCCAGTTCGGTGGCACGTTTGTTCGGCTTGAATCGGCGAGCGTGGCGAGCATGCATCGAGCTACAGTTGAGTGACGTGGTTCGTGACCGTTGACTGGTCAACGCCATTTTGCTCTTTTTTTTCCGGATCACTGTTTGCTCGGAAAACTTAGGTCGTCTGGCGAACGCTTGAATGCGGTGAACGCTTGCATTGTCTGGTGAACGGTTATATTGTTTTGGCAAACCGTTGCTCTGTTTGGCGAACAGTTGTGTTGCTTTTTGAACCGTTCGATGTTTGGCAAACGGTTGTGGCGAGATTCACTGTAACTAATTTTTCCGAAGCTATGGAGGTTCGATTGGGGTATTTGACTACTCGCTTCGAAGCTGACTCGAAAATCCACAAATTCTCTTCAGAAGTCAGTTGAAGAATCACCCATTTCCATGGTCAAAATAGTCCCACAACATCTTTATCTCCATGAAGTTAAGAAGAGCTTTGTATGATTGTTGAGAAGATCCATTCTTGGAGGCAGGTCTGAGCATCTATAGATGAGTTAGGCTCCGAACTCTCTTAGAAGAAGGCCACTTAGGAGGTGAATGAGAGGAGGAGCATCGCCAGGCTCTAGGAGAGAGCCTTTTGGAGACAAGTTTGAGGAGCAACTCTTGTGGAGAGTTGAGCTCCAAACTCGTTGAGACGAAGGCCGCTTGGGAGGCGAGCGGAGCGAAGAGTATCACCAAGATCTAGGAGAGAGCAATTCAGGAGACAAGTTTGAAGAGCAACTCTAGGGGGAAGTTGTGCTCCAAACTTGTTGAGAATATGGCCGCTCGGGAGGCAAGCGGAGCGAAAACTTCACCAGGCTATAGGAGAGATCCATTTCAGAGAAAACTATGAGGAGCAACTCTAGGGGGGAGCTGGGCTCCGAACTTGTTAAGAATAAGGCCACTTGGGAGGCAAGCGGAGCGAAGAGCTTCACCAGGCTCTAGGAGAGAGCCATTTGGGAGACAAGTTTGAGGAGAAACTCTAGGGGGGAGTTGTGCTCCGAACTTGCTTGTCACAAAAATATAACCAGAAGTGGGAGTAGTATGAATGTTCGTTTTGAGCCCCGAAACTGCATACTTGCAAGCTATAAGGGCAATTTTCGAACCATGATTGTGAACTCCGAATTAGTTGCTAAGATAGTTTCAACAGTTGTGGGAGCAATTCCGAATGGTGAGCTACTTTGTACTCACTCGTTCGCAAGTAGCTAAAGCGGCATCGAACCAAGTGTGGACTCCGAACTTGTCGTTTAGATAGTTTCAACAGTTGTTGGAGCAATTCTGAATGGTGAGCTACTTTTTACTCGCTCGTTTGCAAGTAGCTAAAGCGGCATCGAACCAAGTGTTGGACTCCGAACTTGTTGTTAAGAGAGTTAACGAGTTGTAGGAGCAATTTCGAATGGTGAGCTGCCTCGTACTTGCTTGTTTGTAAGCGGCTAAAGCAACGTCGAACCAAGTGTTGAACTCCAAACTCATCTTTTGAGATTATTAAGTTGTGGGAGCAACCCTGTAGGACAAGCTGGACTCCAAACTTACCATTTAACGAGTCGTATATGTGACTCGGTGAGATAGAAACGAGGCAAACACAATAATTTTCAATATAAAAAAGCTACCTTTTATTTAAACAAACTAAGTGTCTGCTTCAATGGGGCGAGCCATTATTACATGCATTTGGCCGGGTTACAGGCATCGGCCTTATTGAAAACTAAAATCCTACTTCAACGATAGGGTGAAGGCCTCTTGGTAGGAGTTTAGTTCTCCCCCCATTGGAACTCCATGGAAAAGGTGGAGGACGGCCCCAGGTTCGGAATCTTGGAACTCGGCGGGCCTCTCTGTTTGCTTGTAGGCTTATCGGGGTGGAAGATCGGCCCCGTCTTTTCGAACGAACTTGGCCAGGTGTCCCTGCTGTATGATTTCTTCGATCTCCTCTTCGAGATCCCGACAGTCATCCGTGTTGTGGTCGTGTTCCCTATGAAAGTGGCACCACTTATCCCTGTTTCTCTTCTTGCCAGGGGTATTCATTCTAAGGGGACCGCAGAGTATTCCTTCCTTGTCCACCTCCATAAAAATTGCTGATATACTAGCATTGACATTGAGGGGGGGGGGGGTGAATTTCTCAAAACGAGGAACTGGGCGGCGCTGGCCATTGTCGTCCTTCTGAAATTTTTGGGACCCTTCTTCGCTCGTATTCTTCCTTTTGTTCCCGAAAGATGATTCCTCAAGAGTGGGGGGGTTGAGAGCCTCTTCTACTCGGATGTACTTCTCACTCCTAAGCAGGAGTTCTGAGAAGTCCCGAGGAGGCTTCTTGACAAGGAACGCCTTGAGGTCGGCGTTAGTGACGTTGTGCCTGAACGCCGTAGAGGCTACTGATTGGTTGAGAGAGGCAATAGACTAGGCTTCGGAGGTAAAATGCCGGACGTAATCTCTTAGGTGTTCTCTCTTTCTTTGACTGAGGGCCACCAAGGATGCATTTGTTTTCTCGGCCCAGCGACTACCCACGAAGTGGTTGAGGAAGTGCTCCTCAAACTGTTCGAATGAGAAGATGGAGGTGGGGGTTAGACGGGGGTACCACTCTCGCGCTGGTCCCCTCAATGTTGCTGGGAAGGCCTTGCAGAGGACCACATCCGAGGCTTAATTGTAGCGCCCCGAATTTCTAATATGATATCTTAGAAAATACGTGGCACAATCCCAGCATCAGCTTCAATATAATATTAAACACAACCAACACCACTAAAATTTTCAACTTTTATTACAACAAAATTTTTCATAGCACAGCGGAATACCAAAACAACTCAATCAAATTTCCTTTTATTTAAAACACAGAACTATCTCAAATTTGCTTTTACAAATTTACACAAAACTCTTATGAATCAATTTATCTCAAAAACCAACTCCAGCATCCAACCTCCAACTCTAAGCAACAACCTGCAACATATGAGGCTAGAGATGATCCCTAACCCCCAAACTAAAGGGGCCAGCCATAAATGGTGTG
This sequence comes from Hemerocallis citrina, assembly GCA_017893485.1. NCBI lineage: Eukaryota > Viridiplantae > Streptophyta > Magnoliopsida > Asparagales > Asphodelaceae > Hemerocallis > Hemerocallis citrina. The sequence goes on along the minus strand of CM030358.1, from coordinate 443,596,098 downwards.
AGTGACATAAAACAAACAAACAACATAAATGAACGTACCTAATAAATTCTTAAACAACATGTACTAAATAAGAATATGGGAAGTAAGAAATGACAGGAAAACATGAAAACATCAAGTGGAACTAAACTAAGTGTTAAGTGTGGAAAACAGGAAACCACATGCATAAAACCAAGTCAAGAAACACAATTTCTATATGCGGACTCTCTAATGCGTACTTGTCGAAGTCTATGCATCCCATTCTACATAGGTTCGGTGCAAGCCCTTAACGTCTTCACTTCATAGGGTTTAATCCCCCGTTATGCAACTAATCCTAACACGATGACTACTACGAGATAAAGATAATCTGTGAGAATTAGCCCATGCCCGATAATTCCGGAGATCAATCCCACACCACAAGTAACTACCGTGATAATTCCAGAGATAAATTCCACACCACAAGTATTCTACCGTGATAATTCCGGAGATATATCCCACACCACAAGTAATCTACCGTGATAATTCCGGAGATTAAATCCCACACCGAAACATTGACACATCATCACACGAATACCACATGTGCTTCGCCTCGACTCCGATAATTTCGGAGATCAATCCCACACCGAAAGCAACTACTTGGATAATTCCGGAGATATATCTCACACCCAAAGTAAAACACTTGGATAATTCCGGAGATATATCTCACACCCAAAGTAAGATACTTCGATAATTCCAGAGATTAAATCCCACACCGAAAGCCATACTGAGGTACTTGACTCATGTTCTCGTTCATCATATCACCACTAGTGCCTGTCCTTATTATTTTTGGGTTACATAATTACTCAACGAATCTCCTAGAGTGGTGTACCCTACTGGCCTAAATTCAAAACTGAATAACTGAAATGCCTCTACGAGCCTCAACAAAATAACTCAACACCGGTATACTAGGGTCACACACCTCTAGAGACTCAACTCAAATGTCTAAACCAAAGTCCACTAAATAAAAGTGGCTCAACTGAATATCTTAAATCAAATGCTTAACTGAATGTCTCAAGGTCAAATACTGAACTGAATGTCTCAAAATCAAATACTGAACTGAATATTAAGTATAAACTGAATTATCTGAAAAACCAATCATTCGAAATAACACTCAAGTTTACAAAGATCCTTCAGTACCAGTCGACTTATACTGTGGTAAGTCGACTGTCCAGAGGACAATTATCCAAAATTTTACAAAAATAAGCTAAGTCATAACAGTCGACTTAAAAGAGAATTGGTCGACTTACCCGATGTAAATTCCAAAAATTCTCAAGAAAATATTCTAAGTACATAAGTCGACTTAAAGAGGTCATGGTCGACTGTCCAGAAAGGACTGAAATAATTTTACAAAAAATAATTTCTCAGTGAACCAGTCAACTGAATAATAGTCTAAGTCGACTGTCCAGAACGAATTTTCAAAGAAAACTAAAATACAGCAGCAGGGTCATACCAGTCGACTGAACAGTAGACCAGTCGACTGTCGGCCTACAGTTTTTCATAATTTAGATCTGAATACAAAATCAAACTGGAGTTTTCTAAAGATTCTTTGTTCATGAAAATAGTTCGTATTCAGGCAAAATAACAATTCTCAATTAAACTTCGTTATGGGTACATTACTCAATCATCCAATATCTCAAAACTCAAGTTCTCATGTCTAAATTCTAATTCTTTCATTAGGGTTTCTCAAAACTGAAATTTCTTTCACAACTCTAAATCAAAATTTGATTTACAAATATAAGATCCAGATGCTCATCATCCGATCATAGCCATACTCAAATCTTAACATGCATTTTAGCAATACAATTTCGTAAGTCAAGATCTACTCAATATTCTTAGATTCCACAAACATGATACAAACAACAATCTTTGCATTGTTCCCATGCAAAATATCAATTAATATTCATGTCAACAAACAATCATAACAATCGATCACATCAATCAAACCACCACACAAAGTTCATATCATTCATACAACAAGACAAAACAAAACAATTTCATATCACTCACCTTTGAATTGAGAAATTCCACGAAAAAGTCTTCCTCCTTGCTAGATCCAAAACTTCCTCTTGCTCCTCAAAAACAATTCTCAAAATCTGTATTTTCAGTAATGACGGCTGGAAAAAAAAATCTATTTAAACAATCCGGAAATAGGTTTTAGGGTTTTACAACAATTTTGCAAGATAATCCCTTCAAAATACAACTTCACATATATAGGTCTAGTCTTGGAAATTCGACCAAAATTCATTTAAATGAGGATTTAAAGGAAAATATAATTCTAAATCTCAACCAATACTGTTCAAAACGTCCAGAATATACATTTTGCACTTTAACCCCTAAAAATGTCAAATTTGCAAAAAGGTCTTTCTTTTCTCAAAATTTGCAAATTGTTCCAATTAATTTCAGAAAAATCTGGAAAAATACTAAATAAATCCCAAATGTTAAATAATGATTTTTCATGAAGAAAACTTAACTTTTAAATTCCTCAAAAGGTATTTACACGTGTTTTGCACGTGTACAAAAGATAAATCTTTTAGAAAATATTCATTAAATCTTCAAAATTCATTTAAATTCATTTTCAAATATTTAAAATGATATTTGAAAATACAGGGTTCTACATTAATGAATCATTATGAGAGTTTTAAAACTCTCGATATGATCGGCCGAGTCCGACTCTCCATTGTAGGATTCAAAGCAAGGCGGCCTAAAGGCTTCGAGGACTGGAGCTTCCATGATGGCCCTAGAGAATGGGGGTCTGCTTGGGCGGAACCTATTGGTTTGTTGTTCTTCTTTGGGATTTATCTTGTTGAGGTATTTCTCCATCTCGTGGAGACGGCGGCGGACTGAGTCATCCCTTCGGTCGGATCTAGCCGACCCCTGGGACTCTCCTTCATGAGTGGCGGTATGGCGAGGTTTAGGGGGCACGTTGATCCTGACTCGTGAAAATATTAAGAGCTCGCATGATATCTTGTTTGAAGTTATGGAGCTCGGCCCGAGTGACTGGTGCCCCTCTTGCTCGGCGATCCCTAGGTGTGGCTCGGCCTGCTGGAGTATGAATTCTCCCCCGATGACGTTGAAGGGACTCTCTTCGCCTCCTCATGGGAAGGGATCTTCTGGTCCTTGGTCTACGGGGGGTCCGAACTCTCGAGGCCCTGGGTTCTCGGGTTGATGGACTCCCTCAAGGGCTCTCCATCCATTCAAGCGAGTTCGGAGGTCAACCCCCTGCTGGCGGTTAAAAATTACTTGACGGAGATCCTGTTCAGGAGGGCTTTGAGAAGCCATAGAGTCAACTAAAGGATTGTGGAACGATACATGGTCATGAAGAGGATGTTGCTTTGGACGATTTCGTCGAGAGCCCGCCTGGGCAGCGCCCCCAGACCCTGGAGGGACCTGTTAAGGAGGAGGCTATTAAGGAAGAACATCTTGGACTGGAGGAGGAGGAGGAGGAAGAGGAGTGTCTCTTCGGCTGGAGGCCGCTGCCTTTCCCTTCTCTTTCGGATGCATGGTTTGAAACTACTTTCGCTGATGAAGTAAGATTGGATTGCTTTTTCTGCTTCCCACAAATGACGCCAATCTGTTCCTGCTAATTTTGGTGTGGGAGAAAACAAATGAATTTTTTGGATTCTTTTTAGAAACAATAAAGCAAACCGGTTGACCTTCACCGCCGTTTGACTGGTTGCTTACCACTGCCGTTGACTTGCAAAAAAGTTTGATACACTGGGATGGATCCCAGCGACTAACCTTCCGACGCTCTTGTCAATAATCAGAAAGATTATGAAAGAGCTTTATGTGGAAAAAAATTGATTACCTTGTTATGGTGGGGGGAGAGGGGTATTTATAGTCGCCTTTAGAGACAGTTTAGAGATAATGATTTATCTCTATGTCCCGGTATTTTTGGATAAGATGTGGAGTTTAAATCGTTTCATAGAGATAACCATGAATTTGAATTACTCTTTAAATATCTGAATTGGTTTGTAATGGGTTGCTACCCATACCCAATCAGACAGATTCGTTTATGGGTTATTGAGTTTTGAAGAAAGACCCAGTTCCCATTCAGAACCGTTTGTAGGTGAAATTACTGTTTTACCCCTGAGAGCTTTAAGATTCGTGCCCGATTTGAACGGTCCGGATTTAATCCTATTTTTAGCCATATCAATTATAAAAACATAAAAATAAAATTTTCTGTATAACCCTACTTTAGAAATTATAAACTACTAGTAATTTGCACGTGCGATGCATGTTTTAATAAATATATATTTTTTAAGGTAAAAAAATTCAACGTAGTCTGGCCTCGAACCTCGAGCCCTCATTTCTATTAGTTATGCACGGACAATGCCTGTCTTAATAAATATTTTTTAAAAAAGTTGAAACCCTTACGTAGTGATGACTCGAACTTGAAACCTCCTTCACATTAGTTATGTATATGCATCACATGCATTGATAGATTGAAAAGTGACACTAAGGCCTTCTCCTATTATAATATTAAAGATTAGAGATAATATCCTTTAATTGTATCAAAACTGGATATTTCACAGAAAATAAAGAAACTAAAATTAAAAAAATCTTTCAAATTTTTAAGTAAGATACATTGATAAAAGATTAAAAGCAAGAAAGCATATAACTGATAGGGAAATATCAGAATATTAATTAATAACAAGTAGAGTAACTGAGAAAATACCTAAGAAAATACAAAAAGAAATAGCATATAAAGTATTAGATTATAAGAACGAAGAAGCAAGCTGGTATTACCAATAACTATTATCATACAAGATATTAAACTATAGGAATTAAGTTAGGATGGATAATATTACAAAGAAAGAACCATTAATACTCTCAGAAGTTTATATGATAAGCATTCAAGAGTTTGAAGAAGATTACAATGGACCAGAATTTGTAGGAACTATAAGAAAATATTTAAAAATTATAAATAAGAACATAAAAGAATTAAGTAGACATATAACAGAAAACACTAAAGAAGAGTTAGGCATAACAGAAGAAGGACTGAAGGAGTTGGAAGCCATAATAAAACTTAATATAAACATTTTAGAAATAGAAGATTTTATGGCAAATCCCAATTCAGAGGAAGTAGAGGAAACCTTATAACAAATGAAGAAATAAAAATTGATTAAGAAAAGACAATATTATAACAAAACCTATAGAAAATTCAACTAATATGTACGAATATTTAAGACCACCACCTAATAAAAGACCGTATAACCTACCATGAAAATGGCAAAGTAAAGAAAGAAGTAAGTTAGGAAAAGAAAAAGAAAAAGAAACACCAAAATATGAACCCACCGAACCACTATTCAGAGAAATTATAAGATACAAACCAGCTAGAGAAAATCCTGAAATGACTATACAAAATTATATAGAATTGGACTTTAATAAAGTAAAAGATATTGCAAAAGGAAAAGCACCACAAATAATGTTCAGAAAGAGATCACTATCAATAAGAAACAAGCAACAAGCATTGAAATTAATACCAATAATAAATACATTAGACAATCAAAATAAATCAATTTAAAATAGAAATAGAATATTATGACAGTAAAAAATGAATAAACAAGTAGCCCTTGTAGATACAAGAGCTACTAATTCACATATTAAACAAACAAATATAAAAATAATAGAATTAATACCATTTGAGAATCCATATTACTACTTAGACTATTATAATAATGGACATCAGATTGTCCATAAAATAGTATTGTCACGTAGGATAAATGGTAGAAATAAAATGCTATTACATTTACATGTACATCCAGAGCACAATGTTAATGAAATAAAATTAGGAACTGACTTTCTTACATCAGTACAACCTTACTCAATAAAAAAGAAAAAATCACATTAACATTAAATAATGAAATTATGGTAATAAATATAATATTGTGTAAATGAATTCATTAAGAGCTATTAAAAATACATTATACATACGAACAGAATTTTTCTACGAAGGATACAAATCAAGAAACTATCATAGTCTAATAGGCACTAGAGAAGACACTAGCTTATGCCATGAAAATAACTACCAAGATGGAAACAAGATGGATATAATAAAAATGCGATAACTAGATTAACTGGACAAACTGTTATACTTGATAGGTATCAACAAAATGTTACTATACAAATAGGAAATTACGTCCTAAAAATACCAATAATATATCAGTTTGATGATATGAATAATGATGTACTATTAGGAAATGACTTTTTCCAACAATACTATCCTATAACTATATCACATAAATCAGTTATATTTACAATACCTTATCAACACCAAGCAATATCAATTAAAATAACATAACCTTATTCGAGAACAGACCTACCACATATCAGTGTTTTTTTCCGCCCAGCGTGGTGAATACCAATATTTACCAAATAAAACTAGAATACAACAAGTACAAGTAACAATTACATAAGAAATTTTACAAAAAAACAACTAGAAGATCTCTATGGAGAAGATCCTTTAGCAAAACGGCACATAAGTAAATTCACATCTCATATAGAACTAATAGATAAGAACAAAATAATAAAAATTAAACCCATTAGCGTACTCCAACAGATTTAGAAGAATTGAAAATACATATAAGGAACTAATGGAAAATAGTTATATAAGAAAATCATAAAGTCCACATTTATCGCCAGCATTCATAATAAGAAGACGTTTAGAAGAAAAAAGAGGAAAATCTCGAATGGTAATAAATTATAAGGAATTAAATAAAAATACTAAAAGATTTGGATATCCATTACTAGATCTGCATATACTACTAAACACAGTAAGAACAAAAAAATATATTCTAAATTTGATTGCATATTAGGATTTTACCACGTAAAACTAACAGAAGAGTCAAAACAGTTAACAACATTTAGTACACGACAATGATTTTATGGATCGAACAAATTACCATTTTGATATAAAAATAGTCCAGGAGCATTTCAAGAAAATATGGATAAGATATTTGATAAATACAATAGTTTTATGCCAGTATATGTAGATGATATTCTAATAGGATCCGAAAACGAAGAACAACATAAAGAGCATTTACTAAAATTCACAGAAATAGTAAAAATGTAAGTATTATACTATCAATAAAGAAAATAGAATTGTTCAAAATTGAGATAGAATTTTTAGGTACAAAATTATCACATGAAGGAATAGAACTACAACCAAATATAGCAAAAAAAAATAAAGACATTTTCTAATGTCCTAAAAGAAAAAATAGAAGTGCAAGCCATAATTGGACTACCAAATCATACAAGATGATACATACCGAATTTATCAGCAAAAACAAATTGGTTACAACGAAAACAAAAAAAGTTTAAGAAATGAGAATTGACTCCAGAGGTTGAAGAAAAACTTAAAATATTAAAACAAAAAAACTTCAGAATTAAATAAGTTGAGATTACTTGTTGAAGAATGTTCATAAATAATAGAAACATATACATGTGAAGAAAATTGGGGAGCAATATTTAAATTTATTGAAACAGGTGAAAAAAAGGAAAGACTAGCCAGATATGTTAGTTAATCATTGACAATGATCTAACAAAATTACCAAATAAATGAAAAAGAACTATTAGCAATCTTAAATTCTATAAAAAAGTTTGAATTATTCTTAATACATACAAAATTCACAGTAAGGATAGATAACACACAAGTAAATAGTTGAATTAACAAAATAATAGGCCCAACTATAGCAAATAAAAGATTGATAAGATGAAAAATGGGGTTAGCACATTATGACTTCTCAATAGAAAATATAAAAGGAAAAGATAACATTCTAGCAAATTTCTTACCAAGAAACTAAAATATTTTCTTTTACAGGATGGAAAATAGAGTCCAACAAATATAACATGATATAGTGTTCCTAAAGGAGACCGTGGAGCAATTTAAAGGAGAATTTAACCAATTATTATTGCAAATATGTGGTCTTCAGAGTATATTTACCACCATATAAATGCAGAACATATTGAGAAAATGAGTGAAGTGAGTGAACTTATTAACCCACAAAATACAAGTGAAATTATAAAAATGGTCACACAAGAGGGAAGCTCCACGTCTATACAACCAACTACCTACAAAGAGAGTTTACTCTCAGATCCTCCAAAATATTCCAAGAATGATTTATTTTTACAGTATATTGAGAAATTATGCCAAACCACCCAGGTCAATTAACTTATCAAAACTATTTCACATTAACATATGAACAAAGCTCTTATACTACCAGGAGCAAATCCAAAGGCAGTAAGAGTATTATTCGAAAGAGGGCTTATCCATTGCATATATCCATCCAGAGAATGCGAAGAACTTTGCCAACTACCAAGAGAAGTATATAAATCTGCTAAGAGTTATTTTGGTCTTACAAAGGCATCCAAAATATATGTCCGGATATTTTTAGCTATTCCAGAATTTCGTGAAGATGACGAAGAACTATCTACTGTGCATATTATAAAGATAAGGATGACTACACAAGTCATGTTTGGAGCAACTAATATCATACCATATAAAAATGAAGAATTTGAAAAACTAATCCCAGAAAGAAGAGCTATGAGATTTGGAACAATGTATTGTGAACTGAAAGACATACAAAATAGAAAATAGCATATGGATCTATAATAGCTCTGACCCAAAAAAAAATGATTTACATCATAGCAAAGATTAAACAACCATAGTCAAAGAAAGAAGTCTTTGATAGCTAGAATCAAATTCTAGATAAAGGAGCTATGACAATGATAGAAGTGACAGTTGTCCACTACTGTAGATTAATGATGATGGAACCACAACAAAAAAGTGGACAATGCAGAATAGAACAAGATAAGGTTGACGACGAGTTATTTATGATGTCAAGCACGTAGATATGCTGGCTAGAAAAGAACCTCTAAAAATGTAAGCAGTGACGTATTAGACTCAATTATTTATCCATGATGTAAGAAGTGATGTAATCAGAACAATAATTTTAACTGATGTATAGCCATCCCTTCCTCTATAAAAGGGAAGGCTGAGTAAGGGAGAAAACAGAATATCTAAGAATGAGAAATTTCATATAATCTTGTAAGGAGAGTTTGTTTGTAAAAAGTCTAGAAATAATAAAGACTATCTTTCTTAAGCTCTTGCACAATATAAGGTATGAATAATTAGTCTTTTATCCTCATGGAGAGTTTTGTAAGGCTCTGCCTAAAAGATCTTGCATGTACCGAAGTGCTACTAGTTGTTGAAGACGTATCTCTTGGATAAAGATTGCTTGAAGAGCATAGTAGTCCTGAGATGTAAGGAACGTAAAAGGAGCACTGAAATTGGGGTGCATACCAGGTGTATTTTATCCACTGGTAGTAACTGGTACAGAGCAGCCCAAAGATGTTTAACTAGGTCGGAAGCATGGTGGGCCATTTTATTTTGATTCTTATGGTATCCTTATAAATCTTTCCTTACTCCTGATATCATACTTGTTGTTTTAATTCACAAAATTTGTAACGCCCCTGCCCCTAGCCCAGACAATTTATACAATTTAGAAGACAAATTAGATACTATGTAGTACAACTGCCCACCACAGGCTGCCTCTCAAAAGGTGGTTAACCGAATTGGTGACTCTTGATCATAGGCTATTATATTTATATATTATTTTATTTATTTTTCTTACCGATATGGGATTATCATTCACCTTCTCTCCCAATCTCTCACATGTGAGAAGTACCCACGTGACCAGCCACGTCACCACAACAACAGCATATACACCTTGCTGATTCTCAAATTCAATGAGGTGGGCCCCAGATCCATTGCTGACGTCATCAGGAATGAAACAACAGTAAGCCTTCGTGTTTTTTATTTACCGTGGGCCCCCCCTCTCTCCAATAAATTTCATATATCATCACCCATATGAAACCCTATAGGTAACAGCCATATATCTCCATATATATATATCTATATATATTATACTCTTTTGATAATTACAGGGTGTTACACCCCCCCCCCTTCAGAAATCAGCGTCCTTGCTGAGCACGGGCATGCACAATCTAGTGCAGGATCTCTTTTCTAGCCGATGTGGAGTGGAGTACCCTGATTCTGCTAGCTGCACTGTACCACCTCGCTCCCTCTCATGCATACCCGTACATCTGCCTAGCTCCATCTCAGGCATACATCTCGCCCACTTTTACCCACACTCGGTGTCGAAAGTCGGCTCTGATATCATTTGTAACGCCCCTGCCCCTAGATCAGACAATTTATACAATTTAGAACACAAATTAGATACTATGTACTACAACTGTCCACCATAGGCTGCCTCTTAAAAGGTGGTTAACCGAATTGGTGACTCTTGATCGTAGGCTATTATATTTATATATTATTTTATTTATTTTTCTTACCGATATGGGATTATCATTCACCTTCTCTCCTGATCTCTCACCTGTGAGAAGTACCTACATGACCCGCCACGTCACCACAACAATAGCATATACACCTTGCTGTTTCTCAAATTCAATGAGGTGGGCCCCAAATCCATTGCTGACGTCATCAGGAATGAAACAGCAACAAGCCTTTGTGTTTTTCATTTACCGTAGGCCCCCTCTCTCCAATAAATTTCATATATCATCACCCAGAGGAAACCCTATAGGTAACAGCCATATATCTCCATATATGTATATATCTATATATATATTATACTCTTTTGAAAATTACGGGGTGTTACAAAATCGCTAAAAAGAATAATGGATAATAATAGTTTTAGTGTTGTCTCAGAAATTAATGAATTAATGACTAACCATTAAGGAAGTGATAGAATGTTAGTTTTTGATGTTTATTATCCTCATAGAGTATAACAAACATGTATGATTTTTATGAATTCAAATTATTTTTGTTTTGTGTACAACGAGTAATAATTATAACTACAAATCAAATTAATTATGGAGAAAATAATAATGGAAGTGTTCAAATAATTGATGTCTTAACTTTTTACGAAAAGTCTTTATTATTTTATGAAAATGGAGAATTTGGTAGCTATATCTGGAGTCCAACAATAGCATATAAATAATTCTAGAAGAAGAAAACGAACATACTGAGGAAGAAAATGAACATATGGAAGAATCCGAAGACCCCACTCCCATATGATAGTGGTAGTGAAGTATCAGAAATAAAATTAGAAGCTATATATGAGATATCTTGAACTTATGCTTGATTACTTTATATTTTTGAGATTGATAATGCAGATTATTTTCAAAAATATTATTTTACAGAAAACTATCATCTTTGAAGATTTTGATACTCTTTTGTTTCTCTATACAGGTAATTACTATTATTTCACGCTTTGCATCCAGTTGGTATCAAAACCAGTTCAGAGTCAGTAATTTTTACTTAAATTCTATAATTTTCTACATTAAACACTAATTTATAACCTATAAAATAAGAAACTAAAGATTTAATGTGAAAAGTAGAAATTATTCTAAAACCCAAAAATTTTTAGAATTTAATAAAAGATAACACATCCTATAAAATATATTATAGGAAAAGTATCATAGAAATTTAAAAGCAGACTGGGTTATAAGTGAAATTATTTTTAAAACAGGACCGTTTTGACAAATATTTTCAAAAAGTGGGTAGCTCTACAGATTCGTGGGCAGAGAGGCACCAAGACATTGGGTGGAGCTGTCTTGTCCTTTGTGGGGTTTTCTGAAGGGGATATTAGGTTCCTGTTGCTGTCCTTGGTACTGCGCATAACAGTGTCGCGTAGACGCAACTATAGATTAATTACTAGAAGAAAGAGAGAAGATACACACTCCTTTGGTTATAAAATGTATAAGTTATTTTAGATTTATATACGAGTATTTAGGAACAATCTAAGATTGCATAAGATTCTTATATTTTCTTGAAAATTGGATCTCTTAAATAGCTAGATATTGTAAAATATCATTCTTAACTTCTCTATAATTAATGGATACTAGTATTTTTCACGTGCAATGCGATGTACGTTTTGATAAGAGTGGGAGAATTTTCACGTGTGTTGTGCTTATTAAGAAATAGTTTTTGAGATGGATGCACATTTGGAAAAAATATTTTGAAGAAAAATTTACAATGTGCACATGTTTATAAGTAGAATTTAAGCTGTACGTGCAACGTATATATATGTTTAGTGTTAAAAAATATTATAAAATTATTTTGCACGTGCGTTGCACGTTTTAAAATAGGTAAAAAATTTTTATTTATTTATTTTTGTTGTAATTAATGAGAGAGCTGAAGTTGCACGTGCAATGCACGGATTTGTATGTTGACAAATGACAATCATAACTCTCTCATTATAATATTAGAGATTTAAGAATCCAAAGAGACGAGTAAAATTAAATTTCTCTTGGAAAAATTCTTGATGAACCTTTTAAAAATAACAAGCTATCTATCCTGAAAATCTAAAACGATTTATAATTTAAAATGAAAGGAGTATATTTTTGGCATATGAAATCATTTAATGTTGGTGAAATAAGCCCGAGACACAACCAATTAATTGGAGAAGATTAATGATGGTCGGAATTTGATGTTCACTGTGCTTTCAACAAACTTTTTCTTTTCGTGATGTTACGTTAAGCCGAAGAAGTATCATTTAATAGTCAGCCAAGATGTTACGTTAGCATTTAGACGACTGGCTACAAGTACAACTAGTTAAAACTAATCATCAGAAGTTCAATCTCGTTTTTAAAGACTTATCAGAAAAATGAATTAGAATCATACAGTACTAGTTTTGTTTTTCAGTCTCATACTCAAACTCTTGTTCGGTGACATTGAGACTCTTGATGAAGAAAAGAAGATGAGAGCTCCCCATTACTCTTCCAACCCCAGATCTTCCCCCACCCATCCCCACCGCAGCGCAAGACGTGATATCTCCCCATCAATGACCAAAAGAGCTAGAGATGAAGGAGCGGAGCACCACCACCACAGAAGACCAGAGGATCATGGGCGGTGGAGGAGCAGCTCTCGAGACCACCAGAGACTATCTCCTTCCAGAGAGAGGAGGGAGCGAGTAGACGCAACCAGAGGAAGCCGCTCTCGCGCCGACATCCATCGCAAGGAAGAGCTTCACCAGAGTACTCATAGAAGCATCCCCAACACTATCCACTCTCACCAAGCCATCGATGAGAGGAGCAGGAAGGAGCGGTCGTACGCTGAAGTAACCAGAGGCTATCCTCATGTGGACGAAGCGCATAGAGCGCTTCGACGATCGCCATCTCCAGATAAAGACCGTCGTCTCACCAAAGAAGATGCTGATGGGGAATGGGTCCTGGTTAAGCCAAGGAAGTCGAGGAAGCCAAGCAAAAGCCTTAGTGTGTCGGAAAACTCCAAAGTCGAAGGTCGGCAAAACTGTCACAAGTGCGCGAGGACCGGCCACTCCATCAGCAAGTGCACGTTCGATTGGTTCTGTTAAGTGTGTAGAAACTCCGGCCATATTTCCACGGCCTGTCCGAAGCGCGTCATCGCCTTCGCATCAAACTCAAAAGCTCCTAAGTCCGGGGATGCTAACGCATCGGAGGGTAGTAAAACTCAAGAGAGTGTAGCCGGCGATAGACACGTTATTAATGCTTCAATCTCCCCAACGCCATTAATGGCTGATTTCGAAAGAAGATTCAATGGTGGTATTCTTATTAGGGCTCAGTCGGGTGTTCCTTCGGCGAACGACGTTAGCGATCTTCTTCAAGCTGCTTTGATCGCTGAGCCGCAGCCTACCTGGGTGGTACAAGAGATAGCGACTAAAACGTTTTATGCTCACTGCAGCGATGAAGCTATAGCTCGCGAGACGATCAGAGTTAAGGGTCTCGAGGGGAAAGATGTTCATGGCTTAGAGTTCTTCATGACTTTTAAATGGTGGTCTCGCGAATTCGGAGCATTGAAAGTGGAGAATTTTGCGCCGGTATGGATTAGATTATACAACCTTCCGTCCCATTGTTGGGTTCGTTCGGGGTTCCAAAACATCGTACGGAAGTTCGGTTTGCTCATTGACATCGATCGGCAAACTTTAATCCATTCCGCTAGAAAGTTCGCAAGGATAAAAGTGGGCGTCGCTAACAAGCAGGATATCCCGTCTAAGATCATCACTGCATTTGAAAGCTCCATCTATGAAGTGCGTGTGATAGTCGAAGTCCAGAATAACGTATCGTTTAGAGATCTAGAGATGGGTGATAAAGTGTATGTGAACGGCCAGGATTCAAGGCGAGAGCTACACGATGAAGCTGAGCCCTCGGATGCGAGAATGCCCCAAATCATGGTGACAGCTGGCGGAGGTCACATCGAATCTGGACCGTCGAGTATTGAGCGCCAAATTCAAACATCTGGTCTCGTTCACATGAAGCAATCGCCAGCATCCATGACAGCAAACCTTATGGTCTCCTCTAGCAAAGGACAAAGGGCCCCACCAAAAGTTTTTCTAGCAGGGGGTACTAGCAAGTCTGGGCTTGTCGAAAAGTACTTGGGCTATAGGATTGCGAGCGGCGAAGTGACGGGATTCGGCGAAGGGACATGGCAGCTAGAAGGTACAGCACATTCTGTTGAAGCTAAAAAGGGAGGGATCCTTAAACCCGTTTCTAGTGTGGGCCAGCCTAATGCCAATCCGTTGGGGCTTACTGAAGACACGTGGATGCGGTTCACTCAAGTGGATATTGAGAGCTCTGTTAAAGCAGCAGTTGAAGCTTTAATCCGGTCCAATGCCTCTGTCAATCTTGGGCCTCAGCCCATGGGCCAGGGAGTTTTGGGAGAAGTCGAAGCAGCTATTCCAAGTAGAGTGTTCTCTGTCAATACCAACCAGACTCCATCTTCGAATCCCGATCAGCAACTACTGCAGCACAAGATTGTTCTAACGCCTGACCCCGAGTCAGGTGGCGAGATTATTGGGGCATTAGACGGAGTCCGAGAGGATAATTTTATCTCAGAAACCGAAACAGACTACGTTGAAAATGAAGTCAGAGGGAGTGTTGGGAGCTCTTCTACAAAGAAGATAACAGAATATCAGAGAAAAGGAAAAAGACAGATGGTAAGCAAGGAAACTCAGGATCACGGAATTGACGGAGGGGTTCCCATGGGGAATAAAGCGTCGGAGGAAGAGACGGCAAGGAAAGGTACCTATACAGTTGATTATTCTGTGCTTAATTCTTTAACTGATGAGTCCCTCATTTATTTTGCTAGTCTTTACGGTTTAGCCATGGGTTCCACTAGGGACGAGCAACTAGCTAATGTAGCTATCATTAGAGATGACACAAGATTAACCAGTTTCTAGGGTGCTTTAGGGGGGGGGGGGGAGATGTTAGGGTCAGTCTAGTTGTTTAATGAGTTACATTTTTTGGAACGTTAGAGGTATGCGGCAAAAAATCAAAAAAAGAGACATAGGGGTTACTCTTAGCAAAAGCCTCCCGGACATCGTAGGTATCCAAGAAACTAGAATTGTGTCCCCATCGGAAGAGGAATTTTCTTCGATTAGGGGTCTGGTTGACTTTCACTGGAGATTCAAAGCAGCAGTGGGGTTTTCAGGGGGTATTGCATTAGGGGCGAATTCATTAATCTTCGAGATCATTGATGAGTACATTGGTGAGTTCACGGTATCTATTAGAATTAGACGTAGATGTGATGACTGGATCCAAACTATTTCTTCCGTATATGGCCCATACGACAGTCGACAGCGCAAAGAGTTCTGGAATGAACTTAGATTTATCAGGAACAAATGGGGAGGGGCTTGGGTGTTAGGGGGAGATTTTAACGTTACTAGATTCCAGGATGAGCATAAGGGAAGGGGACATAGGCGTTTAGATCAAGATTCCTTCAACGAGACCATAGAGGACCTTCAGTTATTAGAGCTAGAGATGTCCGAAAGGAAATTCACGTGGTCGAATATGCAGCGCAACCCCACTTTGGCAAAGCTAGATAGAGTGTTGGTGTCGAATGAATGGGAGGACGTTCATCCGTTCGCTAAGGTCAAAACCGCAATGCGATACACATCAGACCATCTTCCTCTGGTGATCGACTGCAAGCAAGAGGCTAGGAAGCAACACTTCAGTTTTAGATTCGAGAAAGCATGGATCATCTGCGAGGATACCAGACAAGTTATTGCCGACTCTTGGGGAGCAGGCACCTTGCAGTCCTCAGCAGTTGGTATTTGGATCGAAAAGACTAGGCGCCTATGTAGAAGACTAAAATTGTGGGCAAGACAGAAATCGATCGACATTCATCTTCAAAGAGATTTAGCAGGTAGCAGAGTCGTCGAGTTAGAGACTTCACAAGAGGAGAGAGAGTTGCTGGAGGAGGAGAAAGACGAACTCGCCACCAAAAGATTGAAAATCCAGCAGATAGGGAAGATGGAGGAGTTGTATTGGCAACAAAGATCAAGGATACAATGGTTAAAAGAGGGGGACGCCAATACCAGATTTTTCCACAAGATAGCTAACGATAGGAAAAGACAAAATCACATCACGGGTTTATCAGTGAATGGGAATTGGACCGAAAATGAAGCGGGCATCAAAGAACACCTCGACAGGTATTTCCACGAAATTTTAGGGTCCATGCCTGCAGGCAGATGTACGTTAGCCCCAGATATGTGGACCTCTTCCAGAATAGACGGTATTGCAGGACTAGAAGCTAGATTCTCAGAAATAGAGGTTCTCGAAGCCATTAAGAAGTTAGGGCAGGACAAGGCACCTGGACCAGACGGCATACCAATCTTCTTGTACAAGACATATTGGCAGATCATCGGAGATGACCTTATGAACATATTCCATGAACTCTATGAAGGGAATGCAAATCTGCAGAGGTTGAATTACGCAACTATTATTCTGGTGCCGAAGAAATCCGAGGTTATCTCCCAGGAAGACTTAAGATTGATCAGTCTGCTGAACGGTTCGTTCAAAATCATCACAAAGGTCCTAGCACAAAGACTGGCACCGCATTTGAACGATGTCATTGCTCCCTCGCAAAGCGGATTTATTAGCGGAAGGGATATAATGGATAGCATTGCATCAGCCCACGAAATTGTTTTCAGAGGTAATAAAGCAAAAGCGGATGGTTTCCTACTTAAATTAGATTTCCAAAGGGCATATGATTCCGTACACTGGGATTTTCTCGACGAGGCTTTGGAGCTGAAAGGATTCAGCCAAAAGTGGAGGATGTGGATGAAGTTGTGCATTCGAGGAGGAAAATCGAACATTTAGGTCAACGGATGGCAAGGGAAAGAGATTAGATGCAAAAGAGGGCTACGCCAAGGGGATCCTCTATCCTTACTCCTATTTGCAATAGTTGCGGACGGGCTAGCCGAAATGATCAGAAGAGCTCAGGAGCACAACACCATCAAAGGGATCGAGATTAAAGGAATTGAACAGCCCATGTCGATACTTCAATACGCAGATGACACTTTGCTATTCGGAAGGGCAAACTTGCAAGAAGTGGTAGCCATTAAGGCGGTTCTACAATGCTTTCAGGGGTGGTCTGGGCTGAAGGTTAATTTTAACAAGACTAGCATTATCCCCATCTCAGATCAACTGTCTATGCCAACTAAGGACATCTCGGAGATTTTTCAATGCAAGGTGAGCGACTACCCAATTAAATACCTGGGAACGCCAATAAGACCTGGAGCCCTTCGGAAAGAGGACTGGTTTCCCCTGATCGAGAAGATCGAAAAGAAATTAACAGGATGGCAGTGCCGCTTTCTATCCCTCGGAGGAAGAATCATCTTGTTGAATTCCGTGCTCGCTGCGATACCGCTGTATCTCAAGTCCATTTACGAACTACCAAAGTGGGTAATCCACAGGATCGATAAAATTAGAAGAAGATTCCTGTGGAAAGGGACGGATGAGGGAAACAAAGGCCTTCCACTGGTAAAATGGGGGAGAGTTTGTAAGAGAAGGGAGTTCGGAAGGTTGGGAATCATGAACCTCCATGACATGAATAAAGCCCTGCTTTGCAAGTGGTGGTGGAAGATCATAAACAAGCACAAGGGTTGGTGGAGCTACTCCTTTGAACTCTGCCGCAAGAGAAGAAAATATCGGTATGGTGGCAGAAGCCCCTCAGCAAAAGTCTCCTTTCTATGGAAGGGTATTGCGAAGTACGGCGAGATATTCCATAACAACACCAGCTGCAGAGTGGGAAATGGCAAAAACACAAGATTCTGGAAAGACAAATGGTGTGGTGCAACTTCGCTCCAAAACCAATTCCCACTGGCTGCGGAGGCAACGATGAACTTAGATCTCACAGTTGCAGATGTCTGGAAGAACGGCAAACTAAACTTCGTAGTGTCACACAACATCGATCAGAGGAGTTTATCGCAATTCGAAGACCTTAACAAACTTATTCGTGATGAAGGTGGGAGGCCAAATAGTTTCGATGACGATAGATGGTGGGATAGAGAAGCTTCAAAGGTTTTTTCGTCTCATCCATGTATAAATAGATCAATGACAGAGGCTCGTGATGTAAGGATCAATCGGTCATTTGGGGGGCCCTAGTGCCTTTCAAGGTGAAAGTGTTCTGTTGGCTTGTTCACAAAGATGCGATCCTGGCTAAAGTTAATCTTAGGAAGAGAAACTTGCAGATAGATGTTAAGTGCGATAGATGCCTGAACGAGGATGAGGACGTGACCCATATTCTTTTTCGATGCCCCATTGCGCGGTTAACCTGGGAGATAGTGTGTCGGGGTTTTGGGTTTGATAGGGTACCTTATTCATCATCGGACATTTGGGGACCTTTGAGAGAGGGTTACATTAGGCTAGAGGATAGAAAGGCTTGGGATATAGCAGTAGCAGCTTCAATATGGAACCTGTGGCTAAAGCGGAATGATTTCATTTTTCGCAACATTTCCTACTCTCTCAATATTTCTGTGCATAAAATTTTTCGTTGTATTCATGAATGGGCAGGTGCCGAGGAGGCAGCAAAAAGGAGGAGGATCAATGAAGTGGAATAGCCAAGATGGAGTGCACTAACTGGGGTAGGGCCATTTGATCAGTGCTACTACCATGAGCCTTTGGAATGGATGGTGCTGCTCTGGCTTTTGTCATTAGATGTTTTGCTTTTTCCGTCTTTAGGATGTATTAACTATTTTGTTGTTGTATTTCAGTTCTATTTCAGTTCAGTAGGATTTTGGTTTGAAGATGTTTATTGTACTACGTTGTTTCCTTAATTATCATTAATGAAACGATGACTTTGGTCATCTTTTATCAAAAAAAGACATTGAGACTCTTGATTGCTTGGACTTTTTCCTCAAATTCCAAGATTCTGAAAACCATTTTTAGAAAACTCTTTTCGGAAACAGTTTTCAGAAAACTGTTTTCAAAACAACAAACCAAACGCAACCATTAATATTTGGTTTAAGTGTGAAAAATAGAAAAGAAAAGGAAAGACAGAAAAAAATGCATTCACTAACTTTGTACTGAAGTGGGCATAATACCAAAGATGGTTTCAAAATAGGTGGTGGAAAAACAGTTTACTCCACAATTTCCTCATCTTTGAATAAATTGTGATATCCACTGTAGTGGGGTTCTCCACGCAAATAATTTAATGGCCTCCAGTATTTTTGTTAGAGTTGGTACTGGATTTGGACATGAAGTAGACAATATATATATATATATATATATATATATATATATGTATATTACTTTTTTTTTGGTCTGTCTCTCTTTTAAAAGTAAATTGAGGCAATAGTTTTGTGGTCCACTTTGAAAGGGTTTGTTTTGTTGCCTTCATTTTTAATTTAAAAACCAGAGATAGAGAACAAGGACAAGGACATATTATGCCACAACTCGTAGTGCTAATAGCGGAATACACACAGAAACTTCCAAAGACCTAAATGAACCAAGAATAAGTCACTACAATGATCACAAGATCTCACAAGAATACAATAATATGCAGAGATAACCAATATTTTTTATTCCCCAAGAAATACAAAAATTACAAAGAGATTACAACTCTCATTCTCTCTCTCTCACCTTTGAAACACTGGGCACATACCCTTCTTGAAGTTGAACAATGATAACGACTCACCAATTCTCTCTTCTCTTCTCTTGAGATTGATTCAAACCCTAGAGTTCACATCTATTGTTATATTTATAGTCCCCAAGCAAACCCTAAAAGATAAACATAAATTGTAACTCATGTATCCCATTTCTTGTATTCTTTTACTGTACTTATCTTTCCAGTGTATTCTATCTGATTGTATTCTTTCATCCTTCTGGACCGTGTATTGTTTCTTCATTCTCAATATAAGTTCATCTATTGTTTTTATCGTTGTGATTTTAATCTCCTTGATTCAAATTTCTGCCAATAATTTATCTCCGAATGATTTGTTGCTTCTAATTTATCTCTGTCTTGGCCTAATTGCTTATTCATTTGTTTCTGCCCTATTGGATATGTTTTTTTTTACTCAGTCTACCCTATTTAAACCCCACTATCCTTCCTATTGGATCCTAACCCGCTACCCAATACCCTCTTCTTTTACCCAGTCTCCCTCAAATATTTCTTCACATTCTCCATATCTTCCTAACAAGCAGATCTTGTTTCTCCCTATCTTCTCTTGATTCTTCAAATCCCAACTTACCACAAATCTCATTATTAAACCCCAACAAAGTTTGTTATACTCATATCTACAATCTCTATCTCCTAAGCAAACCTTAAACCCTAAACTCATCTCTTTCTCTCTCTCTCTCTCTCTCTCTCTCTCTCACCCTGTGTGCTTCTCGAATGCCGGCCTACCCTCCGTCGCGCTGCCCTCCGACTGCTGGCAACCCCCCGTCGCAACCCCTATCGACATCGCCGCCCTGAGCCCACACCCATGACAGCCCCCCTTCGTCTCCTCCCCTTCTCCTCCCGAAGCCAGCAGCACCCACGACAGCCAGCCCTCTCGGCCTTCCCTCATCCCGACGCCATCGCTCCCGTCGCGCTGCCAATCCACCGTCGTCCTCCCATCGCAAAGCACATCCCCACTGCCGTTGCCTTATTGTTGTGCATGCGATTGATCTTCAAGCACATCTAGCCGTCCGATCGTGATCGGGATCATCTTCTTCAACATCAAGATCCATGTTATTGTATTCGTTATCCGGGATCCGTTCCCGTTATTCTCATTCTGTCGGATTCGTCGTCCACCCTAAGGCAAGTTACTTGTATAAGTTTTTGTTTGTATACAAGTACAAAATACCTCATGTAGTCTTGCATATTTTTGTTTTCGTTCTCATGATGATCTTTTGATAAATCTTGGCCTCGTTTGTTTGATCCATTCGTAGTCATGATCCATCTTCATAGTTGTCACACTCAAGACATGAAAATAAACTAGATCTAGCTAGACTCTTGATGCATGTGTATATGCTCTTCATGATCTATGATAGGTTGTGTATTTTTTGCATGCTTGGTGAATTAGATGTGTGGACTTGTAGTAGACTTGTTAAATACCCATACCATATTGCTATGAATATCTAATATATCATATTTTACATCATACCTTAATTTGGATTCATTGCATATGAGTTGTTTGATTAAATGCATGAGAAGAGATTTTGTTTTGCTACTGCCCTGTTTTGGTTCAGTATTTTAGACCATGTTAAGGTCAGTAAATTAAACTATTTTTTGAATATGTTTCGTATGCCTTATTGTCTATTTTTCAGAACCTTCGACAGATCTCAGTTTCGATTTATGATGTGTGAGTTATTGCTGTTTTACTGAAGCTGTGTTGTAATTTTCATATTCCGTTTTATGAGTTCGTTGTATGATTATTTATTTTAAAACTGGTGTTAAAGGTAAGATTTGGATTCAATATTTTTCTGGGTATGACTAGACATGACTGGAATCAACCCCTAATTTTTGTAGATTTATTTAATGACTTTTATAAATTATTCCATGCTTGTGGACAAACCGATATATTTCCAAACCGCATGTTGTTCGGTGAAAAACTCTATTTTTCAACCTGTTTCCAGTCACTTTTGATTTAAACTTTGTGAATATGAAATGTACCCTACTGTGTCTATTTTACAACCCTTTTGAAGGATTTGGATTTTGAGTTATAATTTGTGATTTATCACTGTTTTAGTACTGCTGTGTCTAAAATTTCAGATTCATAAACTTGTTGTATCTTTCTGTTTTCCGAAATTATTTGACTATGCTATCTGTAATGTAATTTTATAAAATTTTATTTTCTGATACTAGAAATGCTAGGGAATCTTCCAGATTTTTCTTAGATTTAATTAGTAAGTTCTTATACTATTTTCATGCTTATAAATACACTTTGCAATTTATGGCTGAACTTGAATTCTGTGTAAAATGCTGTTTTAAATCTTGTTGCTGTACTTGTTATATGACTTGTGTATATGCACTGGATTCGGGTGAGAGTCTAGTTTTTGAATTTTCTGATAGATCCAGATTTGCATTCCCGTGGCAACGAAAATCTCAGATTTGGTGCAGTCGTGTCTTGCTGGACAAAATTGAAAGTCTCGTTGTCCTAGTCTATTATAAGTTGTGTCACCCGTGCATGTTTCTGTCTGACCTGAACCTGTCTCTTATTCTTGCCATGCTTTTCTTGCCCTGTTTGTACACGTATATATCTATTTTGATAATAATAATAAATAACAAGTCGGGGTTTAAGGGAAAGATCTTAGTAGTGGACAATATAGCTAAGTATACTCGGAAGGGGGCTATCATGCCCCACTTCCCAAAAAGAGTATACAGAATACGAATACGTGACTAAGCTCAGCGAATGATTTTCATCATCCATAAGCTGTCAGGAATCTTTACAATATTTCACAAGAATAATCAAAGTCGGAAGTAAGAAAAGTCAACCAAGTATGCATATATAAATCAAAATACCAACATGATTTACTTGAAACAAAATATATTAATCTTAAATAAACCAGATCTAAACAAGTCAATATCCTGGGTCACATTGTCCAAATACAAATAAATCCAAGTAATAAGTATAATTGTTCAAAATAAGCAACAAGAAATAATAATAGCAAAACTCCAGCAACTAGTATCTCATCTCGCCTATTCCATCTGGCAGCTGATCTCCAAAATCTGCAATTTAATAAATTGCAGGAAAAGAAAAAGAAAACAAACTGCCGTCAATGCAAGTTACGGGCTGCTTGTTTTGCATGATACAAGTACATGAAAAAAAAAACTAATAACATGGAATATGCATGATAACAAATAGATTACTAGTATGGCAAGATGAACAAGTACAAGTGGCATGTAGCAAGGGTCAGGTGAAACAAGTATCATGTAAACAAGAAACAAGTATCAAGTGTCGAGTATCAAGTACAACTAGCAAGTATCAAGTATCAAGTGAACAAGTATCAGGTATCATGTATCAAGTATTATGTCATGTCAAGTCTTGTATTTATTACTATCTAGGTAGAACTTCATGCATTCCGATTTTTACTACATAGTTGTTACATTCAAACAATTTAGCTTTATTTCATAGTGGACCATAGAGGACAGTGTACTCAGAAACAAGCTCTTAATTAATCAAGTATCAATCTCCAAGTAAACAGATAACAAGCTCCAAATAACAAAATAACAAGCTCCACATAACCAATTAACAAGCTCCAAATACCCAAAATATCAAGCTCTATGTCAAGTGTGCAAGAGTCAAGTAATCACGTGTCAAGCTCCAAATAACCAAATATCAAGCTCCAAATATCACGTAGGATCAATAGATCCTTTTCCGAGTACAAGTTTCTGTATTATCCACTACTAGATCTTTCCCTTACCCCCGGCTTGGTTATTTATTATTAGTATCAAACAAGCATGTATGTGTCACGAACAGGAAAATTATATCATGATATAATCAAGTAACAAGTTCAAGTTGCAAGATAAATACGTACGGGTGAAAGATAATACGCAAAAGGATAAAACAACAAAATTTCTAGTTCAGGACATCAAGACCATACTGCAGTAAAACTGAGATTCCTGTTGTTACAAAAATACAAATATAAATCCGTCGAAAGATCTAGAAAATAGACTCCCGGCCAAATACAACGAACATATATAAGTCATATATTATTTCACAAAATCATAACTCAAAATTGATTCCAACCAAAATCGAGTAGTCAAGAAAAATCAGAAAATATCAAGACACGACAGTTTTGCAAATCTGAAATCATAAACACTGTAGTTCAAAAACAACGATATCTCAAAAACCATAAATCGAAATCGAAATCCAAATCTGCTAAAAGGGTAATAAAATAGATACAGTAGGCTATTTTTCATATTCACAAATATTTTAGAAACAACAAGTAGGATTAGGTCGAAAATCAGGTTCTTTACTGAATAGCAAGAAAAATCTGCTAGTATAGTAATTGGTTGGAAACATGGAACGGATTGTAAAACTCATCAAATAAATCCACAAAAATTCTAGATTAATTCCAATCAAGTCTAGAAGTACTAAGAAAATTTTTAGATCAAAATAATAATTTTAACAGCAAAATAAAAATAGATTACTCTTCAGAATTCATAGAAAACACAATCTGAAAATCTTTCGACACTACTGTAGTAAAATAGACATAACTCACAAACCGTAAATAGAAACTGAGATCCGTCAAAAGGGTTGGAAAATAGACAAAATTCTCTACAAATCATGTTCACAAAATATTTTCAAATACCGACCTTAATAGGGTCTAAAATACTGATCAAAATTGAAAAGTCAGCAAAACTAAAAATATCACATATGCACAAAATCCACTAGTTCACATAGAACTCATCCAAAACACAACCAAACATGATATAGAGTATACTAGATGTCCAAGTAACATGTTATATGATATTTTACAAGTCCATAACAAGTCTATCACGAATAACAAGAATGAGCACAAGATAACACATGAACAACACGCATATATGCAACAAGATATGGTCAATCCTAAGTTATATCATGTCATGTATGTCGTAAGCCAACTATGGTCAAATCATCACTATAGAGACAATATCAACAAGGGTTTTCACACACAAACTTTCTCTAGAGCCCAACTACACTACAAGCAGTATTTAGTACTTGTATTTGCAAAGAAATTTAATACAAGTTACTTGCCTGAAAGACGACAGAAACGACACCAAGCAAGAATAATGGGAACGGATTCCCGGGCACGAACACGATAACAACGAACGACTCATGAACCAATCCACGAACACAATAACACAAGCAAGCGGGCACGAACAAGATCACGAACACAATCAGATGGCTGAGATCGAAGATCAAGATCAAGATGATCGGATCAGATCGGACGGTCAGATTTTTCTGATGATGAAGAAATGATGAAGATCAAGATCGATCAATCGAACGGCTGCGACCAAAGGAAGTTGATGATCATCATGATCGTAACGATCAAGAAGAGATCGGACGGCTAGTATCTAATCGAATGATCAAGAGGAGATCGATGGCTAGGATCTAATCGGATGATCAAGACGAGATCGATGACCCAAATCTAATCAAGCATGATGATCAAGATCCAACGAACGGCCAGAAATCAATCAATCAAGGGAAACATGGTGATCATGATGATCAAGATGATTAAGTCGATTGGACGGCTCACATACAAAACCACGATCAAGACTAATATCAAGAGAAATGGCAATGGGGTGTGCACCAATCGGCACAGGGCGGCAAGGTGGCGGACGGGGTCACGGCAACGGCGAGAACAGGATAGCGGGAAGTGCTGTCGTCGGGGGACAGCAGAGGGCTGTCGCCAAGCTGTTGCTGCGGCTGCTGCAGTCGGACGTCAGGGAAGTGGAGCAACGACCAGGGGGGTGAGGTGACCACAGCGGGACGTTGGCAAGATGGCGGACAGGTGCGGCTAGCCGCTGCTGCTGTGCGTCGGAGAGACATCACACAGCAAAGTCGGCGGCGATGAAAGGTGCAGTCGCGGCAGAGGAGAGGACGGGGGAGCGCTGCGGAGTGCAAGGGAGACAGAAGAACGGGAGAGGAGATCGGGGTAGGGGTTAGGAGGTGAAGGTGGAATGGTGCGGTTAGGGTTTTGGTTATAGGGGGAGATGAACAGGTTTATACAGGGGGTATAAATAGGTAGGGAAAATTAGGTTTAGGGGTATAAAATGGGTTTTGGTTTATTGGGGTATAAGAAAAAATCCAATACAAAAACATAAAATAACCAATAAAACATAATTTATAAAATATTGTAATTTACATTACAATATAGACATCATTTAAAATAACTACAATTATAGTTAGTAAATAAAAGGTATTTTAATAACCAGTTCAAAATATCAATAAGAACATTAATACTAATAACAATAATAATAATAAGAGTAATAATAATAATAAAAATAAGAATTGTGTTACAATATAAAAATCATGGAAATAGTTACAAATAAAATTATTGATTGAAAATAGATTTTAATAGGATATCCAATAGGACAATTTGACAAAAGAATTTGAAAAACAAAAAAAAATAATTTGCGAAAATTTTAATTACAGGAAATACACAAAAATACGTTTTTTTTGGGAAAACAGGAGTTACAGGGGCCCGTGTTTCCTACTTTTTACCTGATTCATGAACCTGTTATACTATTATTCTATTCATGAACCTGTTGATTCATGAACTTGTTACCCGTTACATTACGCCTGAGTACACGGCTTAATAGAAATCCACCACTAGATCTAAACGTAACTTGCATGTATGTAGCAACCATGTGGCAAAATTTGGGACGCATGAAGTGCTATTTAGATAGAATTAAATATAAGACTTGAGTATAGCATGACCACTTGCACGTTTCTGTTACCTGTACATGCTACCTGGCCCTGTTACTTGTTTACCTGCATGCACGCTACCTGACACCTGTCCTATACATGCTACCTGACACCTGTTACTTGTTTACCTGCATGCATGCTACCTAACACCTGTTACTTATTTATCTGCTTGCATGCTACTTGACACCTGTTACATGTTGCATGAACCCTGTTATCTAATCATGTCACTTGATTCTGTTCCTTGGTTTTAGATTTAGTCGCTCTATTTTGCTGTCACGTTCCTTCCATGCTTATTTCAGTACTTGCCTCTTGCTGCTACTCTATATTTTCAAAGTTATTGTAATCTTACCTCACATTATCTCTGCCAGTCTCTCACTTTCATGAAAGACCCAAGTACTCACCACTCTCATGAAGAGCACCTTTGCCACTCCATCACGTGGAGTGCACCAACGACCCTTCATCACCTCTGATGGATGTGCTCCAACAATTGCATAAAGCACAAATAACAGAGAAACAACTTCCCGTGTAAGATTTCGTGGTATAAGAATCCCCAATTCATAAAATCTCTGCTAACATCGGACATGGTTCAAAGCCCCTCAGTACACCATCTGCACTACAAGTCTCTGTGGACGAAACCTCCATAAAATACGTAGACTGCTCAACACCCACAACCTCATTTTAGTTACCCTCATCGACATCACCCCGCATATCGATAACACTACTCTCTTCCTCACAAGAGCGACTTGAATCTTAGTCTTCCATATCGCAAAGTACCCTAATTGAGCAACGTCTTGCTCTCTGTGATCACTTTCATAGCCAGCAGCTCCCATTAAATTAGTAACATCCCTTGAATTTCCACATCTGGAAGAACTCAGTTGCACACCACACAACCTACTACTCGTTTCTGTCTGAGAGTCAACTATATGAGAAATGCCCCTCACATTTCTAAGCAAATACAACGTTTCCTCATGCTTTCCTTTTGCTTTCACCCTTGAACCTACAACTATCCACTCCCCACTACTAACTGTAGTAGACATACCATCTTTGTCTAGCCTTCCTATCGAGATAAAAATTTTCTTCAATTCTGGAACATGCCTTGTCTCCCGCAAGACAATACTTTTATCATCATTGGCTTTCACGTGAACAGTACCAACCCCTTGTATAGGACACATTTGACCGTTCTCCATGATCACATCTCTAAAAGAACCCTCCTTGTAGTCTTCAGTCACCTTTCTCCTTGGATTGCAATGAAAAGAAGCTCCCGAATCAATACATCAATCTTGCTTGCCCAACTTCTCCCTAGCTGATAAGCATAACTCTTCAATTTTATTAGACACCACATTGGCTTCTTTTGGTTTGTCTTCCTTCAGTTTCTCCTACTTTCTCTTCATATAGGCCTTACAACTGCGCATCATGTGAACCATATTGTGACAATACCGACACTTATGTCCATGTCCCTTATCGCTGTCATCAAACACACTCTCAGATGAATTATTCTGAACCTTTCTTCTTCGATTGGTCATACATTTTTCACGTCTCTTCTCAACTAATATAGAAAAATCCTTAGAAGATGATGATGAAAATCATCCGTTTCTCACCATTCTTAACTCCTCGTTCAGAATGCTACCCACCACATCCTGTAAAGTCATCGAATCTATCATAGTGCCTGCAATAGTCTGTTCCACCATGAACATAACTATCAGACAAAGTTGATAGAAGTAACAATGAATGTTTCCTCTCTGAAAACTTCAAATCTATAGCTTCCATCCGGTTGTAAATTATACGGTAATTGTTCACATGTTCTGCTACTGAACCCCCTTCCCTCAACTTCATATTAATCAATTTCTTCAAATAAAGAATTTGATTAGATGCCGACGGTTTCTCATACATATCCATGAGAATCTCTGTAGCCTCCTTTGTAGTCTTTGCCTTGGAGATATGAAATAATACCCTCTAGCTCAGTACCAATTGAATCTGCCCTGGTATCTTCTGATCCAAACAATTCCAATTTGTCAAGATCTTCGCATCCTTGTCTGTACCTTCTGGTTTCTCATCAAACAACAGACCATATAGATCTTTCTGATAAAGATATGCTATCATCTGAATCTTTCACATCGCGAAGTCACTCCCATTGAACCTCTCGATCTTCAACTTGCTATCGGTCATCCAGAACCCAGAGCTCTGATACACTTGTTGTAGAATCTACCACAACTCGTAGTGCTAATAGCGGAACACATACACCACCAGGAATAGAAACTTCTCAAGAACTAAATGAACCAAGAACAAGTTACCACAATAATTGTAAGATCTCACAAGAATACAGTAATATACAGAAATAACCAACACTTCTTATTTCCTAAGAAATACAAAGATTACAAAGAGATTACACATCTCAATCTCTCCCTCTCTCTCACATTTAAAACACTCGACACATACCCCTCTTGAAGTTGAACAATGATAACGGCTCACCAATTCTCTTTTCTCTTCTCTTGAGATTGATTCAAACCCTAGAGTTCACATCTATTGCTATATTTATAGCCCCAAGTGAACCCTAAAAGTTAAACACAAATATAACTTATTGGACCCAAAGCCCCAAAGCCCAAATAACAGCTCGCGTCACTGTCGGTCTACCGCACCAAGTTGCGATCGATTGCACCTGGTATTGCCAACACCTGAACACTAGACGGTCCACTGCACGGTCAAATGTCCCCTTCTCTGTTGGAACTTGTACACTTGCAGTACTAAGCGGTTGGGTGTGCGGTCTTCTTCTTTGTTGTCTTCGTCTTCTCTTCTTCCTCTCCAAATCCAAACTCCGTGCCTACGTGTATTTGAGGCCACAATCCTAATAGGACAAGTATGGAGATATACATCTGTTTGGTAGATTCTAGTTATGTATATGATATTTGGAAAGTATTATGATCCTCTTTTAGTTTTACTTTAAGGTGCATAACCTCTTTCATCAGTATTAAGATATATGGTAAATAACCATAATAAAGCTTTTATCCTAAATTTTTAGAGTTCATTATCCTCAACTCACTTAGCTCGATCTATTGAATCTAAAGATAACTCAATCACTGAGATACATGCTTTTGGTCAAACATATTAAGATAGATAATATGTACTGGTTTTCTAGTGCTAAAGAGAACGACTCATTTAGGTAGACGGTATACCTACAATTATTGTTGTTTAGGTTGATTGAATACCTAGTAAGGAAATTTTTTTAGTTAGAAGATGATCAAACTAGACCATCTGGTTCCATCAATAAGAAATTGAAAGAACAACTCGAGCTACAATTGTCTCCCAAAAAAGGGAACAAAAAGCAACAAAAAGACCCCAAAAAAAAAAAACAGAAAACAATAAAAGAATCATGACCGTAGCATTGCTAGGCCAGAAAGGAAGAAGATAAAATTCATAACCATAGGGTCCAACCGGTAAAAGTCATGCACACCCATGCATAGAGTCCGCGCATAAGGCACACACATTCTTAATAGTATTCTCCCTTAGCATTGTCTCAAAAAATATACCCACATAGCATTGGATAGTAGACCAGTAGCAACACTATAAGGAGCGATAATACAACAACCATCCATTAGCCAATCAACAGCTTAATGAAGTTCTTATAATAGATACATCAATTGCAAACCTCAGAGATGCAACATTTAATTGCTTAAGTCGCCAAAGCTCCTCATCTTGTGTAACACCCCACAAAATTGGAAATGACAATTTTGTCCTCGTGTGTTATGCACGTGTATTTTATACCGTTACTGGTAATATTTGTAACGTGTTTTCATTACGTATTGTGATTTCTGACTATTTATGCATTTTCTGTATATTTTATCCTATTTGAGTCAAATAAAATATTAAATTTCAATCTCTGGATTTTACGTGTTTTTGATTTACGTATCGATTATGTGTTTTCACCGCTACGCATAATATTTTCTATATGTTTAAATTATTTATTTTAGGTACTCAAATCTATTTTAATAAAATGAAATTTTATTTTCCCCTATTTTGATTAAAATACATTTTTCAATTTTTACACGTACGATGCACGTGTTAATTTGTCCATCTTTATTTTTCTTACTCTCATTTATATTTTAGCATGCATGAGTCTTTTTATTTAGCCTTTTATTAAACCCATGGACCTAGAATAGATTCTAGCCCACTAGATTAATTAATTAATTAAAAGGCAAGCTCACTAGACTAACTAATTAAATTGGTTTAAAAAAAACCCATGAGACAAGCCCATTAATTAAATCTATTTTTAAGTTGTGCATGGACTATTACATGACATGTAATAACTTTTAATACACATTTTTAAACTATAGGAGTTCTATTTATTTTGTGTATTTGTGTGCACTAGTGCACAACACGTGCACGTGTAAGATGAAGGAGTGAGAGTTGGCTTGTTTTGACATGAAGAGTTGGGAGTTAGGAGTTAGGATTATGAAGGGTTGGAAATTTAGTAGAGTAATTTATTAGGTGTAGAATTATGCAATTTGAACCCTCACATTGTCCTATAAATACACCCTCATTTCTCCTTCTTTTGTCACACCTAAACTAAACAAGAGAAAGAAAAAGAAAGAAAGTAGAGTGTTCTTCTGCTTGGAGGAGTCTTGCTAGGAGAAGAAGAAATTGCTAGGGGCTAGGAGTGCTTCCACCTTTTTGTTCAACCTTCATAAGAGGTGGATGGTCTTGATATTTTCTAAATTTTAGTTTGAGCATGCTAGAACATGATATTAGTAAAATAGATCAATAGATGTGATTTGAGTAATCTTATGTTTTTCTAACTTATGAGACATGCATGCTAATATATTACATGAGTATTAAAGATAAAGTTGATGTGATAATAAAAGTACAAGTTCATGCTATTTATAAAATGTAGAAATTTTATTTAACAAGTTGATTAAAAATAAGAAAAAGAAAGAAAACAAAACCCATGCTTTTATGTGTGTTGTGATTTGTAGATATTTTGATGTGATTAAAGAAATAAGTTGTCATCTTGTTAATTTAATATGAGAAAAAGAATTATGGCCATACATGCTTATGTAGAAATATAAATGAAAGATTACTTGTTGAGATTTTTCCCTTTGGATGAAAAATAAATTTGTGGGTGAAATTGAATCATCTTTGAAATTATTTGCAAGAGACACATTATGATATTTTGATGAAATTTTGTTCATTCAAGAGAAGGAGAAATTTGAAATATAAATACAATGTTTAGAATACAAGTTTGGAAATTTGTGAATTAATGTCTTCTAATGAAATCAACATGAATAAGAAAGTTTCAGTTCATCAAAAATGTTAGATCGATCATATATCGAGTTTTGTGAAAAAGAACCAATTTGTGAACAGTATGAACAAAAGTACATTAGTACAAATCCTAAACAGAAATTACACATGGACTTACTACTTAGCTAGTGCACCACAGAGCACTGTTTGTAAAGAGATCTTGGTTCGAAACTTGATAGTCACATTTATTTTAATTCTTTTAAATTAATTCCCGAAACTGAGAGTCGATATATGAACAAATCAGCATAGGATTTTGACGCCAGAGTCCATTGGACTCACTGGCTAGCGGGATTGAGTTTGGGCGTTGGCTGTGTGTGTTCGGAAGTCATGGGTTCGAAACCCAGAGCACCACTTTTTATTTTTTTTTAGTCTTTTCTTCATATGGGGGAGTTTTGATAAGAAAAGCTTTAGAAATAAACTTCATTATTGATATAAAATGAAATGGAAAATATTAAGAGATAGTATAAAGTTTTCTTATATATTTTGAAGTATAAAAAGAAATAGAATTTTGAGAATAGAACTCTGTAGTGAAGAAAGGAAAAGTACTAAATTGTGAAGTGATTTTTCTTGAAGAGATTACACTTTTATTTTGTTTAAGAAATACTTTGAAGTAAATTGAGGCATTGTAAGAGCTTGAATTTGTTAATAAAATTTCATGTGATGAAGTTGTGTTCTTGAAAAATATTATTTGCCTATAAAGATTATGAATGAATGAATAGATCATGAATAGTGTCAAGACTAAGAAATGATTACTTTGTGGATAAGTGTTAAGGCAAGACTTTGGTCATTTGTGAATAAGTGAAGATAAAAATAATTAAGTTTAAGACATGTTTATTGAAGGGTATGTGTACCCATGGATTCTTGTACATGAAAAAGTTGTGATTTAGAGTTAGTGAGACCTCGGGTACCGGCACTATTGAATTGAAAAGAGTTAAGATATATTTTTGAGATATGGCTA
Organism: Hemerocallis citrina; assembly: GCA_017893485.1. Lineage (NCBI taxonomy): Eukaryota > Viridiplantae > Streptophyta > Magnoliopsida > Asparagales > Asphodelaceae > Hemerocallis > Hemerocallis citrina. The sequence goes on along the minus strand of CM030358.1, from coordinate 443,563,158 downwards.
TGGAGCTATCTCATATTTTGTTGATTAAGTCCGGTAGGAGGTAAAACTAATTCTCGGTATGGAAATTTATTCATGTCTTGAACTTAAGAATTAGGCACATAAATGAAGATGTAGTAAACGTGGGCAAACGTAAGTGGAGCACTCTATATAGTCAGGCGGAGGATTTCGGGACTATAGACCCAGTCGGGAGGAGGATTCCGAGACTGTGTTTGCTTCGTGGGAGACGGCCTTTTTAAAATTCGGGACTATGCGTAGTCGGGCGGATAGTTTACCGTTCTCCAATGTATATACGTATACCAGGGCTAGAGGGGCACTTGCGGGATGATTCGTACGATGAGGGGTCTGTTATAACAGTCGGGGGGAGGATTCCGGGAATGGGACCCATATTCGTGGAATGATCTAAACTTTGTTTTATTACCGGGTAGTTTTCATGGCGAGAGATCGAACCCTTAAATGTGGAGTACGTAGGTACTTGACCTCGAACCTATGTAGTATGGGATGCATAGAATCCGAAAAAGTATGCATTAGTGTCATCTTAGTATAAAATGTGTGGATTAGGCATTAAGGCATTGCATACATTTACATGTTTAGCATAGTCACATTTAACACTTTTTTATTCATTCAAGTTTGTGATTTGTTATAGTATTGAGATCGTTATATGTACGACATAGAGAGGATGACTGATATGGCTAAAAATGGGGTTAAATCGGAACCGTCCAAATCAGGCACGAATCTCGAAGCCCAGGGGTAAAACGGTAATTTCACCTACCGATGGGTCTGAAGTGGGTACTAGTTCTCCTCCTCAAAGACCCACTAACCCGCAAACGGATCCACCTCAATCGGGTGTGGGTTTCAACCCACAGCAAACCCGATCCAGAAAGGATAGAATTAGGGTTTATGATTAATACTAATTAACGGCCTTGATTCACATCTATCCTTTCACTGGGGATTAGGGATTACATTCCTTATCTAACCACAGGGATTACATTCCTAATCTGATCCCAGCGGTGCCTATAAATACCCCCCATCCATCTCCATTAGGAGGTAATCAATCTTTTGCCAATTTACGCTCTTTCATAATCATTCCTGGTTACTGACTTGAGCATCGGAGGGTGCATCGCCGGGATTAACCCCGGTGTCTCGCACTTTTTGCAGGTGAACGGCGGGAGTCAACGGTCAAACTTCGGCGGAACAGGTTTCAGGTTTGCTATTCAAGTTTTCCAAGAATCCACAAATACTGTCTGTTTACCCCCACACCAGATTTAGCGGCGCTAGATTGGCGCCGTCTGTGGAAAAAAATGAATAGCAGCCTCCCCTCTTCCCGTTGGTCAGATCTCTCCAGCCATGCCTCCTAGGAAAGCAAGATCTAGAGGGTCCAACCACGGACCCAACCTCGATCAGCAACAGGAAGTCCCCATTCAACCCGCTCAGCAGCAGGGGCAACTTCCTCCTCAAGCAGAGGACCCTCTCCAGCAGGACTTGCCTCCTCCTCAGAATTAACAACCTCCTAAGGGTCCCAACCCGCAGAAACAACCTCTCCATCCGGACCACGTCTCCATCCACAATGCCTCCTCGGATTCTATGGCCTCCCACAATCCCCGAGCTTCCGACCTTCGCAACACCGTTCTCAATCGGCAGAATGATGAGGATCTTCGCCGCCGTCTGGATGAAAAGCGGGCCTGAGAGGGAGCCTCCCGCCAACACCGTCCGGATGAGCAATCTCCTCGCCGTCGAGAATACAGAAGGTCCCCTACCCGAAGGGGGTGGAGAGAGTCCCCCGAGCATCACAGAAGAAGACCACACTCTCCTACCGGTCAGCAACAGCCTAGGAACGATGAGGCACCCATCACTCGTGCCGAGTTCCAGTAGTTCCAAGCGACCGTCCTACAAGCTCTCAATCTCCGTCCCAACACCAATGCTCCAAAGGTCCCCTCTCCTCCTCCAGTCCGAAGTCCTCGCCGACGATCCCCAACTCCTCCTCCCGCTCCTAGCAACTCCCGGCATATGCCAAGTCCTCGTCGCTCCAAGAGCTACTGTCGTCATATCCCCCGCTCTCCCTCATATGAAGACGATTCCAGAGGCTCGCCTGATTACCGTCGAAGGGATGACGCTGTCTACCGCCGTCTTCACGAAATGGAGAGGCGCTTGGGTCAGTTAGACCGAGAAGAAGAGCTTAGAGGAAGGACCCTTCGTCCTAGTCGACCTCCTTTTTCCCGAACCATAATGGAAGCGCCCGTACCAATCGGCTTCAAGCCTCCTCAATTCAAGACTTATTCCGGGGAGACTGACTCCGTCGATCACATCGAAAGCTTCAAGACCCTCATGCTCATCCATCAAGCTTCTGATGCTCTGCTCTGCAAAACCTTCCCCGCAACTCTCAAGGGCCCAGCTCGAGAATGGTACTCTCTCCTTGCCCCTTCCTTAATATTCTCCTTCGAGCAGTTTGAGACTCTCTTCTTCACCCACTTCGTGAGTAGCCGCAGAACTGAAAAGACCAGCATCTCGCTACTCTACCTCCACCAGAAGAAGGGTGAGAAGCTGAGGGACTATGTGAAAAGGTTCACAGCTGAAGCCAGGTCCATAGCATCCCTCGACTAGTCAGTCGCTGTAGCAGCATTTCAGTCCAATGTCCTCAACTCCAGCCTCCGCTCCTCCCTCGCCAAGAAGCCCCCACAGAACTTCTCTGACCTCCTCCTCCGGAGTGAAAAGTATATTCGGGCCGAAGAAGCTGAGCACCGCCCCAACTTGGAGGGGTCTTCCTCCGGGTCTAAGAGAAAGGGAACAGAAGAGGAAGGAGCCAAGAAGCTCCAGAAGGATAATGGCGGCCAGCGCCGACCTCCCCCCAGATTCGAGAAATTTACTCCTCTCACCACCAATGTCTCCACCATTCTAATGGAAGTTGAGAAGGAAGGGATCATACCTCCTGCTCCAGGGATGAACACCCCCGCCAAGAAGAGGGATGAAGAGAAGTGGTGTCGTTATCACCGGGACCATGGCCACGACACCAATGATTGTCGGGCCTTGAAGAATGAGATAGAAGCCCTCATCCAGAAGGGGCAGCTGACCAGGTTCGTAAGAAAGGACCGAGCCGACCTTCCTCCCCCGCCTCGGGGGGCTAACAAGCATCCTGAACGCAATGAAACGCCCGACTTCGAAGAGGAGCGTGTTCTACACCTCATCCATGGGGGCCCAATGGGGGGCTCCTCAAACTCCTCTCGAAAAGCGTTCATTAGGGAAGTTAATGCGGTCCACGCCACCCCTCCCCCTAAAGGCCTCGGAGTGCCCATCACATTCTCAGACGAAGATCTTGAAGGTGTCCGCACCCCCCATTGTGACGCACTCGTCATCAATCTCCATATGGCGAACTTCAAACTGGAGAGGATCCTAGTGGACAATGGCAGCTCCATTAACATCCTCTTCCTCGCCACTTTCAATGGCCTCAAACTCTCCCGAGACAGACTTAAGCCCGCCGACTACACGCTCCATGGGTTCACGAGAGTGCCAGTGACTATTGAAGGGGTGATCACCCTCGACGTAACCACTGGCAAAACTCCTACTACCCGAACGGAGCCAATGGACTTCATGGTCGTGGATGTCCCAGCAGCCTACAACGTCATTTTGGGTCGGCCCAGCCTTGCTCCCCTTGAAGCAGTCCCCTCCACCTATCACCTCAAGATGAAATTTCCTACTCGGACCGGAGCAGGGAAAGTAAAGGGCAATCAGGGGGCAATCAGGAAACGGCCCGTAAGTGCTACATGACCTCTACCCTCGGTCCAGTCCTCTCCCTAGAAACTCTGAAAATCCCCCAAGATGTCGCCCGACCAACGTCCGAGCCGGTAGATGAGTTGGAGGAAGTGCTCTTCTCTGAGCAGGATCCAAGCCGAAAGTTCTTTGTTAGCAAGACCCTCCCATCTGCCCTATGCTCCGACATAGTCCAGTGCATCCGAAGGAACCGAGACCTCTTTGCTTGGTTAGGTGCAGACATGCTCGGAATTTCCGAAGAGCTCTTGGTCCACCACCTCAGCGTTGCTCCGGGGTCCAAACCGGTCCAACAGAAGAGGCATAAGTTCGCCCCCGAGCGCAAGCTAGCGATAAAAGAGGAGGTGGACAAGCTCTTGAAGGCCCGGTTCATACAAGAGGTGAACTATCCCGAATGGTTGTCGAATGTAGTAATGGTGAAGAAGTCCAATGGGATCTGGAGGATTTGTATCGATTTTACCGATCTCAACAAGGCTTGTCCGAAGGACCCCTTCCCTCTTCCAAGCATTGACACTTTGATTGACACCACTTCGGGTCATGAACTTCTCAGCTTTATGGATGCCTTCTCAGGCTACAATTAGATCCGAATGTTCCCCCCAGATATCCCAAAGACCTCATTTGTGACCGACCAGGGCCTCTACTGCTACAGGGTTATGCCCTTCGGTTTGAAGAATGCAGGCGCCACATATCAACACCTCATCAACAAGGTTTTCCAAGCTCAGATCGGCTGGAATATGGAAGTATATGTTGACGACATGCTTGTAAAAAGCATCCGGGGTGCCGATCATGTGACCGACCTACAGGAGGTGTTCGATGTTTTGAGAAAGCACAACATGAGACTCAATCCGAACAAGTGTGCGTTCGGAGTCTCGTCAGGAAAGTTCCTCGGCTTCATGGTCATCCAACGAGGAATTGAAGCTAACCCTGAGAATATCAATGCCATATTTGACATGGCCCCTCCCAAGAACATTAAGGAAGTTCAGAGGCTAACAGGCCGCCTAGCTGCCATAGGGCGCTTTCTTTCGAAGTCCGGGGAGAAATGCCTGCCCTTCTTCAAGGCCCTCAGGGGGGCTAAAGGTTTCGAATGGGGACAACAGCAACAGGAGTCATTCGACCCACTCAAGGCTTACCTCGTCAACCCTCCTCTCCTCAGCAAACCAATTCCTGGTGAACCCCTCTACCTCTACCTGGCAGCCTTCAAATAGACCCTCAGCGTCGTTTTAGTAAGGGAAGAAGACTGGGCTCAAAGGCCCATCTACTATGTGAGCAAGGTACTTCGGGATGCCGAGCTTCGCTACCCGAGGATAGAAAAGATGGCTTATGCCCTAGTAATGGCGGCGAGAAAGCTTCGCCCGTATTTTCAGTCCCATTCGGTGGTCATTCTTACCGACCAACCGCTGAAGCAAGTGCTCCACAAGCCGGAGACCTCCGGTCGCCTCATGAAGTGGTCTATCGAGCTGAGCCAGCATGATATAACGTATCAGCCTTGGACCGCGATCAAGGCTCAGGCCTTAGCAGAATTTATCGTTGAAAGTACCATCCCCGAGTTTAGCCAAGCAATGAAGGGACCACCTATCTGGTCAGTTTATGTGGATGGGTCTTCTTGTAACGAGGGAAGCGGAGCCGGGGTCATTCTGGCAGGCCCAGATGACTTCATCCTCCAATACTCCCTCCGGATCAACTTCAAGGCCTCTAACAAAGAAGCAGAATACGAGGCACTTATAGCCGGCCTCAGAATGGCCCGTAATGCAGGGGTGCAATGCCTCCGAATCTTTAGCGACTCTCATCTGGTCGTGAATCAGGTCCTAGGCGAATATGAAGCTCGAGATGACCGAATGGTTAAGTACTTAGCCAAGGTCAGGAATCTCAATTCGAAGAAGCTCTCATCCAGCGAATCCCCCGAGAAGAGAATTCCCAGGCCGATGCCCTCTCCAAGCTAGCCTCCTCCTCTCTTCAAGGTCTCGAGCAGACCGTCTTGATTGAGGTACTCCTGAAGCCAAGTATAGAGGATGAAACTTCCGACTCAATGGAGTTGCTGCCTATTTTGCTCCAAGATGGTTGGATGAAACCCCTCGTTGAATTCCTAAGGGATGGGCTACTCCCCGAGGATCCTAAGGAAGCTCGAAGAGTGAGAACCCGAGCCGAGCGATACACACTGATCGGAGGCATCCTATATAAACGGTCCTTCACACAGGTAGACGGCAGGCCTTACCTGAGATGCCTATCCCCCGAGCAGGCCAACTACGCCCTACAAGAACTTCACGAAGGCATCGGCGGGGTGCATTCAGGGCCCAGATCCTTAGCCCGCAAAGTGTTGAATTATGGATATTTCTGGCCCACTCTTCTACAGGACGCCGAACAGCACGTTCGGCAATGCAGCTCATGTCAGAAGTACTCCAACATCCGATGCCTCCCACAAGCTCCACTCGCTTCCCTATCAAGTCCAATCCCTTTCGCAATGTGGGGGATGGATTTACTAGGACCATTTCCACCGGCTCCCGGTCAGTTCAAATTCTTAGTCATGGTGATCGACTACTTCTCAAAATGGGTCGAGGCCAAGCCCTTGGCCACGATCACCGAGAACAAGGTAGTTCAGTTCTTTTGGAAGAGCGTAATCTGCCAGTTCGGCATTCCTCGGGTCCTCATAACAGACAACGGAACCCAGTTCACCAGGGCTGCCTTCCGAGCTCTATGTGAAGACCTTGCCATCCAACACCGATTCTCCTCCGTTTCCCATCCCCAGTCGAATGGCCAAGCCGAGAACGCTAACCGACAGATCCTCTCCGGCATTAAGAAGAGGTTGGATAAATGTTCCAAAGGCTTATGGGTCGATCAGCTTCCCAATGTGCTGTGGAACTACCGCACCACAAAACGGACCCCTACAGGAGAGTCTCCGTTCAATCTCACCTATGGGTCCGAAGCTATGATCCCCCTAGAAGTTAGTATACCCTCTCCCCGTCTAATGGCTTATGATGAAGAACAAAATGCCAGAGAGCTCCGAGCAAATCTAGACCTAATCGATGAGATCCGAGAAAGAGCTGTCATTCGTCAACAAAGCTACCGAAGAAGAATCGAGTTGGCATACAACAAGAGAGTCCGTCCTACCGACCTCAAAGAAGGGGATTTGGTCCTCAGAAAGTTAGCCATCTCTTTCCCCGGTCAGAAGAGCAAACTAGCACCAAATTGGGAAGGACCCTATAAGATCGCCAAAGTCGTTCGGCCCGGCACATACAGATTGGAAGACCTCGAAGGCAGGGAGATCCCCAGGACTTGGAATGCCGACCATCTCTTAAAATACCAAGAGAGAGCACTAATGCCTCTTTAAGTATTCTGAGATGTCGAACCGTTCCACTCCTTTTACTTGTATTTTTTCCTTTATTCCTCTCTTGTAATAATGGCTTGCAACTTTAGAAGCAGCCGACCATTAGTCATCAATAATGAAAGATTTTTCATATTTTACTTGTAAAAATTCTCTGCATCTCTCTGCCTTTACTCTTCACTCTACCGATGGTTCGGAGTCCAACACTTAGCTCGATTCTACTTTGCAAGTTCGCTCTTAAGCGAGCTAGAAGTACATCGCTATTCGGAACTGCTCCCACAACCGTTGAACAACACTAACGTTGGTTCGGAGTCCAACACTTGGCTCGATTCTACTTCGCAAGTTCGCTCTTAAGCGAGTTAGAAGTAGGTCCTCATTCGGAACTGCTCCCACAACTGTTGAACAACCCTAACGATGGTTCGGAGTCCAACACTTGGCTCGATTCTACTTTGCAAGTTTGCTCTTAAGCGAGCTAGAAGTAGGTCGCCATTCGGAACTACTCCCACAACCATTGAACAACCCTAACAATGGTTCGGAGTCCAACACTTGGCTCGATTCTACTTTGCAAGTTCGCTCTTAAGCGAGCTAGAAGTAGGTCGCCATTCGGAACTGCTCCCACAATCGTTTAACAACCCTAACGATGGTTCGGAGTCCAACACTTGGCTCGATTCTACTTCGCAAGTTCGCTCTTAAGCGAGCTAGAAGTAGGTCACCATTCGGAACTGCTTCCACAACCGTTGAACTACTTTAACGATGGTTCGGAATCCAAACGCTCGGCTCGACTGTGCTAACTCAGTACCCCGAACCGAGCAGACGAGGAACCGACCTCCACATATGGAGAAAAATTCCGCCGAACCGATTTCACAGTTAGATCATCTCAAAATGCGTACTAGAACGTGATGAACGGATCAGATCGTGCCACGTATCCACAAAACGACAAGATAGTATTTTCTTGAAACTCGTGCCTCCCACCTCGTGATGCGTGCCACGATCGGGATCGACCGTCCAGATTGAGCCACGTGGACTGAGTCTGAAATCCGAGCCATCACACCACCGAAGTGCAAAGTCGCCTCGGTATACTCCGAGCAAAAGCTGAAGTTCTACTGCTAAGGCAAGAGTTCTACGACTAAAACACTCGAACAAGCTAACTATCGGTCCTTATAGTTTGTTTCAAGAGTGAGACAACTATGACACAACACTGGGCGGACGAACTTCGATTTCATTAAAACAACTTGATAAATTTTCAAGGCAGGAAGTTACAACAAAAAAGCAACTTGATAAATTTACAAGGCATGTTATTACAACGAAGAAGACGATGCAAGAAATCAAAAGCTCGATACAGCTCGTTCAACGCCTCCTCGAAATAGGGACGTTCCGATTCAGAGACACTCGGGGTTTTCGTCTTTTTACCTCCGAGCTCGTCTCTAGGCCGACGAACTGGGACGCCTCTTCGCCGCTAACCCGAATAGTGGCTCCGACCGAGGCTCCGCTCGAGCTAACAGCAACACCGCTTTATGCGTCGGCTGCGGTCCGACCAACGACGGGAGGGCAAGTCGCGAGCTCGTAAAAGGAGATCCCTCGCTCTCTCTCCTCGCGAGTGCACGAGGTGCTGCGGACGTTAGTCCTCATGGACTGAGGCTTCAGACGAGCCACCTCCTCCTTGAGCTCAACGATCCTGTCTTTCAAAGTGTCGTCTTTGACCAGAATCTTGAATCGAGGGAGCTTCGCCGAACCTGGGTACTCAACACTATCAGATATAATGCGACGCAAGTTGGTCACCTCGATACTCTGTCGACCGTGACCCTCTGCAGCTGCTCGACCTTCTTCGCGAGCTCATCTCGCTCGGCCAGCACCAAGGCTAGCTCTTCCTCCTTCGCCGAGAGCTCCTCCTCAACTATCCGGAGGTGGTGCACCTCGGCCAGCAGCTCGCTGTTTTTCTTCGCCACGTTGAGCGACACTCTTCTGATCAGCTCGATCTCACCCTCGAGGCGAGCCTCGCGAGATTGCTTAAACAGCTCAGCACGATGCCGAGCTGCTGTGGTATCTAGAGCATGTTCGAGGATCTGAAATACGAGAACATCACAATTAGAAGACTACAGACCGACTCAAACACTTGGACAAATTTGAAATAAAATTTTCATTCATAAAAGAAGAGGCGGTGGCCAGTCCGCAAAAAGGCGTTACATTTTTGAAAAGAAAAAACAAAATTACAAAAAGATGAGGAGATCAGGGGTCCACCTGCGTCGTCGGCTCGACCACAGGTGCTTCGCCAGATGGCCCCTCATTCCTCACCCCGACCTAGGGGTCGGTCACTGCAACCTCAGGGACCACCTCCTCCTCGTCATCGCCTTCTTCCTCTTCACCTTCCTCCTCTTCACCTCCCTCCTCTTCGTCATCTGACGCGGCTCCGGGCCACAGCCTGTAGCCGACCTGCTGAAAGTCGGGGACACGGTCCTGGACGTGGTCGAGCGCCCTCTGGTAGGACTTCTCCCTGTTCGAGGCCATATGCGCCTTCGCCTCGGCCTCGACCTCGGCCCTGATCTTTGCCGCCACGGCGTCCTTCTCCGCCTTTGCTCCCGCCAAAGCCTTAGCCGATGCTGCCAACTCCTCGGCAGCCTTAGTGACCTTGGTGACCTCTTTGGCGAGCCGCCCCTTGGCTCGCTCCAGGTCCGCCTCAAGGTCGGCGACCCGGACCTCCAAGCCGCCCGCGCACCTCTGCTCTGCCTCGAGCTGCCGAACCGCCCTCACCTTGTCCGCCCTGTCCTTATCACTCGTGGCCTTCAACTCCTTCTCCTGTTCGGCGAAAGCTTGAAGGAGATGGTCGAAGTGACAAGTGGCCTGCCGAAGGAAAAAAGAGAATAAGAACAAAGTAAAAGCCGAACAGCAGACTTAAGAAATTCTCAAGAAAAGAATATGCAAAACTTACCGACACGAGCGACCGAGCGACTTCATAGGTGTCTTCGCCAACCGTCCCCGCCTTCAGAGCGGCTCGATCCTTCGGGGTCGCCAGGTGCTTGACGGCTTGCATGCACAGCTGCGAGTCCCCGAGGAAGCTGTCGTGGTTCTTGACTCGCCAGTCCGGGACGAACATATTCTTGTGCTGCTCGGTCAGGATCACCTCGGCCTGAGGGGTGAGGGGCAGAGCCTGGAGCGACAGTGCCGCCGAAACGTCGAAGGCCTCACCGACCATGGCAGATGCAACAGAAGCCGAGGGGTCGGCGGCAACGACTACCGCTGGCGAGGAGACCTCAGCAACGGGGGGAGGCAGAGCAACTGCCGAAGCAACCTTAGAGGGCCGACCAGATGAAGCCTTCGTGCTCGGCCTCTTCCTCTTCCTTCCGTCGGCGACTTTGCCATGCTCGTTCATCATCCCCAAAAAGTCCATCTTCGGCGCTTCTGTCCCAAACAACGAACAAACGGCAAGTCAGCAAAACGAGCTAAAAACTTGGAAAAAATAATAATATGTTAGGAGATGTCAGGAGCGTACTCGGGTCGATCGGACTAAGGCCTGACCCGTGCAGCACCTCCTCGGTCATTTCCCTCCAGCTCAATATCGGGAGGGCCATGATCTTCCCCACCACTTCCTCCTCGGCCGCAGTCAGTACCGGGTCGGCCCTCGCAAACTTTGGCGCATCTACTTTCCACTGAGTCGGAATCTTCAGCATCGAGGGCTCCCTCAACAAAAAGAACTTCTCCTTCCAACCTTTGATCGAATTCGGGTTCTATATAATCCGAACACCTTTCCTCGGCGCCAGGGAGTAGCGATGCTCGGTCTTGTGCATCCGGTGAACCCGATACATGCTCCGGAAGATCGTCAGGTCTGGCTCGACCTCGGCGTTGTGGCACTGCAGCAAGAAGGCGTTCACATGGCGCCAGGTGTTCGGCATGAATTGGGTCGGCGCAAGACAGTACCACCCAAGGACCTGTAGCACGAAGGGGTGCAGAGGAAAGCGCAATCCAGCGTTCAGCGAGTCGTAGTCGAACATACACATATCCGACGACGACAGTTTGGAGTTCGCACGCATCCCAGGACCGGGGAGGATCAGCTTGTACTCCGGAGGGATGGCGAACCCTTTTCAGATCCGGAGCAGGTCCCTCTCGGATAACACCGATGTGATCTCATCCACCTCGGTGGTCAGAACTGGGTTGTTCTCCTCATAGACTTCCGACCGACCTATGATCGCCTTCTTCATAAGGTCGCCCTCGTATTTCCTGACTCCGGAATGGCCGGACAGTACACAAGGGTACCGGCCCGACTCAGGGGCTTCCCTCGGAGTCTCCACAATCTCCTCGACCACAGAAAATCGGGCCACTACCTCCTTCTTCTTCTTCTTCTCCGCCTTGGCCACGGACGGCTCGGCCACCTGCTTCCCCTTCCTTCGCATCTCCATTCGCCTCCTCTCCTCAGCACCACTATCGCCCGAGGACGAGGCCTCACTCCCTAAGTCTACCCTTGACATCTCTAAAAAAAGCTAAGGCAAAGAAACTGACCTTGATGTGATGTGGCCTTGAAGTGACGTTCACGGTCGGAATCAGTTCGCCGGAAATCGCCTGGCCCACGCGATAGCTAACACAACCGCCTTGGAGCTAAAATTGCCGCTAGCAGAGCTCGCAGAGAGTAAAAATGAAAACTTGGAGTGAAAAGTGAGAAATGAGCTCTAGGGTGGGGGAGTGAGGACTTATAACCACAATGCGATGTTTGAGCTTCCTTGGGCTATTAAAAGCCCACTAAGAGAAGCCAAAGTGCCAAAACGGAAAGCTGCGACGTTTCAAAACAAAAACTCTTCAAATCGCTTAAGTCCATGACTCGGCCACCGGTGTGCCTAGCCGAGCTACCGAACAGCTTGGCTAAGCAACCGAGCTACTGGGTCGAAGGGTAGCGACGGTTCAAAGTCTGAACTCTTCAAAATTTCTAAATCCATCCCTCGGCTAACAACACCGAGCTGCCGAGCCGAGGGAACGAGGAACCGACCCTCACATATGGAGAAAAATCATGCCGAGGCTACATCACCGTCGGATTGCTCCAAAATTCGTGTCAAAACTCGATGGACGGTTCAGATATTGCCACACCCACAAAACGACAAAATAACGTTTTCTCGTGATCTGAACCCTATCCTCGTGATTCACGCCATGATGGATGCTCCAGATCTGGCCACGTGTACCGTCCGAGCTCCCGGCCACCGGTGTGCCTAGCCGAGCTACCGAACAGCTTGGCTAAGCAACCAAGCTACTGGGTCGAAGGGTAGCGACGGTTCAAAGTCTGAACTCTTCAAAACTTCTAACTCCATCCCTCGGCTAACAACACCGAGCTGCCGAGCCGAGGGGACGAGGAACTGACCCTTACATATGGAGAAAAATCCTGCCGAGGCTAAATCACCGTCGGATCGCTCCAAAATTCGTGTCAAAACTCGATGGACGGTTCAGATATCGCCACGCCCACAAAACAACAAAATAAAGTTTTCTCGTGATCTGAACCCTATCCTCGTGATTCACGCCATGATGGACGCTCCAGATCCGGCCACGTGTACCTTCTGAGCTCCCGGCCACCGGTGTGCCTAGCCGAGCTACCGAACAGCTTGGCTAAGCAACCGAGCTACTGGGTCGAAGGGTAGCGACGGTTCAAAGTTTGAACTCTTCAAAACTTCTAACTCCATCCCTCGGCTAACAACACCGAGCTGCCGAGCCGAGGGGACGAGGAACCGACCCTCACATATGGAGAAAAATCCTGCCGAGGCTAAATTACCGTCGGATCAATCCAAAATTCGTGTCAAAACTCGATGGACGGTTCAGATATCGCCATGCCCACAAAATGACAAAATAACATTTTCTCGTGATCTGAACCCTATCCTCGTGATTCACGCCATGATGGACGCTCCAGATCCGGCCACGTGTACCTTCCGAGCTCCCGGCCACTGGTGTGCCTAGCCGAGCTACCGAACAGCTTGGCTAAGCAGCTGAGCTACTGGGTCAAAGGGTAGCGACGGTTCAAAGTCTGAACTCTTCAAAACTTCTAACTCCATCCCTCGGTTAACAACACTGAGCTGCCGAGCCGAGGGGATGAGGAACCGACCCTCACATATGGAGAAAAATCCTGCCGAGGCTAAATCACCGTCGGATCGCTCCAAAATTCGTGTCAAAACTCGATGGACGGTTCAGATATCGCCATGCCCACAAAACGAAAAAATAATGTTTTCTCGTGATCTGAACCCTATCCTCGTGATTCACGCCATGATGGACGCTCCAGATCCGGCCACATGTACCTTCTGAGCTTCCGACCACCGGTGTGCCTAGCCGAGCTACCGAACAGCTTGGCTAAGCAACCGAGCTACTGGGTCGAAGGGTAGCGATGGTTCAAAGCCTGAACTCTTCAAAACGTCCAACTCCATCCCTCGGCTAACAACACTGAGCTGCCGAGCCGAGGGGACGAGGAACAGACCCTCACATATGGAGAAAAATCCTGTCGAGGCTAAATCACCGTCAAATCGTTCCAAATTTCGTGCCAAAACTCGATGAACGGTTCAGATATCGCCACGCCCACAAAATGACAAAATAAAGTTTTCTCGTGATCTGAACCCTATCCTCGTGATTCACGCCATGATGGACACTCCAGATCCGGCCACGTGTACCTTCTGAGCTTCCGTCCACCGGTGTGCCTAGCCGAGCTACCGAATAGCTTGGCTAAGCAACCGAGCTACTTGGTCGAAAGGTAGCGATGGTTCAAAGCCTGAACTCTTCGAAACATCTAACTCCATTCCTCGGCTAACAACACCGAGTTGCCGAGCTGAGGGGATGAGGAACTGACCCTCACATATGGAGAAAAAACCCGCTGACCCTCCTCAGCCATTATATCTTGTCAAAAAACATACTCGACGTGATGGACGGTTCAGATCTAGCCACGATCACTAAACGAAAAGATAGCATTTTTTGGGGATCCGCGCTGAGATGGACGCTCAGGATCTCGCCACGTAGTTCGGCAGATTCCGAGCTAAGTGCCGAGCTGCCGAGCCGAGGGGATGAGGAACCGACCCTCACATATGGAGAAAAAACCCGCCGACCCTCCTCAGCCGTTGGATCTTGTCAAAAAACATGCCCGACGTGATGGATGGCTCAGATCTAGCCACGTTCACTAAACGACAAGATAGCATTTTTTGAGGACCCGTGCTGAGATGGACGCTCAGGATCTCGCCATGTAGTTTGGCAGATTCCGAGCTAAGTGCCGAGCTGCCGAGCCGAGGGGACGAGGAACCGACCCTCACATGCGAAGAAAGTATCTGCCGAGGGACTTGGATCGTCCGATCGCCCAGAAAATTGCGCTCGGCGCTGATGGAGGGCCCAGATCGCACCACGCCATAAATCAGTATTAAAAATTAGTTTTTATTTATTTTAATCGTTTTATTTATTTAAAATTGCTTAAAAAATTACTAGAAATTCGGGAAAATTAACTAAAAATTCTAGGAAATAATTATAAATTCGGGGGTATATTTTTGAGCCCCTGAACGAACAATTATTGCCTAGAACGCGTTGTTAAGACCCCCGAACAACCGGTTAACACATCGCAAAATTAAATAAATAATCCGAAAAAATAGATAAAAATTACCAAACATCTAGAGAAGCTCAAGAACAGCTTAGAGTACGAACAACTTGAAAAATAACCACACTACCCCACTTCAGAGATTCAAAACCTTCCATTTGGACCCCGATACAACTCCACTAGCTATTAAAACAGTAAAACTACTCCTCAAAGGCTGATCAAACACAATCTTCGGGAGTGGGGGGCTCGTGATATGGCTAAAAATGGGGTTAAATCGGAACCGTCCGAATCTGGCACGAATCTCGAAGCCCAGGGATAAAACGGTAATTTCACCTACCGATGGGTCTGAAGCGGGTACTGGTTCTCCTCCTCGAAGACCCACTAACCCGCAAACGGATCCACCTCAACCGGGTGCGGGTTTCAACCCACAGCAAACCCGATCCAGAAAGGATAGAATTAGGGTTTCTGATTAATATTAATCGACGGCCTTGATTCACATCTATCCTTTCACTGGAGATTAGGGATTACATTCCTTATCTAACCACAGGGATTACATTCCTAAGCTGATCCCAGCGGCGCCTATAAATACCTCCCATCCATCTCCATTAGGAGGTAATCAATCTTTTACCATTTTACGCTCTTTCATAATCATTCCTGGTTACTGACTTGAGCGTCGGAGGATGCGTCGCCGGAATCAACCCCGGTGTCTCGCACTTTTTGCAGGTGAACGGCGGGAGTCAACGGTCAAATTCCGGCGGAACAGGTTTCAGGTTTGCTATTCAAGTTTTCCAAGAATCCACAAATACTGTCTGTTTACCTCTACACCAGATTTAGCGGTGACAATGACCGAGTATAATATTTTCGTCAGTTGTAAGTGACTGACGTGCCCACATCTTATTATGCAGGAATTGGACTTTTTCATGAAGAAGTAAAGATGTTATGATGCTGTTGATTAATTACATTGATAGAGCTGTACAAGTTGTATATTATTTTCCTTGTTGTATTTCTTTTTATTCTTCTGCTGTGTAAACAATGTAAAGAACTCTGATGTATGATGAAAAGTTGTAATTTCCTTGTAAAATTGTACGAAGTGAAGTTTAAAGATCCTGTAGAATCTCGAATTCGGTCTTATTTGGAATTCAGGGCGTTACCGGTGGTATCAGAGCTAGGTTTCAATAAGTAGTACAAATTTGTAAGGAACGACACATTAGGGTGGACATTAGAAGTGTGAGTTCAGTCAATGGAGATTTAAATCTAAGTGATTTACAATTGTGTTGCTCTATAGGCTGATGTTTTCTCTTCCCTATTCCTTTTGGATGGCTGGAGTCGTAAATAAAGTAGTTATTGAACCTTCATTCATGATGCTCTCCTCGTATATATTGATGTGAGATTGTATGCGAGCATGTTTTCCATGGGTATCAGAGTGGCGCAGTGGAAGCGTGGTTGGCTTGAACCTACATTCATGATACATTACACTTAGACACACTTCCCTCTTAAATTTTCTTCGTGAATTTTATCATAGTACTTTTTAACATTTAATACTTTTCAAATAAACCTGGCACTCACTTTTGTAACTGGAAGCTCATTTGCACTTTTAAGGCAGCTAGGGGGTTAGGGGTTCTCGATCTCAGACACCAGAACCTAGCTCTGCTAGGCAAATGGTTGTGGAGATTTCTTAAGAACGACCTTGGGTTCGTCTTATCTCTCGTAATTGTTTTTACTGCCGCAAGATGTTGAACTTTCCTACTCCCCTTTCCCGTAAGGCCTCTTCATTCTGGAAGGGAGTTTGGAAAGTAGTTAAGCCTTTCCGATGTGGTATAGCCCATGTGTGTGCTGATGGTTCTAAAACCAATTTTTGGGAGGACCTATGGTTCGGTAATATCAAGCTTGCTTCAGCCTTTCCTTCTCTTTACCAAATGGCCTCTGATCCTTCCTCCTCAGTTGCGGACTATGTTACCCTCATCAATAACCAAAAGTTCTGGTCGATTTCATTCTTTGGCGTACTCCCTACGACTCTTGTTCATGATCTCCAAATTCTCTTCGACGACATTAACCTTTTCACTTGGCATCCTATAGAAGATTTCAAGTGGAGATGGACCGCTTCTGGTAATTATTCTGCTAAATCATTCTACAACTTTCTGAATTTCAGGGGGACAATCTCTCCGACTGCTAAGCCCCTGTGGAGCAGTTGCGCTCCACTCAAAACCAAAATTTTAACTTGGCTAGCACTAAACAATAAGTTTCTTACAGTTGATGTTCTTAACAAGATGAATTTGGCTTTAGGCCAGTTATGCTCATTGTGCTCCGCATCGCACGAGGACGCTGATCATCTATTCCTCAAGTGTTCCCTGATCCAACCGCTGTGGATTATCACTATCACAGCTTGGCAAGCGCCTTCTATTCCCAGCGACTTCTCCTCCTATTGGAGTTTCCAATCCATCAGGAAAGAATTTCTTCAATCATGGATACTTTCCATTATAGCGATCATTTGGGTGATCTGGCGGAACAGGCGTATATTCTCATAGTTCTTCTCCCCGATCGATAACATTATCGATGATTTCCTTTTCTTTGCTAAATTTTGGCCCTCCACTTTAACTCAGGATAAAGTGGAAGCTTTTCATTTAAATCGCCTGGATGAGGCATTTAGTATTTTCCGCTCTACTACTTATTAAGAATTTCTGCTCTTTGCCTCTTCTTATTTGATTTTCTTTTCCTTGTTGAGTGCAGACAATGTTTCTGGTGTAATGGGGAGGTTCTCTCTCTAGTAGCGGTTGGTATTTTGGTGGTTTCTTTTGGTTATAACAGGTGTAGTGGAGAGGTACTTTCTCATTCTTTTGTGATGTTCTGGGTGTTTTGGTACAGATGTTGGTTGGATCAGATTCGAGGTTGCCTCTAATCATCTGTCTAGTGGAGATCTGAAGTGATGGCTTTGTCTTTTGACCTTCCTTTCAGAAGGGTTTTTTTTTTTTTGAGGTCTGTTTGGATGTTGCTGGGGGCTTAGTCCGCCAAGCTGATGTTGGATGTTGCTGGGGGCTTAGTCAGCCAGGATGATGTTTTGATTCTTTTGGGCTGTAGCCTAGACTATGTTCTTGGTTTCTTTCTTTCCATGTGGATACTCCTTTCTTTGTATTGCAGGTTTGAAATGTTCTGGTGGTGCTTCTTAACTCTTTCTCTTAGCGGCCGATGGTCTCATTTTGGTTCCTAGCATTAATGATGTTCTGTTTGTAACCTTATTGTTGCTGTGTACTAGGTTTCTTTATGTTGTTTAATAATGTGGTGGTGTTGCCTGGGGGTCTTGCTGTTGAGTCTGCATCTGGGTTGCATCCTATTTATTCCTTTTCAATTTTTTCCTCCATCTGGGTTGCATCCATGATTTTGTGTTAGGCTTAGCTTTTTGTTGCGCGCGTGCGGCTCGATTTTGGGGCCTTCTATTGTTTTCCGAGGGGTTTAGGCCCCGTTGGTTTTGTCAAGGGTGATTCTGTTATCTTTATCTTATGAGGTACTCACCATTATCGGAGCCGAATTGCGTTACATATTGGTTCATTCAGGCGCAGATCTTTGTATCTTTTTTGAGAGTTCTCTCCTTCGGAGGATGTCGTGGTTTTGTTTCATCATCTTCTATTATGTTCTTGCCTGACACCTTTCACCCTATGATGTGGGACTGTGCTCTGCTCCTTTTGGCTCTTTTGTTAATTTTGCTTAGACGGATGTCTTCTTTGCTCTTGCTGTTAGACTTTGGTGTTTGGCTCTGGTTGGGGCCAGTGTTGTAACACCCCGAATTCTAAATTACAACTAAATTCGAAGTTCTACAGTATCTTTATACTTTTTTCGTACAATTTTACAAGAAAATAAAAATATTTCTTACATCATAGTTACATTACACCTTTACAATATTACATCGGAAGCAATTATACAGTAATTTACATGAAACAACATTTAAATCAATCTTAAGCAGCATGTATACTTCAATGTGTCAGGCATCTTTACCCTGCACGTAAAAACTGTGGGCACGTCAGTTCATTCAACTGACGAAATATTATACACGACCATCCTCTCTATGCCGGAAACAGTATAACAATTCTCAATACTTAGCAAACCACAAACTTGTTACAACCAAAACTAAAGGGACTATCCTATTGATGTCGTGTTGTGAAAGTGCACTTAGTCCTTAATGCAATTATTTGTATTATATGACACTAACGTGCACTTGTTCAGAGTCTATGCAGCCCATACTACATAGGTCCGAGGGCCGGACTCCAATGTTGGGACATACCAAAGAACACTCAAACTATATACTCTCTTATGTAATTCTCTTATATAAATTCTTTCTTTCAATAATTTCTTAGTGTAGAATACATGTCGGCAGGGGATATTTATACTAGTTCTAGGATGGATTGGAGGGTTAGGATTTCACTAGATGGTTAAAGATGGATCGGGTAGACCTACGACTCTTATCTTTGCACAGTTCTACGGTGGTGATCGTTGATCCTTCGGTACCTGTTTATGGCCACTATGAGGAATTTGAGGATTTCATCTTTGAATTTACGGAATTCAACTCGGGTGATGGGTGCCTCCTCTTGTATTTTGTTTTTGGAGCTCGCCGACTTACTGGAGTCTGTGTCCTCTAGCGTCATCGTCCCCTTGGTAAGGCCGTTCGATAGGATTTCTTCCGCCTAGGTGAAGGGCTTCTCTTGCTCCATTGGTGCTCTGAGCAGGGGATTTCATCTCGGACGTGCTATTTATCTAAGCACCGATGGAGTTTCGTTGCTTGCTATCGGGAGTTGATGACGTCGTAGAGCTCTTGTTGCACCGTGGGCACCACACCGGGCACCGTGGAAGGGGAGGCTGTGTGGACTGAGATCTGTTCTTCAATTGGGTGAGGCACAGAGTGAGGTTCAGGGCAATGTCCAGAGTGATGTCGTTGAGAGCCCACCGACGCAGCCTTGCTGAGGGGATATTGTGATTGCAAATGGGGGGGGGGGGGGGGAGGGGATACGACGATGGGTATGGAGGCTGCCCTAGAGGAGGAGGAAGAGGAGCGTCAACTTGACGGCTAGTGGTCGCACCTTCATTCCTTTTGATGCCATGGCTGAAAAATATGGTTTTTTGCTAGAGATATCTAATCGGAGAGACTAACTTTTTGTTTCTCACTGATATCGCCAATCTGTTGCTACTTTTTTCGGTGTGTGAGCAATCAAATGATGATTTCTTTTTAGGAAGAAACTTACAATCTAGACCGTCGATCAGATCTAAATTGTGATTGTTGAAGTCACCTTGATCTGAATTTGAACCGTTGAGAGCATATGGATCTGAAATTGACGGCTGAGATGTCGATGGTGAACCTGCACAAAGTCTGAACATCGGAATTAGCCCCGATGAAAGACCCACTGATGCTTAAGTCAGAAACTCAGAAAAGGGATTAGAGTTTTAGTTGCAAAAGATTGATTACCTGGTACTGATTGAGGAGGGAGAGTATTTATAGGCTTAGAATTAGTTACAAAAGATAGAGTTAATAGAGTATCTTTTGGAAATTAAACTCCAGATTTCCATGGTGATGGGATAGAATTAGTTACTAACCCTGCTTGAGATAAATGATTTGATTTGACAGCTTTTAATTTGTTGAAAATCATTATTATTAGGATATTAATTAGCCTGAATTGCTGGTTTGGTTGAATTTATGGGTTGGGCGGCCCATATTTGCCTAGTGGGCTTGTAGTGGACCTAAAATTACCGTTATGCCCTTAGAAAGCTTTAAGATGCAGGTTGGAATCATGTGGCTATGATTTTATCCGTGGCACCTCTAATTCGGACTTTAATGACTAGTATTATATAATATTTTTGCATGATTTGTTGAGATTTTAAGCTGGAAATTATTATCTATTTATCTTCACGACATTTGGTGATGTTTACTCATCAAGATTGTGATGTTTGCATTCCTTGTTGGTTCTATTTGTGTTAATAAATTTTTTTTATGGAAGAACACATACTAATTTTATATTTCGAAGAAAAAATACATGGGAAACAAGACACCCAAGCAGGAGATATGGATAGTTTTTTATTTGATAATTAAATTTGAGTAATTGCATAAATTTAGTTTTGGAGCTGCTAATTAATGGATTCTCCTCTCCTTTAGGATTATAGAAGCAGGATGAAGCTAGAATATATTTACTAGAAGGGCTATGGGTAAAATATATCTATATGAAAGATTTTAAAATAAATTTTAAGGGCGGCTAAAAGAGTAAATTTTAAAAAATATAGAGAGTATTTAGAAAAATAGGGGGAGCATTAGTCCCTCCCTGCAGAATTTTTTTACCAAACTATCCCACTTTTTGTAAGTATGTACGAAACTATCCCTGTTTGAAAATTTAATACCAAAAAGTCCCTGTCGCTAACTGAGTTAACGCGCCTAGTGATTTTCTTCGCGCTTTCTCAGTTAGCGTGTGTTAGGTGGATAACACTTTTTCCCTCAGCAGGGTGTTTGCGAAAATACCCACCAATTATAGATGCCTGTTTAAATCACTTGCGCTAACGGGATTAGCGTGATAGGTGGACAATAGGGAAGACTACTCTTGAAGAGGGATGTAGGCAAAAAACCCCAATGTATAGACATGATAATCCCGTTAGCACGCCTCTTTATACCAGGCGCATTAACCGGATTAGCGTGTGTCGTTTGGGCTTTTATTAAATCTCAATCGATGATTGGTACATAATTATATTTATATTGTCTTTCTCTTCTCTTTCTCCCCCAATTTCGGAACCCAAATCCAAAACCCTAGCATCCCAATTGAAGATCTTACTCAAAAATACTCTACAAAATCTTAAAGGATCTTCTTCTTCTTCTTCTTCTCTCTCATTCATCTTCTTCTTCTCTCACTTTCATATATCCTCCCACTTTGAAAACTCTAAATCCATGTTTGTGCTTTTGTTTGTTTGGGGATGTACATAGCGAATTTGTTATCAACCCATTAACTACGTCGTCTTCTTGAAGCTCAAAAGTTCCCCATCTTTTCTGATCATACATTTGAAGGTATGATTTGTATATCATTTAATCAAATACATTTTGTTTTGGAGATAATGATTATTTTTTTATAAATATGTATAGGTATGGATTACAATATTCCTATTTGGCTTTATTTTGGTGGTGAGATTATCCGTGACCCAAAATAGGTTGTTGTTATAGTACCGTTGATCTTGAAATAATTTGGGTGCCCCATACAATAACAATGGAAGAACTTGTAGAGAAGGTTTAAGAGGTTACTAATTGGGATAGAGAACGATGGAAGATTAAAATTTTAGCCCGTTATGCAGCGGGAAAAGGTGATGGTCAATATTTTATGACTGTGCCCGTAGGAAACGACAACTCTCTGAAATCCATGATTGCTAGAACACTAGATCCGAATTTTAGTTGGTCTTCATTAGAGCTATATATTCAGCAAACTAAAAATATTAATGCCCAACCACATGCTAACCTTGGTTCAAGCTCCGCACGTGAAGTGCTGATCCATAAGATCGTTTCGAATCCGGTTCAAACATCCCATGCAATCCCACCGTCCTCACAAGAAGACACGTTTACAAATACTACAAGTCCGGATCCTACTGAATTTGAATTGCCATGTCAACTAAGTTTGGTTAATGATTACGTTCCGAATACCAATGTTTTTGGGATATTTGAAAATGCTACCGTTAATAATGATTTAGTCGATAAAGAAGAAGAAGAAGAAGAAGAAGAAGAAGAAGAAACAGACGATGAACCTGAAGACGGATTACAAAATGAAGACGAGGAAGAAGAAGATGAATATATAAATATTAATATAAATGATAGTAATGATGTCGATGTGAACTTTACTGATGACTTCAATTATGTCAACGATCATGTTATAGAGGAAATGGCACAAAGTGTGAGAGTAAATCATGGTCCACAAGAGTCGTCCGGTTCATCCACCGTAGATGAGTTCTACATTGGGCAAGAGTTTCAAATTAAAGAATCGATTCAACATGCGGTAAAGCTATACTCCATCAACAAACATCAGGAATTTATCACAATGAAATCTTCACCTACCATCTTTGTTGTAAAATATAAATTGTCCTCGAGAAAACGTTCACTTGAGGAGATTGTGAAAATCCCACCAGTTGCAAGTGAGGGTGGTTGTCCATGGAGATTGCGTGCAATTGTTCCGAAGGGCCGGACCAATTTTGTGGTTAAAAAACTAGTAGGGCCGCATGCATGTGTGAATCCCGCATTGAATCAAAACCACTGTAAAGTTGACGCTAAACTTGTATGCAATTTGGTTATGAATGTTGTGAAGGCTCAGATAGGAATTACACCGCGGGCCATTATTGAGATAGTCAAACTTTAATTAAATTATCAGATATCTTATAGGAAGGCTTGGATTGAAAACAAATATCTATTCAGAAGTTGTATGGATCATTTGAAGACGCGTATACTAAATTGCCTTTACTTCTATGAGCAATACAAGCAGCAAATCCAGGAACTGCTGTCCATTGGGATAAGTATGATTCTAGTCTTGGAGAAGAAACATTCAGGGGAGTGTTTTGGGCATTTGGTGCTTCAATTGAAGGGTTCAAGTCATGCAGACCTGTTATAAGTGTTGATGGGACACACTTGTATGGAAAATATAAAATTTTTTTGTTAATAGCCGTAGCACCGGATGCGAATGGTTGTCTTTTTCCATTTGCCTTTGCAATAGTTGATGGAGAGAGTGTTTATACATGGACATGGTTTATGAGCTGCATTCATTTTTATGTCACCGATCGGTTTGGTTTATGTGTTATCTTTGATCGCCACGCCGGTATTTTGGCTGCCATGGACTCGCAAACGAAGCGTGGAAAGAACCAAATACATATCATCGTTATCATATGCGATATTTCGCTACAAATTTTTTTTTCAAATTTGGTAGCAAAGCAATGCAGACAAAAGATAAAATTATAGATGTCAAAACCAACCCAAAAAATTTCAAAGCAAACTCGCGGAATTGGAATCAGTTAATGTGGAAGCGGCAAATTGGTTGAAAGAGAAATTAGTTGACAAATGGGCACTTTCTGAAGATGGACAACGGCAATATGGCATAATGACTACCAACCTATCAGAAGTTTTCAACTCTATGTTGAAAGGTGTACGTAGTTTACCAGTAACTGCTATTGTGGACATGATCTTTTACCGTCTTAATTCGTATTTTGCTACACGGTGTCAGGTAGCCAACAAGCTCATTAGAGAAGGTAAAATTTTTGCACAAAGAGTAAAGGATTTGATAGATATCCGGCGTGAAAGAGCCAACATGCATGAAGTGATATTGTTCAGCCATCAACCCAGAGTTTTTGCAGTCAAAACAGGTATACGAAGAGTAGGTGGGAATCAAAAGGGTGGTAACTTGCACACCGTTAACTTGGGCACTAAAACATGTACTTGCCAAAAATTTCAGCTATATCATATACCATGTTCTCATGTTCTAGCTGCTTGCGCATATCGTGCTATTGATTACAAGCCATATGTTGATACATTCTATTAAACTATTTCGTTAGCACAAACATGGGCTCCCAATTTTCATCCTACACTTGATCCTGCATATTGGCCTGTTAATACTAGAAACAGACTTGTACCTGATCCGAGCCTTCAGCGTTCTCGGAAAGGTCGTCTGAAGAGTACGAGAGTTCGTAATGATATGGATGTAAGAGATGAGTCTAGTAGGGCTTCCGGAATGACATGTTCAAAATGTGGTTTGAGGGGTCACAATAGACGCAGATGTCGGCAAGACTCAAGTCAATCTACTCAAAGCTGTCATTGAAATATTGAAATATTGTATTTTGTTTAATATTTTGGTACATTGGTATGTATTGTTCAAATGTTTGGATATTTTGAATGAATGTACAGTATTTGATATTTTGAATTCATGTTGACATTTCAAATATCCAGAAAGTTGAGACCATCTGGAAGTTTGAGACACTCACACACTTTAACTCAGTTAACGTGCCTCTTATTACCAAGGCCGTTAACTGAGTTAATGACAGTTGAGATTTCAAATTTCCAAAAAGTTGAAACTATTTGGAAGTTTGAGATACTCACACACGTTAACTCATTTAACGTGCCCCTTTTTACCAAGGCCGTTAACTGAGTTAACGACTGTTGAGATTTCAAATTTTCCAGAAAGTTGAGACCATCTGAAAATAATTTTACGAGCGAATACCTTCAACGGCTCGACTATATTACTTTTCAATACTTTCGGGCATTCTTTCACTTGAATCCATGTTTGGGCCATCTACACAAAAATGAAAGAAACGTGATAATAAATTGAAAAAGTAGATGCAATAATAAATTCAATATAAATATGGACATAAAACTTACAACACTCCGAAGCAATGGTGCCTTCGGTTGAAACATTGGCAGATTAATAGAGTAGGTGCCTGCTGGATCGGCGGCATTTCTACGTGTCAGTACTTCGACTCCGGCTGGAAATTGACTTGGTACTCCACCAAGATCGGCGATTAGTGGTAGGTACATTAACGGAACAGAATCTTCAGAGGAATTTGGGAAGATCACACCTCCGAACAGTGTCATTATGTACGCCCGGCAGTAACAATGTACTTGCAACTCCGTGGAGATATTAGTCAACTTACCGGAGAATGTTTCCTTCAACCATTTCAGCCTCAACAATTTGCCTACAAGGGCCGATCGATCCACCTCTGCATCGAGATACTCGTGGATAATGAACTCTGGTTCAAAGTCCAATGTGCTAGTTACGGCCTCTCCATCAATTGGCAGACCCGTTATTACAGCAACATCTTGCAGTGTCACCGTCGTCTCCCCGACGGCAAGTGAAAACTATGCGTCTCGGGATGCCATCTCTCGAGAAGGGCTGTTAATAAGGGTCGGTCCGCCTTAATGGAGCTCATCAACCCTATGTCGTATAACCTACATTGTTGTAATATCTCATGTATACGGGGATGTATCTCTAACGTGTCGTGCCCCTTAAAATTACACTCTGAAGAATTTACTTCCCAAACATCTTTAGAGCGATACTGACCTTGTAAAGTCAACATCTTTGGGTCGATCAGACCGGGAACCACTGGAGGAACATACGAGGAAGAAGATGGGCCCGACTGACTAGATGGAGAAGAAGGTCGATGTTGATTTTGTAATATCCCGATCGACTATTAATAATATTATTTTTATTAGCGTCCGACTACTTGATTATTTTATTTTTTCTTTCACCATTGTGTTACCTTTTAGCCATGACAATCTAATGAATAATTAGGAATTGTTGTGTAGCTAAACCTAGGGTTACAAAGACATAAGGGATTAAGAATTCTTCTAGAACACTCTCTCCTCCACATCACCCTCCACCTCACCAAAAGAACCATACCCTCACCATACCTCCACATCACCCTCCCCTCCACTAGTAGAAACCGGCCCAAATATGGGGAAGGACTTTAGTGCAATTGTGTGCATACACATTTGCTCTTTCCACCCTTTTTCCCACCTATAAATACCCCCTTCCTTCACCTTAGTCTCATTTTAGAAAGATCAAAAAGAAAGAAAGAAAGAAAGGAAAAGAAAGAGAGACCACCATGCTAACTTGAGAGTTTTTATTTGAAGGGCTAGTAGGAGTTCTAGGAGCTAAGGAGGAGAGTAATCTAGTCCTTCCATCAAAGAAAAGAAACAAGGTGGGGGTTTCTCTTGTTTGTTTGTTTGTTTGTTTGTTTATTTGAATGGTGTTTTGATGTCCTTCTTCTTCTTACCCTCCTTGTTTATTCTTCTTTTTGGTGTGGTTGTTGAAGTAGTATGGTTGTAGGAGTTTCTTATTTGAATGTTGTTAGTAGTTGTTGTTTGACTCATGAAAGAACTAACTACTTGGACTAAAATGACACATGCATATGAACTTTTACATACAACCACTTAAGGTTGTAGGACTTGAATGTGGACTAATGCATAAGGCATATGAACTTGTATACAACCATTTTGGTTGTAGAACCTACATTGAACCTTGGACTAAAAGAGAGCATTTGTTGGTTAAACCCAAAAACGAAGGGTTCTTACTTATTGTATTATTGTTTAGTTCCTTTTATAATCTTAAAGTATGAAAAAGAAACTCGCTAATCACTAGTTGTAAAATGATTAAAAAGACCTCTTTTATGTCCACTAGTAATGATAAGAAACCTATGCTAATAAAGATTTTTTAGTTGTAGATATTTATGTTATATTTTTAGTAAAGACTCATGGTAGTAGTAGGAGATATATATGTTCAAATAAAGTAGTAGCGGTAGATGTTAAAGTAATTTAGTTGTAGACATTTATGTTATATTTTAGTAAGAAACTCATGGTAGTAGTAGTAGATATGTATGTTCCAATAGAGTAGTAGTAGTAGATAGTTGTAGATGTTTATTTTTGTGTTCTTACTAAAATAAAGTAAATACCATGCTAAGATTGGATTAGATTAATTTATTCATACTTAGGATATTGTAGGATTCATTCTAAGAATTTCCTACCATGTTTAGATTAATGATTTTTATGTTTAGAATGTTGTAGCATTCATTCAAAAAATACCTATCATGTTTAAGGATGATTTTTATGCTTAGAATGTTGTAGCATCCATTCAAAAAATACCTATCATGTTTAAGGATGATTATTATGCTTAGAATGTTGTAGCATTCATTCAAAAAATACCTATCATGTTTAAAGGATGTTTTTATGCTTAGAATGTTGTAGGATTCATTCTAAAATTCCTACCATGTTTAGATTAATTTAATTATGCTTAGAATGTTAAAGGATTCATTCTAAAATTCCTACCATGTTTAGATTAATTTAATTATGCTTAGAATGTTAAAGGATTCATTCTAAAATTCCAATCATGTTTTAGGAAGGATATTTATGCTTAGAATGTTGTAGGATTCATTCTAAAATTCCTATCATGTTTTAGGAAGGATATTTATGCTTAGAATGTTGTAGGATTTATTCTAAAAATATCTATCATGTTAGGAATGATATATATGCTTAGAATGTTGTAGGATTGATGTAAAATTACTTACCATGTTTTAGGGATGATGTAGAAGTATATATGCATGCTTGAGAATGTTGTATGTTCATACTAGTTATATGTATGCATGCTTGAGAATGTTGTATGTTCATACTAGTTATATGTATGCATGCTTGGGAATGTTATATGTTCATACTAGTTATATGTATGCATGCTTGGGAATGTTATATGTACATACTAGTTATATATGTATCCATGCTTGGGATCGCTACAAGTGCATGATAAATCACATTCACAATTAAGAATGTTGTAAGTTGGTGGTTATGTCATATATACCATGATTAATTGTCGTAGATTGATGCTTGCAATTGCATGCCATGATTGAATTGCCATAAGCTAAGTAATAAGAAAGAGCCATGTTGAAATTGTAGTTATAACTACCTTGTTGTAGTTGATATTAGTAAGGAACCATACATGCTTGGACGGCATAGTATAGCATCCTAGTTGCATGAGGATATGTACCAATGTTTATGTGGGTTAGGAAGAGAACCCATGGATTCTAGTCGAATAGGTTCTAATTTAAAATGGAACTATAGCATATGAGCACCCTTCATTCATAGTAATAAAGGTTGAGAAGTTCTAATAGTTGTAGCTTGATAAAAAGCTAGTTTAGGGTATTCAATTACCCTAAGGGTCATCGACCATCAAGACCACATCCTACCCCCTTAGAATAAATGGATAGATCTCACCTCGGGCATCGACGGATCTTAACCGATATAGGTTGACCGTGGGCCGAGAGTGTTGGTAGAATCCAAGTTAGGGGTAGGGATGAGTGAGAGAGATCTCATTACTAGAGTCTTGGATCGAGGGACCACGAGTTGGACCATGATAATCTAAGTTAGAAACTATGTAAGATTGCATAGGAGTAGTAATGTCATTAGAATAGTGACTTAGGAAATCATTACTTAACCTTTTTGCCAGAAAGAAGGGGAGTTGGTAGTAGGGTGCACCGTACGACCAACCCTTTCTTTGGGGCCGATCATAGGTGGTGTTATTGGGTTGTACCCTCCTGTCAAAAGGGATACGTACGATGCCTTCTCACTAGCTGGGGACATAGGTTGCGTATCCTAATTGTTAATTCCTGAAGTGCCATGATAAGGCGGGCGGAGCTAGGGGGATGGACCCCCGGAACTCCGTCAGGTCCTATGCCAAGAGGGCGAACAGGCCATGGACTACGGTCCGACCAGGGGGCGGCAGGGGGCTCCCCTGTCAGCAGTATCCCCGACGGTTTGTCAGGTTTTTGAGTGAGGTCCGGTAGCCGGATAGCAGTGGCAACATGGACACCACTGGCGAACTGCATTAGTGGGACTTGACCACGTCTGCAACCTCATCAGTCACGTTGTATCTGTCAGGAACAGGTTGTGTACGATTAGAATTCATAACGCGGGTTCAATCCCTATATATGGAGAAAACGGCTTGAGATGGGGCGCATGTAGTATGGGATGCATGTTGCTTTCAGAGACTTGCTGACATTAGAATATAAGCATCCTAGCTTAGTTGACAGTGCATTAGTATTCTAGTTTAATTGACAGTGCATTAGGATCCTAGTTTAGTTGACAGTGCATTGATATTCCAGTTTGAGTGGCACTTATTAGATTCTAATCACGGCACTCACGAACACTTAAACTACACCGACATACCTTATCCTGTTTGTATATGTTGTATTGGAGATTCGCTGCTATATGATCAGCCTTTAAGCGTCAGTGAATACTGACGTCCCCACTTCCATAGGTACTGGATCGCAAGTACAGGTGCGAGATTCAGGAGAACTCAAGGCAAGGAAAGTGAGGAGTCAATGACATGTTTTAATTTCCGCTATAATAACTATTTCATGTATACTCTGATGTAATCTATTGTATAAATGGGAACATTCGGCCTGTAATATTGAGTTAATAAAAAGTTTTAAATTTTCCTGTTTCTGTGTATTGTGACTAATTGAAGAAAAGATCTTGGCTCGTGTCACGGTTTCCCAGTATTGGAAATCGGGGCACTACAGATTTGGAGGAGGAGGAGACGGGCCCATTTGAGTGGCCGGAGAAGAAGAAGGACCGGCCTCATCCTACACCAATTTTTTTTTAATTCAACATAAAAATTTATAATTTTATTGATGTTAAAATTGAATGTATGAAATTTATAATCTTACATTGGTACGTCTCTGTCCACCACGGTTCATTATTTTGGGAGGTTTTCCATGACATGTCTGTGGACCTTTCTGGGTTGTTGGAGGTCTGCTACTACTCCCTTCTTCGGTATTACCCATTGTCTGTGCCATATGTTATATCAAATACAATCCTACGTGTTTGATAATATATATTAACAAATTTATTTTAAAATCGCTATAAATTAATTACACAATTAACAATGTCTAATTTCCAAATTTTCAATGTCAAACAATATAACTCACAACGTCCATTCCAATATAGGTTTAATTATGATTAATTACACAATGCAAATTTATCACGTGCAATGGTAATTTTACAATCAAAATCATTCACACACAAATTGATCAATGCAAATT
The DNA here is from genome assembly GCA_017893485.1 of Hemerocallis citrina. Lineage (NCBI taxonomy): Eukaryota > Viridiplantae > Streptophyta > Magnoliopsida > Asparagales > Asphodelaceae > Hemerocallis > Hemerocallis citrina. The sequence goes on along the minus strand of CM030358.1, from coordinate 443,532,982 downwards.
AATCAAGTCTATCAATGCAAATTTATATATCTATCAATGCAAACTAAAACCTAAGCCTAAATCTATCAATGCTAATTTACAAGTGCAAACCAAACACTAAATCTACTAGTGCATATTTAACCCTAAATTTCATATATTTATAAAGTACAAAACAAAATGAACCCACAATTTTACCCATATTTAATATATGTATAATGCAAATATAACCCTAAAATGAACCCAAAATTTCAAATCCCTTCACCTAAAATCACTATAAAATCTTTACCATAAATTCGGGCTTGAAGATCACTTACAAACGAATGTGGGGTTGAAGATTGAAGTCGACTTCGCCGCTGCAGATCAAATCCTCTACTTCGGAAATTTTGGGGAAAGGGGTTTATGGGTTCACCAATATTTTGGGGGATTTCTTGGTTGAGATGAGATATTCGGCAGTGAAGAAGAGATTTTAGTAAAAATTTCGAAGATTGGGATGGGTACAGGGTCAAATCGAAGATTAGGGTTTGGGGGTTTGGGTTAACAATCGCCTGAATTGGGTTTTCGGAGAGAGTAAAGTGAGATGAGAGTGAGATAGCGAGATTTAATTAATAAAATCTCAAACGACACATGCTAACCTGGTTAACGCGCCTGGTAGAAAGATGCACACTAACGGGGTTAGCGTGCCTATACTTGGGGTTTTTATCCTACACCCCTACTTGAGGATCGGCTCCCCTATGTCCCATCTACGAACGCTAACCCCGTTAGCGCGAGTGGTATAAATATGTGCGCTAACGGAGTTAGCGTGCCTATATTGGATGACTTTTTTCTCACACCCCCAATTGAGGGAAAAGTTGTATCCCTGGACAACATGCTAACTGAGATAACGATAGGAAAATTACTAGGCATGTTAACTCAGTTAACGACAGGAAGTTTTTGGTATTAAATTATCAAACAGTGACAGTTTGGTACATACTTACAAAAAGAGGGATAGTTTGGTAAAAAATTCCTCCCTGCAAGGGGCTAGCTCTCTGTCCGTGTTAAAAGTAATTGTTTGACATATTATTTTCAGTGTCAACATCGACAACTAATTATCAATATTGTATCAAATGTGCAATAAGAATTGACAATATTTTTGGAAATCTTGCATCATCACTTCGATTTTTGTTTTTTTTCTTTTCTCTCGGGCCATGGATATGGCTTTTTTTTTTTGGTGAAAAGACAGTTTTCTGTCCTTTTAAATCAAACATTGTGTTGTTCGGTATTTTACAAAAATTTGTGAGAGACATTTCACTTTTTCAATAGGCTAAATTTACAAAAATCCTACTGAACTTTGGGCCATTTTAAAAAAATCGTACTAAGTTTTTTATTAAAAAATTCGCACAAAACTATAGTTTTAAAAAACTCACTTTAACAGAGTTAGGTTTCCATTAGGCTAAATTTTTAAAAAACCACTTTCATCTTTCATTTGTGTTTAAAAAAATATTGCCTAACTAATCAGATATTTAAATAAATCCCATTGAACTAATCCTAACCCTAATCGTAACTCTGTCAGTGTGTATTTTTTTAAACTATAGTTTTGTGTGGTTTTATAAAAAAAACTTAGTGGGTTTTTTATTAATTTATCCTTTTCAGTATCAAACAAACAAGCGACTTCATCTCCCCCCCTCCTCCGAGCTCTTTTCCGGCCAGATCCCACTCTTTCGTCCAGCCTTCGCTCCAACTCCCTTTGTTAATGTTGCATATCTTCTCGTCCTCTACAAACCCATCTTATCTTTTATCTCGATTGATTGGAAGCGGTGGTGCCTCCTTATCCATAGTATCCCTGTTTTCTCCCCCTTTCGGCGCCTGGTGTTCACTGTCTTCCAATTGAGTCTTTTGTCGGGGCTGCTGTCTTCCTTCCAAGACCGTCCGACTCCCGGGCTCTTCTTCCTCTCGTATCCTTTGTGGGGGTGGCCGCCAGCCTTCGTGGTCGCCTGGGTCCGTTATCGCTGTTTGGTGGTGCGGGTTATCGGTTGGGTTTGCCTGGTTGCGGTGAGTTAACTCGCCTCTTTTCTTCCTTGCTGGTGGGCTATAACCAATCACTGTAAGTGGTGTTCTCCCCTTTCCTTTTTGTTATTTTTCCCACTAATTGAGTGGTGCTCTCTGGTGCTTTTGAGCAATTTTAACTCTTCTTTGTTTGTTTGGAGTTGACTTCTCCTTTCCTCTACTCTTGCTTTAATCCATGTTCTCTCAATTCTGAGATTCTGTCGATCCTCTTAGTGCTTCTCTTTTTAGCATATTTGTGAGTTTGCCTATTTAGCGCCTTTGGTGCTTTTGTCCCGTGGCTATTTAGTTGTTGGTGTTTCGCTTTGAGTTTTTATCGGGCTAACTTCAGCCTTGGATATCACGTTGCCAGAAGCTAGACCTAAGTATTTAGCGACGGTCCGGGAATTGAGATGTAACTCGTCGTCTCCTCTTATTTCTAACACCTATCGCAATCGTTGCTCCCCCATCTTCCCTATTTTTCCTACCTCTGGTAGGTCTGAACCTCATCTAGTTTGTTTCAGGTGCCTTCGTCCTGGGCATCTTAAACGAGTGTGCGTGAATAAAATGAAATGCTTTTTCTGCGACAAGATTGGTCACTCGCGCAGTCGATGTTTTTCCCTTCAAAATCTCCATCGATTTCCCAGAGGCAAACCCTTACTGGCCAAACTTCTCTCTTTTCTTGACTATCCCCTCCTTAAGCGCAAGCTTAATGCTTGCTTGGCGAGGAAGATTAGTCTTCAGCCTGGTAAGGTTCTTGTATCACTGCTGGTGTTCCTTATCGAGTTTTGAATTCCACTACTTCTTCCAATGCTTTTTGTAGTGCTCTTGCTACTCTTCAGCCTATGAACGCTACTAACCTCGTCAAGGATAGAACGGTTTTTTTGAAACTTGTCTCCTATCCTCGTTTGGGTACTTATAAGGCTCGTCACCATTCTACATCTGTGGTGCCTTCGTCGAGAAGGCGCCGGGATAAGCATTCTGTTTTGTTTATTCCCTTAGTCGATTGTCATTTCTGGTTTCGGGGTGCAAAGGGGCTCACTCATCGACGCCCCGTTGTAGATTCTCAGGCTCCTCCTGCTAATGCTTATATTCATTTTAAGGCACCTTCTATAGTTTATAATTCTCCTTGTTCTATGATGATTTCCTTCCCCAACCATTCTACGTTTTCTTTTCATTTTCCTGGCTGCATCTTCTCGTTTTATCAATTTTTAGGGGTTCAATCTTGTCTTACTCATCTCTTGAGGGAGGTCATGCATATTCTTCATTCTTTCCCCTTCAAGTGTTCACCGATTCTTGGTGACCCTTCTTCCTCCCGGTATTCCTATCATACTAAACCCATTCCAATATCTACTTCACGTTCTTCCAGTTTTCTCTTTCCCTCTTCTGACCTCTTCAAAGTCGAGGCTCCCAGGTCTAACCTCAATGTGGTTTCATTCCCTTTGGTCGAGGTCAATCCTCCCCCCGCTAAGAGAAAATACAATAAGAAGCGTTATAACAATCTGCAGACTCGTACGAGTGCTCGTATTTTAGCTAAGAACGAAGCTACTGGGTCAGCTCATCATCTAATGCTTAGCTGATTTTTGGCAGTTTCTGTCCTTCCCGAGTTGGCAGGATGCTTACTCTTATTTGTGTTTTGAGTGTTGTCATGGGCTGTTCGTTCGGTTTCTACTCAGTTAACGTTTCTCTTACTACTTTGAGGTTGTGCTTTGTGATTTTGTGTGAGGATGCTTTGCCTCCTGTCTATGGCTTCGTCTCTCGACCTTCCCTCCAGGAGGTTATTTTGAGGTTTGTTTGCTTGTTTGCTGGAGGCTTAGTCCGCCAGGCTATTCTTGTTTGCTGCTCGGGGCTTAGTTAGCCAGGCTGATGTTTTGATTCTTCTGGGTTGTTGCCTAGACTAAGTTTGTGGTTTCTCTCTCTCCATGTGGATCCTCTTTTCTCTGTATAGCAGTTATGTTTGTATGGAGAATTATGATGTGGTGTTGTCTGGGGGGTTTTCTGTTCAGTCTACATCTGGGTTGCATCCTTGTCTTTTAATTCAAGCATCTGGATTGCATCCATGTTCTTATGTTTGGCTTGCTTTTGGTTGCACGCGTTCGGCTCGATTTTGGAGCTTTCTGTTGCTTCCTGAGGAGCTTAAGGTCGTTTGGTTTTGTCGCTGGTGATCCTCTCTCTCTCTCTCTCTCTCTCTCTCTCTCTCTCTCTCTCTCTCTCTCTCTCTCTTATCCCTTTCTTTTGAGGACTGTGCTCTGCTCCATTTGCCTCTTCTTTTGAATACGCCTTGTCTGATGTCCTCATGGCTCTTGCTATTAGTGTTAGTGTTTGGCTCAGGTTGGGACCACCAATTTTAGTAGGGGGGACTAGGATCTTGTTCCCTTGCCAGCCCCCGTGCCTGTTTGGATTCGGTCACTATTCGTCTTGTTCGGTTTCTTGCGGCGTGGTGGACTTAGGTCGCGTGCGAGTACGTGTTGCAATATTGTTGCGGGGTGTGGCCGGGTGAGTTGCCTGCAGATGTCTTGCGTCAGGCCCTTTTGGCCACTTCAGATGTTCATAATTCTTTCCCCCTTTCTTCTTAGAGTAGTAGTCCGTTAGCCTCTTTGTATTTTGATTTTTTGAGTGTCTCTGAGGTCCTCATTTCTCGATGACTTGCGTCTGTATTTTGTCCTCGTGTACATATTGTTAACTGTAGATTGCGTAGTTTTACTTCTAGTAAAACCGCTCTTTGTTGTACTATTTTTTTATTAATATATGTTTTTTGGGCTGGAGTCTAAGGACTCTATCTGCATTATCAAAAAAAAAAATCAAACAAACAAGGTAAAATCCACACAAGTTCAATATTTTGGTACACATATCAATAAATCCGAACAAACAAAGTAAATGAAAAAGCAAGAAGTGATAATATACTAGGAAGTCTCGCAACTTCAGCCGGGGAGATTTTTCTTTTTTCCTCCCGAAATCATGAATGACTTTTTTCTTTTTCTTTTTCTTTGTTTTCTCAACAATTAATCCCTGGTTGGAGAATTTCGGCACAACGAAAAGTTAGAGTGAGAGGTGACAACCGATCACAACGAACAACCAAGAAGCATAAACCATACCAAACACAAAAATACAAAAGATTTATCCCAGTTCGGCAAAACTAATTCTGAAAAAAAAAATCGATATATTATTCAACTACAGAAGATACATGAGTTACAATAGCCTCACCAAGAATCTATCTATCTTTGAAGTCTCACTAGAAGAGTTATTGTTTACAATACAAAACTCTCAGATGAAGTATACCTCTCACGGAGGCCATTACGTTTATTTTATAGAGATTTTGAAAACTGTAGGTTATACTCTTAATATTTCTTTCCTAATAATTTAAAGTCTAAACATAAACTCCAAGTAATATAAAAGTCAAACATGGACTGTGAATAAATATCCAATCAATTCCGGAATTAAATAGTCTCATGAAACTACTTCTTTTTGGACAATTTCTCTCCCCCTCCAATTTGCACTTAGATCCTTTTGAGATATATTAACTTGAAATTGAGATATACACCCAACAATCTCCACCTTGGCTCGCATTTGAAGTAATTTCATACCTGTGTGATTTATTGCTTTTAAGTAGGTGTTAATACAAAAACGTCATCCTTTGCACGAACTCCACCTACATTTGGGCATCCTCCACCTCTCGACGATATTTTTTAGGTTGCTTCAATGATTCTAGTGGCGGCAACTAGATGCTATAGGAATGGTAGACTTTAAAATACTCAGCTGAGTCTTCACGTTCCTACAAAGCTTGCAGAGATTATGCTGAACACCCCATCTTCCTCTAATTATCTTACGAAGACCTTGCCAAACTGAAAGAACTTCACCTTGAGCTGTGTACCTGTAGCCCTCGTGCTTTCAGAGTCCTAAGGATATTAGGTTTCGCTTACGCAAAGGAACGTGCATGACCTTCTCCAATGTAAACCCCTTTTCATTTGGCATCTCCAACTCTACTGTCCCCTCACCCACTACGTCACAACTTTCACCAGTCTTTGTTCTCAAAGAACTACCTGTTCTAGACTTGTAAGTAGAAAACATCTCACTATCGGAGCAGATATGAGAAGAACTACTCGAATCAAGAAACATACCAGAATCTACATCTTTAGAACCTGAAACAAGAAGATTGTCTAAGTTATCACATGATTCAACGATACTAACTATGTTGGCACACTTTTGATTCAAAATCTTGTGACAATCCACCTTTAATGATGACAGCATATCCCACCCGTACATGCACTATCCATTCAAATTGAAGTTCTCTCCACTGCCATACTACTCATACAAGTAGACTCTAATTACTGAGTTTCCTTCCTAAGTTCATTCTCCTTCAAGTCCTTGATCACATCGGCCACCGATAACTTCTCCTTGGAAAATTTTCCTTGTAATATGGTGGTTATCAAATGCTTGTATAAATCTGGTAGTGAATATATCAGTTGAAAGATTTATCCTCTTCGCTGAGATCATCTGCGTTTAATAACACCTTATTGATTTCTACTATATGATCATAAATGGCGTTACCTTCCCTATTGAGAAACGAAACAGTTTTCTCTTCCAATACATTTGATCCAGTAACGATCATATTTAATAATATTTAATTCTGAAAATCCGGAGAACCCAATCTCCCGAAACTGCTTCCTCTTCTTTTTGGAGAATTTTACTCTGCCACCCCTTTTGACTCCAATTTGCACTTAGATCCTTTCGAGAGTATATTAACTTCAAATTGAGACATACACCCAACACCCTTCAAATTGCTGCAGATCAAACACTGAGACACAAATCTCATCACTGCTCTCTTCATACCGTGCCACCAAAAATGTTGCTTCAGATCTTTGTACATCTTTATGCCTCCATGGTGAATAGAATAGGGCGATCGATGGGCTTCTGCAAGTAGCTTCTGTTTGACTTCTCCTCTAGGTACACACAACCTAGCTCCAAAATGAAGCGATCCGTCTGAATGAATGATCAAGTCAGTTCTCAAGCCTGCTTCCACTTCGCTTCAGAATTTCTGTAGCTGTTGATCACCTGCTTGGGCTTCATTGATCTGTTCAACCAATGAAGACTAAAACTACAACACCATACACTGTTGTGCTGTATCGGGGAGAATCACATCCAATTTCAGCCTTCTCATATCCTCCAACATTTCCTTCTGCTTGGTAAGAAACATAGCAGCATGTCTCCTGCGCAAGGTATCGGGTAACAAATTTACTTTACCGGAGTGATACTGCAAGTTGATGTCGTAATCTACCATTAGCTCTAGCCATCTTCTCCGCCTCATATTCAGTCATTCTGCATGAATACATACTTGAGACTCTTGTGAGCTGTGAAATCTCAACTCTATCCCCAAGAAAATAATGCCTACATAACTTCAAGGCGAAGATTCCGGTTGCAAGTTCAAGATCATGCGTAGGGTAGTTCTTCTCATTTGGCCTCAACTATCTGGATGCATAAGCGACAACCCTGCTTCGATGCATCAGCACTATGCCCAAACCTCTACCAGAAGTATCACAATGAATCACAAAACCTCATGAACTGTCTAAAATAGCCAGCACAGGTGCTAACGTCAACTGATTCTTCAACTCCATGAAGGCTTCGCCAAAATCTCCATCCTAAAAAAAACTTCTGTTCTTTCCTTGTAAAATTGGTTAGGGGTCCAGCAATCTTCGAGAAATTCTGAACGAACTTCCGATAATACCCTGCCAATCCAAGAAAACTTCGCATTTCTAATACTGACTTCAGTACTGGCCAATCCTTGACTGTAGTGATCTTCGATGGATCAACTGAAACACCATCGCCGGAGATAATATAGCCCAGAAATGCAACACGGTCGAGCCAAAATTCACACTTACTGAGCTTCCCATAGATCTGATTCTCCCTGAGAGTCTGTGTAACCCCTGTTTTCCCAAAAATATATTTTCTGTGTATTTCCTGTATTTAAAATTTTTGTAAATTATTTTTTTTTCATTCGAACTATTTTGTTAAAACGTATTCTTGGATCTTCCGTTAAAATCTACTAGTATAATGCACGTGCGATGCACGCGTACAAAAAACATGTATACTAAGTAGCCTATGACAGTGGGTGACTACTCGTAATAACTCACAATCTTAAAATCTCCACAAATGCAAGGCATAAAAAATTAATATCAGAAGGTAATGCTAAATGGGAAAAAAAAGTATATGCTAGAGCCTTGCCATCAATAATTAAAGCATATGCTGCTTGGGGATCCTTCTCGAATTTGACCAGTTGAGAAGCATTTATGATTTGGTTCAATATGTCCTCCCTTATAGCCTAACCAGTCATCACGATTAGCAACAAAAAAAAAATAGCAGTCATATACAAAAGAACAATATAGGATGATATGTTATTGAAATGTACCTCCTTTGAATCTTCAACTGTTAGGCATGTGCTTACTGTAGATAAACATATCTGGTGCATGCCTTGTCTCAGTAAACTGCAAGTAAACTTGCAAACGGATGTAATCACTCTGATTGAGTATTATTATTAAAACAATTGCCAACACCGAAATTGAGAAATTATATCATCCCATGTAAACTCACTTAAATTTTCACACCAAAGCAAAGAAAGTCAAGATAAGAATAGGACATGAAAGGTATAATATTCAAAATTCTGGCATTCTAACATTTGCATAACAGTACACAATAAATTTAACGCTAATGCAAGATACGCCACAACTTTAACATCTGAATTGAGCCCTAGATTAATTTGTATCAGTCGTACTATGATTCAATAAAATATGAGCGAGATATTTCGAGCATTCAACATTTAGAGGTTTGAATTAAGTAGAGCAAGTAGAAAAAATCCAACAAAGAATTAAAAAAAGGATTGACCCTAATTCTAACAATATTACACTCAATCAGAACCTACACTACCAAAGATCTAAAATATTTCTCAAATATTATATTTATTAATATGATCTGTTGTGTCGGATATGTATCTGATACATCTACGATATGACCTAACTTCCATAGATGGAGCGGCCATGCTCAATTGATGAGTTGAGAGATATAGTTCATTGAAATATTGAAACCAAAGGAAGTGAGCTCAGACCACTTACTATATCACAACAAACTTTGAATTTGATCAGCATTTATGGTATCCTCCAGATATAATAACCTGTCAAAAACAAAGACAAAACTCAGCTGATAGGTCATTTTCCCTTTTCTAAGTGATAGATGGAAGATACATGGACTTTGAAGAACTATTTTTTGTGAATCCATCACTATCTAAATGATAATTAACTCGTTTCCATGACAACAACAATCAGCAACATCAAATTCTGTGCAAATATAAAAATGTGATAATGAAGACTTTCCATTTGTACTAAGTAAATAAAATTATGCATCGTCTGGGTCTATATGTAACTGGAAAACAAAATTAAGTTTGTACTACTAACAATAAATGTTTCTAGGAAAGTTGATAGTATCTACAATTCAGATGTCATACTAAAATTAAAAGAAAGTGTTGTTTAAAAAATAAACAACAATACACACTCCTCTCATCTATAAAGTAAACTTACTTGCCATCTTGCAGATATAAGAAACTCAACTTACTAAATTCTTTTCCCCAAGAACATATAACTATCAGACTCCATATGCCTCTAATTGCTTACTAACAGGTTTTAATCCATAGGCATCTAATTGTTTACTAACAATTGAATAGTCATATAAAAAAAAGTTAAGCTAATTGTGTGAAGAGGACGCAAAAACCGTTCAGATATCACGAACTCCTAATCGTAACAATATTTTTTTAAACATAATTCTGTGTTACATATTAGATAAAACTTACATTCCTCGTCGTTGACATTAGCACCCCCACCCCCCTCATCTTCTCCCTCCCCATGCTGCACACCCACCCATGGCACCTCCACACTCTGCTCCGCCACCACATCCTCCCATACCCTCCTCCCCGCATCCACTCTCGGCACCTCATACGACCCACCAAAACTATAATACGGCACACTAACAGGCTCTGAATACCCATACTTATACGAACTCGTATGCATCACTCCCCAGTACTGACTCCCCTATACAAATCACACACACACATCTATACTATTATTAAGCAAAGCCCTATTTTGGCGGCTTTTTACTATCATACCCTCATAAAGGACTTTGCTTAATAATAGTATAGATAGATAATACTATTTTATTTTTAAGGAAAACAATTATTTCGATTCTTTAAAAAAGAAAAAAAGTAATCCCCTATAAATTTCACATTTATACAACGCCGCACCTTAGAAAAAACAAAACCTTTCCCCTTGCACTTTCCAGCATCTTCGTCCCTAAACTCCCAATCACGATCACCCCAATTTCTCTCCCTCTCAGATCCCATCACACCCAGCTCGCATCTCAATGCATCTTAACTTATTCTTCTTCCTCCTCTTACTCATCCCCCCTTTCCTCTTCATTCGCCCCTACTGTAATATCCCGGACGGATATTACCTTGTATAAATCACTATTTTATTATTATTTTATTATTATTTCATTTTAATTCCAAAATTAAATTATTTTGGTGATTTTTTGCCAGTTTGCCCACAAACAGTGTCTACGCGCATATATCGGTCGGTGTACATCCGAAGCGCATCAAATTGATAGCGCGATCCTCCGAATTAATAATAAAATTTATTTTACTATTATTTTCTAAACTAAACTATTTTATGGGAATTATATGAGGATTTTTAGTATACACATACATATACACATGCATACAATTGTATGATACTTAGTACATCATACAAAATATGTAGCATATACTCAAGGACAATGTACTCATCCTTGTCATGACAACTTAGTAAGATAATTAGGGTTTGATTAGGGGGCTTAAAGTAAGGTTTGTATGCATGAGAAGAATTAAACCCTTCTAGAAACCTTATCCCTTCACCATGCCTCCACCTCACCATACCTACACCTTACCCTTCCTCCTCCTAGGGCATGGCCGGCCTCAACTCTTCTTGGGGTTTTTGTGCAAATGTGAGTGCACATTTAAATTTTCCCCCTCCTATCCCCTCCTATAAATACCCCCTCCTTCTCCTCCTTCTCTCATTTTAGAAAACAAAAAGAAAGAAAGAAAGGAAAGGAAAAGAAAGAGAGAATCTCATACTAACAAGAGAGTTTTCTTGTAGGGTTTTTCCTAAGAGTCCTAGGAGCTAGGGGAAGGAGAAGGTTAGCTAGCAAGTCCTTCCAAAAGAAACTAAGGTGGGGGTTCTCCACATTTTTCCTTGTTTGTTTGCTTGTTTGTTTGCATTGTGTTTTGACTTCTTCTCCTATCTTCTTGTTTTGTTTTCTTTTGTTTTTGGGGTTGTTCTTGTGATGGTGTGTTGTTGTTGTTGTGAATGTGGTGATGAATAAAAGAAAGAAAGTAGTAGTAGTACCTACTAAACACATAAAGATCACATCTTTATAATTATAGTTGTTGTTTATGTTTGTTGTTGGACTAAAATGGCATAATGCATATGAACTTGCACATACAACCGATTGGGGGTTGTAGGACTTGTAGGACTTGATATGAACTATACATAAGCATATGAAACATTCTTATACAACCACTTTGGTTGTAGGACTTGTATTGAACTTGGACAAAATAATAATAAGCATATGTTGGATGAAGGTTCTTACCTCATTTTATTATTGTAGTTTTCTTTCTTAAATAAAAAGATCTTTTCTTTTATGATCACTAGTTGTAGAATAAATAAAAAGATCTTTTCTTTTATAATCACTAGTTGTAGAATAAATAAAAAGATCTTTACTCTTATAACCACTAGTTGTAGAATAAATAAAAAGATCTTTTCTTTTATAATCACTAGTTGTAGAATAAATAAAAAGGATCTTTTCTTTTATCACTAGTGATAATAAAGACTAGTAGGCAATTAAGAAGTAGCTTGTTTAAATAAAAATAGTAGTAGTTTGTTGATTAAAATGGAGTAGTAGTAGTAGTAGATAGTTATGTTATATTCTTGATTAAAATAAAGTAGTAGTAGTGGTAGATAGTTATGTGTTATGTTCTTGATTAAAATAAAGTAGTAAGTAGCAGATAGTTGTATGTTATGTTCTTGTTAAAATGGAATAGTAGTAGTAGTAGATAGTTGTAGATGTTTATTTTATGTTCATAAAGTAAATACTATGCTAAGATTATAATTAGATTAATTTAGATATGCTTAGAATGTTGTAGGACCTCTTCTAAAAATAACTAGCATGTTTAAAGATGCTTAGAATGTTGTAGGATTCATTCTAAAAATACCTACCATGTTTAGAATAATTTAATGATGCTTAGAATGTTGTAGGATTTATTCCAAGAATTTCCTACCATGTTTAGTAACTTATTCATGCTTAGAATGTTGTAGGATTTCTTCTAAAAATACCTAGCATGTTTAATGATGCTTAGAATGTTGTAGGATTTATTCCAAGAATTTCCTACCATGTTTAGTAACTTATTCATGCTTAGAATGTTGTAGGATTCATTCTAAAAAAAATACATACCATGTTTAGATTAATTTAATTGTGCTTAGAATGTTGTAGGATTTCTTCTAAAAATATCTAGCATGTTTAATGATGCTTAGAATGTTGTAGGATTTATTCCAAGAATTTCCTACCATGCTTAGTAACTTATTCATGCTTAGAATGTTGTAGGATTCATTCTAAAAAAAATACATACCATGTTTAGATTAATTTAATTGTGCTTAGAATGTTGTAGGATTTCTTCTAAAAATACCTAGCATGTTTAATGATGCTTAGAATGTTGTAGGATTTATTCCAAGAATTTCCTACCCTGCTTAGTAACTTATTCATGCTTAGAATGTTGTAGGATTCATCCTAAGAGTTTCCTACCATGTTTAGATTAAATTAATTATGCTTAGAATGTTGTAGGATCCATGATAAAATTACTTACCATGTTAGAAGTATATATACATATATACATAGGAATGTTGAATGTTCATACTAGTAGTTACCCATGCTAGATAAGTGGTAGAAAAGTTGTATACCATGCTAGTTTAATTGTAGGTAAGTGATATACCATGCTAGTTTTAATTGTAAGTAAGCTCTATGCCATGCTAGCTTAATTGCAAGTAAGTTGTATGCCATGCTAGTTTTAATTGTAAGTAAGTTGTATGCCATGCTAGTTTAAATTGTAAGTAAGTTGTATACCATGCTAGATAAGAGTGATAGAAAAGTTGTATACCATGCTAGTTTAATTGTAGGTAAGTGATATACCATGCTAGTTTCAATTGTAAGTAAGTTGTATGTCATGCTAATTATTGATCATGTTAAGTTAATGGTATCCATACTATGATATTCATGCTTAGATTAAAGAAACTACCCATGGTTAGTTGTAGTGATTTTTATGTTATGTTCTATACCATGCTAAGGTTCAAATACATGCTTAGAATGTTGTAGGGTTAATGTTAGAATACCTACTATGCCTTGGAATGTTGCATGTTCATACTAGTTATATATCCATGCTTGGGTTGTGGTGATTAGTCATGATAAGTAGTAAGCTTTCACGCTCAAATTATAACTTATGCTTGACTATAGTGGACTTCATGTCTCGGTCGTAGTAATCTTCATGCTTAAGCTCGATATAAGCACAAGCTTAATCATGTTCATACTTAGGAGTATCATGGTGAGTGGTTGTGTTGTATGATTAGATTGTCGTAGGAAGATGCTTGCAATTGTATGCCATACTTAAGGCGCTATAGGTTGAAGAAATAAGGATTGGGAAGAACACTAGTGATAGTTAGTTCGATAAAGGCCGTTATGTCGCCTTCGGATTCTTCCTTAGTAGGATACCGACCATAGACTATTAGTAGACTCTTCTGTTGCTTCTAATAATAGGAGATCAAGTTTTCTAGTAGCACGTTGGGTTGCTTTTAAGATTGATTACCTGTATGGTTGTTTGCATATGGTTGTGCTCGTACGTGGCTCGACTGGCCCGTACGTAGCTGTGGGTCTCATACGTAGCTTACTTGGCTCGTATGTAGGTTATTGTCTCGTACGCGGCTCGACCGGCCCGTGCGTAGCTGTCAGTCTCATACGCGGCTTATTTGGCTGGTATGTACATGGTTATCTCCTACGAGGCCCGCCTGGCTCGTAGGTGGTCATTGTTTCATACGTAGCTTATTGGCTCGTATGTGGTTGTTACTCGTGTATAGCTTGTTAGCTAGCACACAGTTCGTCGTGCTCGTCTAGGGTGATATTACCACTCTAAGGGCTATCGACCATCAAGACATATGTTTTCTCACCCTAAGGAACTGTGGAGGAGTCACTCCTTGTGTACCGTCGAATCTTAACCAGGGTAGGTCGATCGAGGACCGGAGTATAGACGAAATCCAAGTCTAGGGTAGCGGCATGCATATTCGGACGGCCAAAGTCTTGGATCGATGAGCCACGAACCGGATCCTGAGGGATTCTGGTAAGTCTAGGTTGAGCAGCCTAGTAGAGTTGTCCTGCGAAGTCTACTTTAAAGGCCTAGCATGTTGTGTTTATAATATTGTCATCCCTAGGATTGTTTGAGTCAGGGACATCATTAGGATAGTGACTTACAAGGATCATTTTACTTAAACCCTTTTGCCGGGAGAGGGGAGTCGGTGGTAGGGGGCCCCCTTACACTAACTCATCCATTGAGGCAGATCATAGGTGGTGTATTGGGTTGTACCTTCCCGTCAAAGGGATACGCACGGTGCCGTCTCATAAGTTGAGGACACGGGTTGCGTATCTCGCTCTGTTAATTCCAGAAATACCGTGGCTGGGGTGCCACAGGATGCATGGTGCAGTCCTGCGCTTGCGAAACCCCAGAGGGTGCCACAGGGTAGGCTTCGAGCTATCCTGCGCTTGCGAAACCCTATAGTTGATTTTGGAATGAGGCCCGATATACTGGGATCGAGAGTGGTCCGGCATGCCGGGTAGTAGTGGAAAACGGAGACACCATAAGCAGACTGCATGGGGGGACTTGACCCCTTCTGCAACCTCACAGAGTCATGGAGTATTGTCAGGAACAGGTCGTTTACAATTAGAATTCGTAACGCGGGTTCAATCCCTATATATGGAGAAACGGCTTGAGAAGAGTCGCATGTAGTATGGGCTGCATGTTGATTTCGGAGACTTGCTGACATTAGAATAGGAAGCATCCTAGTTCTATTTTAAATATCGCATTAGAGTCTAGTCATAACACTCACGAACACTTAAACTATACCAACACCATTGCTATATTTTGTATATTGTTTGGGAGATTCGCTGCTATATGATCAGCCTTTAAGCGTCAGTGAATACTGACGTCCCCAATTCCATAGGTACTGGATCGCCGAAGTACAAAGGCGAGATTCAGGAGGACTCAAGGCAAGGAAAGCAAGGAGTCAGTGTTATGTTTAGTTCCGCTGCAGTATATGTACTGATTATCTATTAGTTGAGAAGTACTCAAGTGAGAGTTACCAAGTGTTGTTCTTCATTCCTTGTACTCTGATGTAAGATGTTGAAGGTTGTAATACTTGGAAATGTAAAGGTAATATTGTAACTCTATTGTAATGTATTGCAATTGTATAATGTTCAGACTTGTAATACATTGGGTATTGAATAAAAAAGTTTTAAATTCTCCTGTTTTTCTGTGTATTGTGACTAATTGAAGAAAATGTCTTGGCTCGTGTCACGGTTTCCCAGTGTCGGAAATTGGGGCGCTACACCTACCTTCTCGTCATCACCAATGATGACATCAAAGATTCCCCCGAAACCCCGAAAGATTCCTCCGAAAAAGATTCCTCCTTTGAATCCTCATGGGAGGACTTCGACGACCCCGACGATGACCATGACCCCGGCTTTTGGCGCCCCATCTTCGAATCCCCCCTTACCAACTCCTTCACATCCACCTCCTCCGATTCTCTAACCAACGCCGAACTCTACTCCTCCGGCATAAGGAACGTGATTGCAGCGGCGGCCAGGGGAGACACTGGGGTGATGGAGAATGCGGCGGCGGAGATGGAGGTGGCGGCGCCGGGGGGGGGGGGTATGCTCATGTGTAGTCAGCGCTAGGGTTTCTGTGCGGATCTGGGATTGCGAGAAAGCAGAGTCAAGGAAAAGGGTTCTTGTATCATAGTTTTGCTGTTGAAGGGGGGAATATGCAGTCCAAGATGGTCGTGGCTTATGGATGAGGGGAGAGAGAGGTGTTGGGTATTTTGAGAGAGAGGAAGAGGAATCGACGGGATGGGGGGATTTTTTTTAGAGAGAGCTTGATTTGAAGGGAAATTTCGCTTGTGCCCTTTGATTGTGTAGGGACCAGGGGTAAATTTTGACAGAATTAACCCTGCATTATTTTGTAAGTGTGTTATGTTTATGAGGGCATGATAGTAAAAAGCCGCCAAAATGGGGCTTTGCTTAATAATAGTATAGATTTATAATCGATGATTTTATTTGTGGCTATTTTCCAATGAAATTATGCAGTAATTTCCAATCCTATTATTTTTGTTACTATTGTTATTAATATTATTATATTTGGTTATTAAATTAGAAATCTATTCCTATTGTTAATTATATTGTAGTTATTTCAAATATATTCTACACTGTAATGCAAACTATATTTTTTTATAAATATTATTTTTATGTTATTGATTATTGATATATATATATATATTCCCCCATTGGATTTTAAAAACCCTATTTTTATTTAAATCTTATAACCCATTGTTTTTATAAACCCAAATACCCACCTAATTACCCAAAACCCATTAATATCCATTTTAAACCCAATAACCCAACTAACCACTGTCTACCTAACCCTACCCATTTTAATTACCCAAACATGTTCCCTATACTACCCCAAACCCGAAACCCATATACCCCTCAGCCTAAACACCTAACCCTATTTTACCCTACTCTATATATACCCATTTTCTTACCTGTTCGTCTCCCCTATTTTTGTCAGCCACCCCGTCTCTTCATCTAACCCATGCAGAGCTGTTTCCTCTCCCTCATCCCCGTGATCCTCCTCCTGCAGCGATGCCAGAGCGCCACCTTATAGCGCCTACCTCCTGCAGCGGCGCTGCACCGCAGTGCAGGCGCCATCATCTAGTCCCGATGCCATGCATCCCTGTGTACCCCCTCCCCTCCGCCGCTGCACCCTTCCCATCTTTCCCCAGTCGCGCCGCCTTCCTTGCAACCACCAAGCGCCTGTCCTTTCCTGCAGCCGCGGCGGCCTGCAGTGCTTCTCCCCCCGTCGGTAGACCAGAGACAGCCACAACAGCACAATGCTGTGTGCTGTTTCTCCCTTCGCCGCGAAAACGAGCTTCCCTCGCTGTCCATCTTTGCGGCGCCGTCATCTTGCCATTGGTCGCTATTGCTCGTGGGTGACATCTTCCCGTTCGCTCTCGTTTGAGGTTGCACGTGCACGGTACTTGCACGTGTTATCTCGGATTGTGGATCTCGAGTTTGGGTTCGTCGTTCGTGAGTCTATGGGTTGTGTTCGTCGCTCGTTGGATTGCGGTTTTTGTTCATGGTCCGTTGAGTTCATTGGCCGGAAATCCGTTCCCGTTATTCTTGGTTCCATCGTTTTATCATCGGTTAAGGCAAGTAACTTGTACTCCAATTCATTTGTTTGATACAAGTCAAAAATACCATCTATAGTGTAGTTGGGTCTAGAGACGACTCTTGTGTGTTATGTTTGATGGGTTTTGTCTCTATTGTGAAAATTTAACCATAGATGACTCACGATACAATATGGACATGAAATAACTTAGGTTTTACTCGTTCTTGATTTGATCAAGTATGTGAGACTTTTGTGAGAATTCGTGATTTTGGTTGAGACCCATATGATATATTTGGTGTGGACATGCTATATACCCTAATTCATGATGTTTGGACACTTGGTAGACTCGATTCATGTTTGGTTGTTTTTTGAACAAGTTTTGTATGATATATGTTGAGTTGTTGTTAAAGGGAAAAATCTGTATTTTGTCGAGGATCTGTTTTGTTTGCTGTTTTGGATTGTTTTAAAATCTGTATCTTAATTTTGGTATAAAACATGAGTTTTAGAGAATTTCGTTTAATTTTAAATCCCTCTGACCTTGCTTGATTTCATTTTCGTATGAGTGAGTTATGACTGTTTTCCTACAGTGGTGTCGATCTTTTCCAGATTTTATTTTTCGATGATTTTGATGACTAAATGATTTTGATACTGATGCTAAATATATTATTTTGATCCAAAACTTTGGCCAGTATTTATTTATCTAGTTAGGGATTACCCAGAATTTTGGAGAATTTTATTGATGCGTTTGAGATGTCATTTCATGCTCGTTTATGAAAACTATACTTGTTGTATTTTGCTCGCTGTTCTGTAAAGAACCTTATTTTCACTATGACTCCTTTTACTGTATGAAAAATGGTTGTGAAATATGAAAGTTAGTATATTTTATCTATTTTCATATCCCTTTGGCGGAATTAGATTTCGTTTCACTGGTTGCGAGATATCGTAGTTTCCGTACAGCAGTGTTGTGAATTCCATATTTGCCAAACTACTGTTTCTTGACGTTTTCTTATTTTTGATGACTGATCTAATTATACTGGAAAATTATGAACCCTTATATTTAGATACTGAACATATAGGGGAATACCCCAGATTTTTCGTGGATTTATTTATTTAGTTTTCATGCTATTTTCCTGTTCTTGAATTCGTTGTCCTGATTTCTGGCTGAACCTATTTTCCGTATTCGAATCAGTTTTCGAGCTATGTTTTTGTAAACTAATATATGACTTATTTGTATGCACTGGATTCGGGTGGAAGTCTATTTTCTAGATTCTCCGACGGATTCAGATATGGATTTCTTTAGTAACGGAAATCACTGTTTTAGTACTGTACTATCATGATGTCCTGAATATGAACATACACTGTTTTGCTCGTTTATGTGACTGTCTATCATCTATGCATGCTTATTTTTCACCCTAGACCTGATACTGATTATACTATGTTAGTTTGACACTGTTTCATGCTTATACCTGCCTTTTTTAGAATAATAATAAATAATCAAGCCGAAGTTTTAATGGGAACGATCTAGTAGTGTATAGTGCAGAAATGCATACTCGGAAGGAGACTTGTGTTTCTTGTATTACATGTTTACCGATCAAGTTACCGATCAAGTTTACCGATCAAGTTAATTTCTGTTACCGATCAAGTTACCGATCAAGTTTACCGACCAAGTTCTGTGATTCTGTGAATAACCGAGTACACTACCCTGTATGGTCCCCGATGAAATCTAAAACGAAATTGTGTTGAATGTAGCAACCATGTAGTAAAAGGATGGATGCATGAAGTGCTACCTAGATAGTAATAGCTACAAGACTTGAACATGATACATTCTTGCTTGACACTTGACTACATGATACTTGAGACTTGAAACTTGACACTTGACACATGTTTACAAGATACTTGTTCCCTTGATATTTGATATATGCCACTTGTACCTATTCACCTTACCTTGCTAGTTGTTATATTTTGACATGTGATTAGTTAGTTTTCCTCATGTGCTTGTATCCTATATTATAAGTGGCCCGTAACTTGCAATTGATGGATACTTGTTTTTCTCTTTCCCTCTTCCCTGCATTCGTTGAATTGCAGATTTTGGAGAACAGGTTACAGATGGTATTGGTGACATGAAGTATTAGTGCTGGGTCTTGTTATGATTATTCTTTATAGTTGCTTGAATAATAATTGCATTCATGTAATTGGATTTATTCTTGTATTTGGACAATGTGATCCAGAATTTATTGTGTATTTCCGATCATGACTATTTAAGATTAATATATTTTATTTCAAGTATTCTTGTTGGTATTTGGTTCATATGTGCATGTGGTTGACTCTTCTGGCTTTCGACTCTGATTATATTATGATATGTTGTAAAGATTCTTGAATAGCTTATGGATGATAAAAATCATTCGCTAGGCTTTTGTCACGTATCCGTATTCCGTATTCTCTTTTGGGAAGCGGGGCATGACAGTCTGCAAGACAATCCTTAAATGTTCTGCATGGCCTTCCCTGTTCTGAGAATACACTAGGATATTGTCGATGAAGACATATAGCAGGTGCATTGGTAACTTGTCCATGAACGGTGAGAATACCCTATTCATCAGACTTATTAATACAGCAGGTGCATTGGTAACTCCAAATTGCATTACTAGGAACTCATAATGTTCATATCTCGTGCAAAACGCCGTCTTCTAAATATCCTCAGTCTTCACCTTAACCTGATGATAACCAGAATGAAGATCCAACTTCGAGAAAATTGAAGCACCCCCAAGCTGGTTGAACAGATCGTCAATCCTTGACAGTGGGAATCGGTTCTTTAAAGTGACATTATTCATCTCTCTATAGTCAATGCACAGTCTATGACTACTATCCTTCTTATTGGAGAACAATTGGGGGCTCCCCAAGGTGAAACACTTGGCCTGATAAAATCCCTATCCAACAACTCTTGGATTTGCACCTTTAGTTTGGTCAACTCACCTGGTGCCATGCGGTACAGACTCTTCGAGATTGGTGTCGTACCTGGCTAAACTTCGATACCAAACTCTACATCTCGGTCAGGCGACAGCCCGGGCAATTCTTCTAGAAAGACATCAAGGAATTTTCGTACAACCATGGATGCAACTTCACCATCAGTGCACAACGACTCTATGCACTAGCCTTCGAGTTCATTGAGTTCTTGATACGCCCAGACAGTGTCTCACCCGCATGATACTCAAACTCCTGGTGACCTGGGAGTCTGAATATTACCCTCTTTTCTCGGCAATCAATCACGACATGGGTAACTCCCAGCCAATCCATCCCAAGGATAACATCAAAGCCAGATTTGGGGATAACAATAAGATCGGCCTTGAAATCCATGCCACAAATCATCAAAGGGCTCTACTTGCACACCTTAGAACAGATAGTGATGCTTCCACTCGTTATGATATTCCAAGTTGCTAGCATGATGTCGATTGTCAAACAGTGTTGATCAAGCGGGAAGAAACAAAGGAGTGGGTAGCACCAGAATCAATGGTAATATGGGTATGAAAGAATGAATGTATAACCAATAAGGAATCAATAAATAAGGATGACTGCAAGGGACGGTAGGGAATAAGAAATGAAATAATTGAATATGAGGGGATCAAAAGTGGATCGAATAAGATTAGTATCCAGATTATAAGTTGGTTATTACAGGTTCATGTGATCAACGTGGTGTGCATACTATTGAGTTAACCTGGCTAGAGCCTAACCTGGGCTCTGATACCACTCAAAACCTTTCATGCTCTGCTTC
Organism: Hemerocallis citrina; assembly: GCA_017893485.1. Lineage (NCBI taxonomy): Eukaryota > Viridiplantae > Streptophyta > Magnoliopsida > Asparagales > Asphodelaceae > Hemerocallis > Hemerocallis citrina. The sequence continues at coordinate 443,511,665 of CM030358.1, read as the reverse complement.
CTAAAATACATAAATACGAGCACGTAACAAAGGCCCAGTGAATGATGTGTACATCATCCATAAGCTGTAACAGATTAACTTAACAATATGAAATATTATCACAATCATGCATGAATAAATAATCATATAAACAATGAATAAACTTCAATAATCCATGAAATAAATCCACAGAATAATTTCCAACATCTAGGAGAAAAATAAATTTTGAGTCATAAAAGCCCAGAATACAAAGTACGATATTAATAACAATGCTAGAAAGGAAATACCATGAATGAAGTAATTATAGTAGTCGAGTAATACTGCTCCATTCTCTAGAAGATTTTCTCACCAAGTCCTTTAGTCAAATCTCATCATGTACCTACAAGCTCAATGTCTATAGTTTGGGGGGGGGGGGGGGGGGGGGGGGGATGTCTGTTAGAGCAGGTTATAGACAACAAGCATTAGAAGAACAAGGAAACATGGTATAGCAAGAAATCATGAAGTAGATCAAAATCAAGATCAATAACAATGGTTGATAATAAAATCAGAGGTCTGGAATTAACGAAGCAATAATCAATGACTGCGATCATTAATTCAAGGTCGATAACAATAATCATAATCAAGAATGCAAGTGTCAATCTAAGTCTATTAGTCTTTTATTATCCTATCTAATGCATATAATTTTGTATCTCATACCACATGTTCAGTGCATATAAACAGTGATCGTTTAAACTATAGTGGTGAATTATACAGATCGTGTACTCGCCACAATAATCAATAATCAACAATCCATAATGCATATTCAATAATCTATAATCATAATCAATCGAACAATAAGGGACCATTTTTTAGCACAGTCTCCGATTATTCATTACCAACTCGACCATTATTAACCTGGCTTGTTATTATTTTATTATACACCAATGTGGACATGCAATGGGTACAGAAGTATCGAGACGATTTTAAGGCAATGCAATGCATGCTATAATTAATTCTATTCACTAGATACAAAATCAAACATGGTTATACTTAAAAATACAAAACATACATTCTGGATAGAAAGATGTTGTTCAAAAGTTAACTTTCCCGTTGCTATAGGAAAGTAAATCAGGTTCCGTCAGGGATTCTAGAAACTAGACTCCCTTCCGGTTCCAACTCATACTCACTTGACATATCATAACTACAGTAGATATGTTTATAATATCATTCTTTACTAGTTTCAGGTTCATACATCATGTCAGGGTCAATTTCTTATATATAAAAGTTGGTTGTAAATCATTTAAACATTTTATAAAAATCATAATTTAGTTTCTAATAGTGTTCAGTAACAAATAATCCCAGATCTTAATTATTAATTTAATCTACTATTTCCATTAATTAAACATGGTAACGTATTTTTAGACTGTATTCTGAAATTCAGACGTTACACCACGAGAATCGGAATATTTTGCAGTCTGTATGTCAGATTGTAAAATCGTTAGATATTCTGGATTTCACACACAGAGGGCTAAAAATCTCGTTTAATAAGTTTTAAATAATATTATCTACAGCTAGGTCAAAAGTCGGGTTCTTTACTGAACTAGTGCTCTGGCAGCAACCTAGGGTCATGTTCTCTTATGTTAATGAGTCTGGAAATTCATCAAATTATCTTATAAAAATTTCAAAGTGACTCTTAATCATGTCCACTAAAAACTTGGTTAATGTCAAATTTTAATTCAACTGTTAATATTTTATTTTAATTAACGATTTATGTTGATATGCTTGTAAACGACAATCTAAAAATTTAAACCTAGCAGTGTTAAAAATATGATAACTTGTAGTTTATAAATCGAAATTTAGATCCGTCGAATGTTCTAGAAAATAGATTCAAAGGCTAAAAATATCGTTTACAAGGTTTTATTTAATTATAACAGTAACTGGGTCAAATACTCAAAACAACATGGAATAAATAGCATGCTAGTAAGTTGATTATTATTAATTAACAACAAACGAGATAGACAAGCATATAAATTTACGGCAATAATTAACAGAAAATCATACTCAATTATTATGGTGGAATTCTACTGTGAACAAGAAAAACTATTATTTTCATAGCATTAAATTCACGAATCAAGTTATAACATCATATCCAATCGAAATGCATTCAAATCATGATTTTTCAATATAACATGTTTCTAGTCTATGTATTCATGTAGTGTATGTATATAACGATGTATAACAAGGCTTGAGTTTGATTCAAGGGAATGACACGAAAAGAAAACTACTACTTGGTTTCGTTGATGAATCTGTAAAAGTTTCTTTGAGAGGTATCAAGCAAATAAAATACGATAATTGAAATGGGAACTACTTGCGGGGATCAAATGATTCTTGAACTAGAGTAATAAATTGGTTCAAGAGGACTTGCCGTATATGATGACAGTTGCGACTAGAAGAATAGTGGCGATAACACACAGTGACAACGACTACAAGCGCAAGAAAGAACGACAGTAGCAACACAACAAGAAAAACGGTGACATCAGTGGAGGCAGCGGCGGGTACAGGATAGCAAGGGCTCGGGTGCTGTCATCGGAGGCAGAAGGCAACATCGACTACAGTCAGTGATGACTGGTGATCGGCGACGAGGAGGTGATGGTCGAAGGCAGGGTGAACGGGGGGCTCGGGGCTGCTTGGTTGGTCGCGTGCGAGCACGAGAGGACGAGGGCATCGGTGATCACGGCGAGGAGACATAGCAGTGGTGGTGGGAAGCTCGGTAGCGGCATTGAGTGCAAGCACGGTGGTGGTGACTGGTGGTTGGGGATCGTAGGAGGTTGTGGGGTGGGTAGCTGACGAAGCGGTAAGGAGGAGGCAGGGTGCGGAGCTTGGTGTTTGGTGGTGGCGAGAATGGAGGTGGGTTGGGGTGTTGGGTTCAACATGAAGATGACGATGGCGGAGATGGAGGGTGACGGGGCAGCGAGGGTTGAGGGTGGTCGAGATCAAAACAGAGGCAAGAGAAGAATGGGAAGAAATAGGGTAAGGGGTTGGCAGTTGTAGATGGGGAATATGAGATTAGGGTTTTAATGAAAGGATTAGGAGTATTAATTAGTACTTAGAGAAAATCAAAGGATACGTGAAGATGATTGATTAGGAGAAAATAGAGGGGATTGTACGATTAGTGGAGATTGGGGAGGGGGGAGGTGTAGTATGCAGTTGGGGTTTGACTTGTAGATGGGCTTGGGTTAACGGGTTTTGGGTTATGATCCAAAAGAAGAATAACTAAGAAAATATTAGATTAAATTAAATACCCAATACACAATAAACAAAATAGAGTGTACTCAACAGCTAGGGTTCAAGCCAAAAGAATTCGGATGATCAAATGAGAACAAATGAACTCAAAGAATAGCAAGATTTATTATTAATAAATCCGAATACAAGAATTTAAGAAAATAAAAGAATTACAAATAGAAATTCGGAAAATCGAAAACAGGGGTTATAGTGATTGTATCAAGACTACAACATAGGGTTTCTCTAGATCTCTTTATAACAATGTAATGGCCTCCATTGAGAGGTAGTACTTCATATGAGAGTTTTCCATTATAAACAGTGAAGTATCTTCTAGTGAAGCTAGAGGGATAGATATGTTCTTGGTGAGAGTGATTGTAACTCTTGTATATTTTCTAGTTGAATAATATATCAATTATTTCTCCCCCGGATTAGGTTCGCCAAATTGGGACAAAATTGTGTGCTTTGTGTGCTTCATTTGGTCTACTTGCTTGGTTGTTCGTTGTGATTGGTTATCTTCTTTCTATAACCCCGTTCCGCATAATTCCTAATACAGAGATGGTTTGTAGATGAAAAGTGTTGAAGTGATGGTTGTAAGTGTTGCGATTGGTGGATCCAATACACGAGAACAGGTTGAAGATAGCAAGAAAAGCATCGAAGTAGCAGCAAACAGAAGTGAGAATCTCAGCACCAAGAGCAGCCACAACAGCGTTGGAAATAACAGGCAGCAGCCACTGGATTTGTAATGATTTGACAGTTGAATGCCCTTGTGAGCAGTCGACTTCCAATGCTGCAGCCAACATCCAGAGAGAAAGAGCAATCGACTGCCAGGATGTTTTGCAGTCGATCATCACTTCTCCCCAGTCGACTGTGATGCTGTGATCATTTACGGTTGAGATCTAATATTTTGTATTTCTAAATATATGTACGGTGTGGTTTATGATTATTAGGGTTATCGAAATCATATACCAAGTGAGAAAGAGAGATCTAGCAGTCGTTTTTGATAAAAATAAGAAGAAGACCCTACACCTTGGTGGTTAATTCTTGAGTGATTGTAACATGTTTCTCTTCATTATTTCTAGTGAAAGGGGAAGCAGACATTGTTTTGGGTGAACCACGAAAAAAGCTTGTGTGTTCTTGTGTGCTTGGTTGGTTTTGTTTGTTCTTGTTTCTTTGATTAATTTGTCTTTGTTTCCATCTCAAATTGAGTTATTCTGCATTAGCCTCTACAAAGTTGTATCATAGCCAGGTTGGCTTGCATTGATGAAAGACAAATGTAAAATCAAGAGATTCGATGGAACAGAGTTCATAATGTGAAAGATCTAGATGATAGCATATCTACAATAGAAAAATCTAGATGATCTGGTGTTTGGCATAAAGCCCGAAGGAGACAAAATAGATGTAGTTGGATTGGTGGCTTTGGAACCGTTTAGACCAGAAGGTGCTTGGGAAAATTCAGAGGTTGATGAGGGGAAGAACCTATTCCACATTGAGAAGGGAAAGACCACAAATAAGGCGATGGATATCCTGACAGATATGTTGGAAAAACTGTTTGCATCGAACTAGATCTTTTACCTGAAGAAGTTGGTGAACATGAAGTGTTCAAAGAGGGGTTCAGTGGCAGAGAATGTGAAAAATTTTTGTATGGTCTACAATTAGTTAGAATCAGCAGGGTTAAAGTCCATGGAACAAGCACATGCATTATTATTGCTATCAAGTCTTTTCAACAGTTACGATCCGCTAGAACAGACTATCACCAGTACTATGACTGATGTGATTACTCTGAAGGATGTTTTGAGTAGCATCATGAATGAGGATGTGCGAAGAAAAAGAAATAGAGAATCTTCATCATTTTCTAGCAACTTTGCATTGGCAACTAAGAACCGTGGAAGAAGCACTTACAGAGGGAGGTTGAAAAACTGGTGGAATTACATGTCCAAGTCAAGAACAGGATATCACAAAGGGGAGTGCTGGCACTGTCATAAGCCATGAAACAGAAGAGACCAATGCAAAGAGTATAAGAGACAGTGAGGTGGGTCTGTAACACCCCACAAAATTGGAACTGACAATTTTGCCCCTCGTGTGTTACGCACGTGTATTTTGTACCGTTACTGGTAATATTTGTAACGTTTTCACTATGTATTTTGGATTCTGACTATTTATGCATTTCCCGTATTCTTAAAATCCTATTTGAGTCGACTCAAATATAAATTCCGATCTTTGTGTTTTTACGTGCTTTATACGTGTTATCGAAGCACGTATTGATTACGTATTTTTTCACCACTACGTGTAATATTTTCTATGTATTAAAATTATTTCTTTGATGACGTGTTCGAATTCTTTTTATAAACGGAAGTTCATTTTTCTCCTATTTCGATTTAAATATTTTTATACGTGTGGTGCACGTGTTTTTAATGTACGTGTTGATTACATTATCGAATGTGTATATTAAATATATTTTTCGTATGTGTATTTCGATGATTTATAAATTTTTTCCTTTTCTTTCGTATTTTAATATTTTTACGTGTGACACACGTATTTGCGGTGCACATATTTAAGCGTATTCGTTTCAAAATGAAATTTTGAAATGTGTGTGTTCATTTTATTTATGCATGATGAATCTAATTTATAATTAAACTACACTAATTTTATACATTTCCTATATATTATAAATCTATATCTCAAATTAAATATATATATGTGTGTATGAGTGAAGTGTGTGCAAGTGCAATGCACGTGCACGCATTTTGGGCATGAGCTAGGTGGCCGGCTGTTTGAGATGGAGGGAGAACAAATTTTTGAATTGTGAGTGGAGTTAGTGGTTTAAGTGGACAATTAGTTATAATAACCACTCATTAAAAACCTGTACATACTCCCTAATCTTCACTCTCTTCTTCATTCCTCCTTCTTTCCCTTCGCTGTTCACATCTGAAAACCTCCAGCAAGTTCCTCACTTAGTTTTCTCCACTCAATCTCACTATACAAGACTAGTAATTTACACGTGCGATGCACGTTTAATAATTCCAAAAATAAATAAATAAATAAAAACTCTGATGTAGAGAGGATTTCACTACAAAAGAAAGTAGATTTCCCGGCGCTTTTTGACGTCTTTACCGGCGTTTTTTTACGCCGGTGAAACATTCACCGGCGTTTACAATAGCGCCGGTCCAAATGCCGCCGAATCGAGCGTCGCTGAAAGGAAGGGGTCTACACCGGCGGTTTTCCTGGGCGCCGGTAAATGTGAAGCCTACACCGGCGGTCTAAAAATGCCGGTGTATTGGGTCCTCTGAGTGCCGTCTTTTACTTCCGATATACATTCACCGGCGGCTATAAACCGCCGGTGTTCATCAATTTACCTTCGTTTATAGAAACGCCGGTGTATGGTGAACGTTCACCGGCGTTCTGTAGCCGCCGGTGTACGTGCGTTTATGGCTGCCCGCTTTTCCCTACTCACGAGCACCGGCGTGACCAAAAATGCCGGTAAACCCAACTACACCGGCGTTTTATCAAACGCCGGTGTTCCTTTTTGCCGTTACAACTGACGGTATTCACCAGCGTCTAGCCGCATACACCGGCGTTTGTGTGATCGCCGGTCAGTCGCACACTGTAACTAATTCAATAGATAGACCGGCGTTTTATAAAAATCCGGTCTAGCCATGCCCGTTTGTATTCCTTTCTCCGTTTTCCGTTCGATTTCAATTCACAATTTCTTTTACAAAACCTGTAAACCAATTCATAACTACTAATTCAACCAATTTCATTTCATATTAATGCGCAAATGACAACCACACACAAGAAATATAATAAAGTTTAACACGTGTCATATCCAAATATCTCAACAAATCTTCTTAACAGTGTCATAATCACAACTAAATTCACCACAAAATTAACAGTCATAATCACAACCAAATTAATAGACCGACGAACATCCCAAATATCTCAAGTCTGACAAATATCCCAACTAAACCGTCTAACATAACTCTCATCCAAAAAAAACAGTCTGACATAACAGCAAGGAGGACATAAGAACAATCATACAGCAAGGACACAAGAACAGCAAGGAGGACCACGGATTCATACCCTCGAGGAGCTTCAGTTCTGATCATCAAAATTTTCTTCATCTGGGCGACCGCTCTGTGAACAAAAAAAAACAATAGTTTAGTTCAACAGTATACCACAATACAGAATATACATATTTTTTGAACTTGCAAAAAAATCTAACTGTATCTTAAATTATAAGATCAAAGTGCCAATTGCAAATGGAATTGTTGATGATATATAGAGAGGTAAAATAATTACATTGCAATGCTAAAAATCCGGTACTTAATTTTGTTTTTCAAATATATCTAAAATAACAAAACAAATGAAAATTCAGTATCTAACTTGAAAACTATATATTATCTCCCTTGATTGGGAATATCCACTACCTAAAACAGTAAAACAAATAAAAATTCAGTATCTAAGCATCTCTTTCATGGATTGTCCAGACAATCCATGAAACTGTCATCGTAGACGGAAACCAAATATAAGAAAAATAAGAAAAATAAGATAGGGCTCATATCAAGTGTATTTTTAGGGAACTGTCATCGTGGAAGGAAACCAAATATATATAGAAGCCAGAAATGGAAACAGAAAGGAGAAAGGTAGAGACTTTGGATACACCAGGCTAACATAGCGGCATTTTCCTCATCTCTCTCTCATCCCTTCTTTCCCTTCAACACACGGACACATAGAGACATCAGCAACAACAGCAAGAGCGACAAGAACGACAATAATAATAAATTATTATGAACAAGATGTCTCTATATGGGTTTCCAGATCTCCACTCGAGCCCACTCTTTCTAATCACAGCCCAATTAAGAACATAGACAACATCCACTAAACAATCCAATCATAGCCCAGTCAAAATTTGCCATCGTAGATCCAATCATAGCCCAGATAAAAAAACCATGCCGAATATTGCAATCAGGTTACATTAACAGTATCTGAAAATGAAAATTTCTCCACTATCTGAGCTTATATGTTGCTCTCCAACTATATCGCAAAACCCAGGTGTTGTGCATATCCGGCCGGAGGATTGTGGCATACGTACCTATATACCATCCTCATTTTCAAGTTAACCCATTCTTGGTATCAAAACAAACATGCCAAGAAGACAATCAGGTGCATGATATGAGCTTCACTAACAGTTAAGTGAAAATAGGACCAAAAAAATAGCCTTAGAAGACCATCAGGTATGTGAAATAAGCTTCACTAACAGTGAAAGAAACTGGGGATGCTATGCAGCATACTTAGTTTGGAAATGAACCCATTTTGTGGTAAGAAAACCTTTTTTGGCTAAGATTGCAATCAGGTTACATTAACAGTATCTGAAAATGAAAATTTCTCCACTATCTGAGCTTATATGTTGCTCCCCAACTATACGTACCTATATACCATCCTCATTTTCAAGTTAACCCATTCTTGGTATCAAAACAAACATGCCAAGAAGACAATCAGGTGCATGATATGAGCTTCACTAACAGTTAAGTGAAAATAGGACCAAAAAAATAGCCTTAGAAGACCATCAGGTTTGTGAAATAAGCTTCACTAACAGTGAAAGAAACTGGGGATGCTATGCAGCATACTTAGTTTGGAAATGAACCCATTTTGTGGTAAGAAAACCTTTTTTGGCTAAGATTGCAATCAGGTTACATTAACAGTATCTGAAAATGAAAATTTCTCCACTATCTGAGCTTATATGTTGCTCCCCAACTATACGTACCTATATACCATCCTCAGTTCAAAGTGAACCCATTCTTGGTATCAAAACAAACATGCCAAGAAGACAATCAGGTGCATGATATGAGCTTCACTAACAGTTAAGTGAAAATAGGACCAAAAAAATAGCCTTAGAAGACCATCAGGTTTGTGAAATAAGCTTCACTAACAGTGAAAGAAACTGGGGATGCTATGCAGCATACTTAGTTTGGAAATGAACCCATTTTGTGGTAAGAAAACCTTTTTTGGCTAAGATTGCAATCAGGTTACATTAACAGTATCTGAAAATGAAAATTTCTCCACTATCTGAGCTTATATGTTGCTCCCCAACTATATGTACCTATATACCATCCTCAGTTCAAAGTGAACCCATTCTTGGTATCAAAACAAACATGCCAAGAAGACAATCAGGTGCATGATATGAGCTTCACTAACAGTTAAGTGAAAATAGGACCAAAAAAATAGCCTTAGAAGACCATCAGGTTTGTGAAATAAGCTTCACTAACAGTGAAAGAAACTGGGGATGCTATGCAGCATACTTAGTTTGGAAATGAACCCATTTTGTGGTAAGAAAACCTTTTTTGGCTAAGATTGCAATCAGGTTACATTAACAGTATCTGAAAATGAAAATTTCTCCACTATCTGAGCTTATATGTTGCTCCCCAACTATACGTACCTATATACCATCCTCATTTCCAAGTGAACCCATTCTTGGTATCAAAACAAACATGCCAAGAAGACAATCAGGTGCATGATATGAGCTTCACTAACAGTTAAGTGAAAATAGGACCAAAAAAATAGCCTTAGAAGACCATCAGGTTTGTGAAATAAGCTTCACTAACAGTGAAAGAAACTGGGGATGCTATGCAGCATACTTAGTTTGGAAATGAACCCATTTTGTGGTAAGAAAACCATATTTGGCTAAGATTGCAATCAGGTTACATTAATAGTATCTGAAAATGAAAATTTCTCCACTATCTGAGCTTATATGTTGCTCCCCAACTATACGTACCTATATACCATCCTCATTTTCAAGTGAACCCATTCTTGGTATCAAAACAAACATGCCAAGAAGACAATCAGGTGCATGATATGAGCTTCACTAACAATTAAGTGAAAATAGGACCAAAAAAATAGCCTTAGAAGACCATCAGGTTTGTGAAATAAGCTTCACTAACAGTGAAAGAAACTGGGGATGCTATGCAGCATACTTAGTTTGGAAATGAACCCATTTCGTAGTAAGAAAACCATTTTTGGCATACGTACCTACATACCATCCTCAGTTCACAGTGAACCCATTATTTGGTCAAATTCAATTGCCAAGATGACAATCAGATGCATGAAAATAAGCTTCACTAACAATAAAACAAAATGGGTTCACTTCAACAACAGCAACAACAGCAAGAGGGAACCAAATATAGAACAATTGAGTTTCGAATGGAGATTGTAGTCATAGATCAATTCTTCATAGAAGAAAAATACGAATAGGGCTCATAGCAAGTGTAGTTTTAACTGGAATCGTCATCGTGGAAGGAAACCAAATATAGAAGCCAGAAAGAGGAATGGTAGAGAATGAGGATACACCAGGCTAACATAGCGGCATTTTCCTCATCTCTCTCTCATCCCTTCTTTCCCTTCAACACACGAATACAAAGAGACATCAGCAACAACAGCAAGAGCGACAAGAACGACAATAATAATAAATTATTATGAACAAGATGTCTCTATATGGGTTTCCAGATCTCCACTCGAGCCCTCTCGTTCTAATCACAACCCAACTAAGAACATGGACAACAGCCACTGAACAATCCAATCACAGCCCAATCCAAATTGGCCATCCTGGATCTTAATGAAATAAGCTTCAGTAGTAGTAAAAGAAGATGGGGATGCCTTCAGCAAACTTAGATTGGAAGTGAACCCTTTTTTGGTTAAAAAATCATGCCAAAGATGGCAAACAGGTTACTTTAACAGTATCTTGAAATGAAAATTTCTATTAATGCCTCAGTTCACAGTAAACCCATTTATTATCAAACAAACATGGCAAGAAGACAAGCAGATGCATGAAATGAGCTTCATTAACAGTGAAAGAGGATGGGGATGCTAGCAGCATACGCAGTTTGGTGGTGAACCCATTATTTGATCAGAAGATCATGCAAAAGAGGGCAATCGGCAGGATACCTTAACAGTAAGTTAAAATGAAAATTTCCATTAACTGAGCTTAATTATATGTTGCTCCACTAATTGTTGTGCGCAACTAAATCTAAAACCAACTTGTTGTCCAAATCACAGACCATTTTGGCGTACGTAGGTGTAGCATCCTCAGTTCACAGTGAACCCATTTATTATCAAAAAAACATTGCAAGAAGACAAGCAGATGCATGAAATGAGCTTCATTAACAGTGAAAGAGGATGGGGATGCTAACAGCATACTAACAGTCTGGTGGTGAACCCATTATTTGATCAAAAAATCATGCAAAATAGGGCAATCTGCAGGATACCTTAACGGTACCTTAAATTGAAAATTTACATTAACTGAGCTTAAGTATATGTTGCTCCAGTAGTTGTTGTGCCCAACTAAATCTAAAACCAACTTGTTGTGCAAATCACAGACCATTTTGGCATACATAGCTATAGCATCCTCAGTTCACACTAAACCCATTTAGTATAAAAAAAACATGCCAAGAAGACAAGCAGATGCATGAAATGAGCTTCATTAACAGTGAAAGACCATGAAAATTTCCAGTATCTAAGCATTTATTTTTCTATTAATTCTTCATCCCAACTAAACCATTCAAGTTAAGGAAATCAAGATACATCTATCTGAAAAATATGCTAAGTTTGGAAAATAAGGGAAATCAAGAGATGATACCGAAGAGAGCGAGAGAGAGAGCGGAGGAGGGAAATCGAAAATGACGAATAGGGTTCATAGCAAGTGTAGTTCTAACTGGAATTGTCATCGTGGAAGGAAACCAAATATAGAAGCCAGAAAGAGGAATGGTAGAGAATGAGGATACACCAGGCTAACATAGCGGCATTTTCCTCATCCCTCTCTCATCCCTTCTTTCCCTTCAACACACGGACACATAGAGACATCGGCAACAACAGCAAGAATGACAAGAACAACAATAATAATAAATTATTATGAACGAGATGTCTCTATATGGGTTTCCAGATCTCCACTCCAACTCGTCTCTTTCTAATCACAGCCCAATTAAGAACAATTGGTCACAGTCACTTTTAAAGAAACATATATGCTCAGATAATGGAAATTTTCATTTTAAGATACTTTTAAAGTAACCTGATTGCCATCTTTGGCATGATTGCCATCCTCATCTTCTTTTACTGTTAATGAAGCTTATCTTATGCATCTGATTGTCATCTTGGCATGTTTTTTGTAACAAAATGGGTTCACTATGAACTGAGGATGCTATAGGTACGTATGCCAAAATCCTCCGGATATGCACAGCAAATGGGTATTAGATTTAGTACAGCGATGAACAGGGCTCATATCAAGTATAATATTACGGACTGTCATCGTGGAAGGAAACCGATTTAATATATAACAAGAGGGGATGGTAGAGAATGAGGATACACCAGGCTAACATAGCGGCATTTTCCTCATCTCTCTCTCATCCCTTCTTTCCCTTCAACACACGGACACATAGAGACATCAGCAACAACAACAAGAGGGGATTGGTCCAACAAAAAGTATAGATTATAATAAAAGAGATGTCTCTATTTGGGTTTTCAGATCTCCACTCCAGCCCTTTCTTTCTAATCACAGCCCACTTAAGAAAATTAGATTTAGTTGGGCTCAAGAATTAGTAGAGCAACATATAAGCTCAGGTACTGTTAAAGTAACCTGCAGATTGCCATCTTTGGCATGATTTTGTAACAAAAAATGGGTTCACTGTGAAACTAAGTATGCTGCTAGCATACCAAAATCCTCCAAATCAGTACAACAGCGCGGCTGAACAAACCTTATCAGCAGGTCATACTATGTCATCTAAGCATGTTATGTGCCAAAGTGGGATTGGTAATACAATGCATGAACGACACGTATTAGTTGTTTGTGAGTATGCAATAGGGTGCAGCTATGAACAGGGCTCATATCAAGTGTAGTATTACGGACTGTCATCGTGGAAGGAAACCCATTTAATATATAAGCCATATATGGAGCCAAAAAGAAGGATGGTAGAGACTTTGGATACACCAGGCTAACATAGCGGCATTTTCCTCATCTCTCCCCTCATCCCTTCTTTCCCTTCAACACACGGACACATAGAGACATCAGCAACAACAACAAGAGGGGATTGGTCCAACAAAAAGTATAAATTATAATAAACGAGATGTCTCTATTTGGGTTTCCAGATCTCCACTCCAGCCCTTTCTTTCTAATCACAGCCCACTTAAGAAACATATACGAAATACTTATAGACGACAGCCACAATGCACACTCAGAAACACTAGTACGTGTCTTTCATGCATTCAAGACCATAATCTCTTTAAAAAAACCAATTTAAATACTTACCCTGGGTGGGACTTAGGACTGCTGCCCTATTAAATTGGCCATTTGTTCTTGGAGGAGTGCAACTTGTGCCTTTAAGGCAGTCATCTCCTCGTCTTGATTGCCACTTGAACTAGATGAACTCCGTCCAAATAGCCGCGAGGGGGTTGGTCCCAGGCCCATACCACGGACACGTCCATGCCTCTCCTTTCCCCTAACATCGGTCAAGGCAACTCTCTGCCGGGTACGCCAATCTGGGCGTGGCGCCGTAGGGTCCGAATCTGAAGCAGAGGAGATTTCATCATACCTTTTCCGAGCATTAGTCTGTAAAAGGACATAACAATCAGAGTTAAAAGCAGATGAGATTTCGACTCCTCATTAGATATTAGTTCACAAATTACCAGAATCCGTGCTGCCTCAGGGCTCGCATACGTCCCATCCTTTGATTTGTGGGTGGCATCAAAAAAGTCAATGTCCCCAAACTCCGTAGGCCCCCCCAAATCTTCTGCCTATATATTAGTAAGATGAAATGGTTATAAACAAATAACTGTAAGTTAAAAATTTACATTAGTACTATTGCGCCTACCAATTCTTCCCGAACCAGAGCGAAGCTCTGTGTACCAGCGGTGTGCAGCACTAGCTGCTTTGACCGACTGGCAGCTCCCACCACCGCCCTTTTCTGTACATGCCACAATGAAGTTAACAGAAAAATTCATTATAGCCGCCATACAACCACATACTCATTAGATTTTTGTGTGTTTAATGTAAATACCTGACCGATCGCCGAACTCCAGTAGTGCACAAGAAATTGCCAATCCGAAGGCTCCATATTTTCTGGCACATTCACTGCATTCTCCTCCTCTGAAAGGTCTTTGTTATAAAACTTCGACTTCAATTCACTCTTGTGGTCCCTCCACTTCTTGGAGAGTGACTTTTCAACCCAAGGCGTAAGGGAGTCGGGGAACGAGAAGTATTGCTGCAAAATTCATTACCCATCACTAATAATACATATTTCAATAATAATTTTTCGCCGACCAATTATGTATTTTAGATGAGAGATACCTTGATGGTCGTAATAGCAGTGGCTTTTATGGTGGTTGGCACCTTCGGCCAACTCTCGTATGACAAAGGAAGTATGCGGGGGTTCCTTGCTATGACCCCAATGAAGGAAGAAAATTTGCTGGCGTTGTCGCCAACCGGTTGCCCAACATCGTTCGCCTCCACCTCGATCCTTTCATCATTCTGTAGCCTCCAAACATTCGTCATCTTCGTCCGCCCACGATGTTTTTTGACAGTGGGCGGCGTGCTACCCTCACCCTCTTCTGTTTGACTGCCACTATTATGTAGTGGCTGCTCATCCCCATGGCTCTCGTTGCCATCATTTATATTTAACCTCTTTCCACGCCTCGGCATGTTGTACCTGTCAAGGATTCAAATACACACATGCCAAGAAGACAATCAGATGCATGAAATCAGCTTCATTAACAGTGAAAGAAGATGAGGCCTATGCTAGCAGCATACTTAGTTTGGAAGTGAACCCATTATTTGGTTAAAAAATCATGCCAAAGAGAGCAATAAGGTTACTTTAACTGTATCTTAAAATGAAAATTTCCATTATCCGATCTTATATGTTGCTCTACTAATTCTTGAGCCCAACTAAATCTAAAACCCAATTGTTGTGCATATCTGGAGGATTTTGGCATACAGCTATAGCATCCTCAGTTCACAGTGAACCCATTTAATACCAAAAAAACATGCCAAGAAGGCAATCAGATGCATGAAATAAGCTTCATTAACAGTAAAAGAAGATGAAAATTCTAGCAGCATACTTAGTTAGGAAGTGAACCCATTTTTGGTTAAAAAATCATGCCAAAGATGGCAAACAGGTTACTTTAACAGTATCTTGAAATGAACATTTTCATTATCTGAGCATATATGTTGCTCTACTAATTCTTTAGCCTAACTAAATCTAAAACCCAATTGTTCAGCATATCCGGAGGATTTTGGCATACGTAGCTATAACATCCTCAGTTCACAGTGAACCCATTTTGGTTAAAAAAACATGCCAAGATGACTATCAGATGCATGGAATAAGTTTCTTTAACAATAAAAGAAGATGAAATTTCAAGCAGCATACTTAGTTTGGAAGTGAACCCATTTTTGGTTAAAAAATCATGCCAAAGAGGGCAATCTGCAGGTAACATTAACAGTTTCTTGAAATGAAAATTTACATTATCTGAGCATATATGTTGCTCCACTAATGGTTGTGCCCAACCCAATCTAAAACCCAATTGTCGTGCATCGTCAGTTCACAGTGAACCCATTTTATATCAAAAAAACATGCCAAGAAGACAATCAGATGCATGAAATCAGCTTCATTAACAGTATAAGAACATGAAAATTTCAACATGCATCTATCAGAAAAAAATGCTAAATTTCAAAAATTAGGGGAATCAACAGATGATACTGAAGAGAGAGAGAGAGCAGGGCGACGAGCGCGGGGGGGAAGATAGAGAGAGAGCGGGGCGACACGGTCGATTCCGTTCGCCGATTCACCTCCAAATCGGGATAGGGAGGAGGGAAATCGAAAATGGCGAAGGGAAGAGGGGACGATGACGAATGTTCGAAGGCCGTCGAAGAGGACGAAGCGGCGGAGGCAAACGAGCGGGAAGGAGAGTGAGGAAGGAGGGAAAACGAAGCGCCTTTACTTTTTTACTTTTTTACTTTTTTGGGGTTTAGGGAAATGGCGAGCGAAAGGTTAGGGCAGATGGGATTTATCGCAGCTTTTCACCGGCATTTTAATTAGACACGCCGGTGAATCATAAACTTCACCGGCGTTTTTAAATAAAACGCCGGTGAATAATCGGATTCACCGGCGTTTTAATTCGGCCGCCCGGTATATAACCATCGCATCTGGTGGCCCCATTCCTAATCGCTACCTACACCGGCGCTACTAGTAAAACGCCGGGGAATATTCGCCGGTAAATCTGGTTTCTTTTGTAGTGTTTGAACCGGAAACCTCCTTTATATTAGTTATGTACGTGCGTTGTACATGTTGGTTGAATGACAAAATGACAAATGACACTAAGGCCTTCTCCCATTATAATATTAGAGATTATAAGCATATATATATATATATATATATATAAGTAAGTGAGATGAGTGCCTTTATTTTATTTATGCATGATGAATCTAATTTATAATTAAACTACACTAATTTTATTTAAACATTTCCTATATATTATAAACCTATATCTCAAATTAAATATATATGTGTGTGTATGAGTGAAGTGTGTGCAAGTACAATGCACGTGCACACATTTTGGGCATGAGCTAGGTGGCCGGCTATTTGTGATGGAGGGAGAACATATTTTTGAATTGTGAGTGGAGTTAGTGGTTTAAGTGGACAATTAGTTATAATAACCACTCACTAAAAACCTATACATACCCCCCTAATCTTCACTCTCTTCTTCATTCCTCCTTCTTTCCCTTCTCTGTTCACATCCGAAAACCTCCAGCAAGTTCCTTACTTTGTTTTCTCCACTCAATCTCACTATACAAGATTATAAGCATGTATATATATATATATATATATATATATATATATATATATATATATAAAAGTGAGATGAGTGCCTTTCCAGTGCCCTTCTCTGTCTCTGTCGAAATCTAGTCCATGTTGCTTTCTCCACACAATACAAACATATATACCTACTTCCCGCCATTCAAATTATATATATATATATATATATATATATATATATATATATATATATATATATATATATATATATATATATATATATATATATATATGAATATGAGATGGTTTTCCTGTGCTTGGCCGAATGGTGTTTGGAGTTTTTTTTTGTGCACGGAATTCGAGGAGGCGAAGTGGAGTTCTCTTGGAGCTTTTGAAGGTGTTTTGCTGTTAGGAGCTTCTCATTCTAGGAGTTCAATTGCTAAGAAATCACATTTCTTGGGTGGGTATTTCTTAAAGCCTTTCTAAATTATGAGTATGATGCATGGTAGTAATAAATGGTTTATTAGTTAGATTTTAATTGGTATGATGAAAGTAGATTGCATGATCTCATTTTGATTATGGCATGATGTGTTGAAATGGTGTTGTGATTTATATAATGACTAGAACCTTGTTAAAATGGAAAAATAACAAGAAAATATCATTTGGTAAATTGTTGGAATGAGAATTGATACATGTTAGAATAATAGTCAAAACAATGCAACATGTATGAAAAAGGATTTTTGATGCTAATGTGGTAAAGAAATGTAGAATTAATCTCACTAGTATGTATCTTATGAGTTTAGAAATTTTTATAAAGAAGTTTTGATGAAAGACAACACTTTATTTAAAAATTGATTATATGTGCTTTCTAATACAATTTGGAAGGAAGCTTTTGTTACATTGTCAAAAAAGAAAATTTTATCAAGTTTAAATAAATATAATATACTATATTTTGATAGAATATAATCTGGAAAAAGATTTATATTTTTGAGTGAGTACAAATTGATTGAAAGATCGAGTTTATTAAAGGAGTTAGATACAGTACGGTATATACAAAAAGTACCTAACCAATTTCATACCGGTTAGTCACTCAAGACCAATTGGTCTTCGGGTGCGATTTGGGTCTGTTACTGTTGCAGAGCGGAGGCTCTGGTCTGGGTTCGAGTCTTGATAGAGACTCTGTTTTAGTGAATTTTGATTTTAATTCAAATTACCGGAAGTATATATAAAAATATATTTCGATCTCTCCTCTTATCAGTTAGCCACTCTAGCCCATTTGGTCTTCGGGTGCAATTTGGGTCTATTACTGTTCATAGGCGGGGCATTTGGACCTGGGTTCGAATCCGGCACTCTACCTCTTTTTTAAGTTTTTTTGTTTTTTTTATATAAATTCAATTTTTGGATTTATTTAAAGTTTTAAAAATCGGAAAAAAATCTATTTAATTCTATAAAATTGTTTAGACTTTATAAAAATTATTTCTACAATATTTGGATATATTTTGTGAGAATTGAAAGGAGATTTTCCATTAAAGAACTCGATTTTATCGATTAAAATGTGACTGTTATTTAATTTAAGAAAGATGAAAATTGGGAATGCACTTAGATTCTTCTTAATGAGATTTTATGGTTATTAACATTTGATTAAATGAATATTTGAATTGTATACAATATTATAAATGATTAAATTGATAAAAGAAGTTGAATTGAATAATTTCATGTTATGAGATTATAAAGAAATGTTTTCTTTGAGAACGAGATCGTGAATAAAAAAATTGAAATATTATTTTGAGATTGAATGTAAAATATTTTTTATCTCTAGAAAGAGATAGTTGTTGGAATCTGAAACTAGGCTGGACCCTAGTGACCGGCAATATTTATTAATAAATTTGAGAGCTAACTAATGTGGGTTGAGCATCTCTTGAGAAATAGCCAAGTTGGGCTGACTGTCTCTTTTGTTTGTTTTAAGTCCGGTAGGGTAAGCTAGCACTAGGTTGTGATGATTTTCTTCTAAAACAAACTAAAAAAATGTAAAGACTACACTATAGTGGAGATGTGATGAAAGTAAGAGAAAAATACAAGTATGAAGGCCTTGGATGTATGGTGTGAGAGTGTTAACAGGATTTCCACATGATGCTTAATGTCAGGGCATGAATACATCTCCAGGATATTAGGACCGTGGTGAGGCTTGTGGGGTTCTTGGTAACTACGTAGTGTCATTGTTCCATGGCGGAGGCAAATTATCCATAGGATGTTTTTATGATGCGTCATGTCATGACGTGGGATTCTCTCCAGGATGTCTGGACAGGGACTCGTAACTCATAGAGCATCTAAGATACTTGCCGTAGTTACCGTAGTAGTTTAACTCATAGCGAGGGATCCAACCCTACAAGATGAAGTACGATTAAGGGCTTGCCCTCGGACCTATTTAGATGGGATGCATAGAATCCGAATAAGTGTGTATTAGTGTCATTTAATATAAATAACTGCATTAAGGATTAAGTGCACAGCACCCACGATATCAATAGGATAGTCTCTATTTAGCTTTGTTTGTGATCAAGTTTGTGTTTGTTAAAGTACTTAAGAATCGTTATACTTTCGACATAGGGTGGATGGTTGTGTATAATATTTCGTCGGTTGTAAGCAACTGACATGCCCACAATTTCATATGCAGGACTTGGAGTTTACAAGAAGATATAAAGATGAATTTGTTGCTGATGATTACTTAAATGCTAAAGTTGTTATAATTGTACATTTATCATTGTTGTATTTTATTTTTCTAGTTGCGTGTTGATGTAAAAGACTCTGATGTAAATAATGTTTTAAATTCCTTGTAAAATTGTACGAAGTGAAGTGTAAAGATCATGTGGAACTTCGAATTCAGGCTCATTTGGAATTCGGGGTGTTACAGGGTCACATCGAGCCAATATGGTAAGCAACAAAACTCATTTAGATAATTTGTGTTTATCTGCTGGAGTTGCTGTTATGCAAGCTGATTTGTTTATAGACTCAGATAATTCTTATCATGGTACACCCATAAGGGATGCTTTGGAGAATTACAGGACATGTGATTTCGGTTCGGTCACAGTTGGAAATGGGCAAAGCTACCCAGTTGTTGGAAAATGAACTATTACAGTGAAAGCTCACAATGGTGGGAACCTAGTCTTGCATGAAGCAAGACCTATTCTAGGCTTGAATAAGAACTTGACCTCAATCATCAAATTAGACAAAGAAGGGCTTGTGACAACATTTGGATTTGGAGAGTAGAAGGTTACTACATGTGCAAGGTTGGTGGCAAAAGGAAAACGTGTTGGCACGTTATATCAACACACATGAGGTGATTCAGGTGATATCATTGCCACAAAATCAATATCTAATTCACCCTCAATTTTATGGCATGTCAGGTTTGGGCACCTAGGTGATAAATGTGTCAAGCAGCTTTATTATACAGATCTTCTATCAGGGCTGAAAAAAGTTGAGATGAATTTCTATGAGAATTGTGTCATGGAAAAATAAAAAGCAGTTAGTTTTCAGTTGAATGAGCGTGAGAAGAAGCTTTTAAGCTAGAGTTGGTGCATACAAATGTGTGGGGTCCGACTCAGGATTTTTGTTATGGTGGTAAGAGATGCTTCATCACCTTCACAGATGATGCTACAAGGAAAGTTTAGGTTATGGCAATTCATGAAAAATCCTAGGTTTTTGAGACATTCAGGGCATGGAAGGTTAGATTTGAGAACGAGACTAGGTGCAAGGTTAAAGCACTGAAATCTGATAATGGTGGTGAGTATGCAAGCAAATAATTTATTGACTATCTAGCACATGAAGGTTTCCAAGGAATCAGAACAGTTCATAGAACTCCACCAGAGAATAGACTTGCTAAAAGAATGAACTGCACGATACTCGAAAGGGTAAGATGAATGAGATTGCACGCGGTCTTCTTGTCAATCTTTAGGTAGCTACAGTGGATACAACAGTGTACTTGACCAACTGTTGGCCGTCGAGTGCCCTTGATGGAGGCATACCTCAAGAATTATGATCAGGTAAACATGTTAATTATTCATATTTGAGATTTTATATTTGTATTGCATATTCACTAATTGACATAAAGAAAGAAAGAAACTAGATTCAAAATCTAGTAAGTGTGTCTTCATTGACTACGATGGCGATGAGTATGGTTAAAGACTTTGGAATTTTTTGAATAACAAGGTCATTCGCAGCATGAATGTGGTTTTTAATGAATAATTTTTGTACAAAGACAGACACACAGGTCAGGCAATACATCAGATTCAGGTTCATATTTAGATTTAGATTCAGATTCAGATTAAGGTTCTGAAGACGGTCCTAGTGGTGGGTCCCCAACAATGCAGCATCAGCCAGCACATGAGGCTTAGGAGGAACCCAAAAAAAATCACCAGGAATTCCAAGATGAACTGGTACGGTGAGAACCATTCAGGGATCCTGAATCGGTCGGTGAGCCGATACATGCTTTGAGAAGGTCAACACGCTAGTTAAGAAAACCAATGAAGTATGATCCATCAGCTAGCACAATTCACGAGCATGTTCTATACACAGATTCAAGAAAGCTAGACTCATGAAGAGGTTTTGAAAGATAGTACTCGAATTCAGTGGAAGTCTGCCATGAAGGATGATATAAACTCTTTGATACAAAATCAAACTTGGGAGTTGACTAAGTTACCTACAGGGAAGCGTGCTCTGATGAACAAGTTGATTTTCATAATCAAGGAGAGGCAGATGGTAGCGAGAGGTACAAGGTGAGACTTGTTGTTAAAAGCTTTTTCACAAAGAGAAGGTACTGACTACAGTGAGATCTTCGCTCCAGTTGTGGATTATGGCTTTGCTAAGTATAGAAGTAGTGAGAATTTTGCACTTAAAGCAGTTAGATGTCAAAACAACGTTCCTCAATTGTGATGTAGAAGAAGAGATGTAAATGAGGCAACCCACAGGTTTTGAAGTCAAATGGAAAGAATTCATGGTTAGTCAACTTAAGAAGAGTCTATATGGAATCAAATAGGCACCATGGCAATTAAACTTGAAGTTTGATTATTTCATGCGAGGAAAGGGATTCAAAAGGTGTGAATCAGATCATTGTATATATGTGCGCAGATATGAAGACAACGATACAATAATTTTAGCTTTATATGTGGATGATATGTTGTTAGCTGGTTAAAAATTAATTATGTGAAACCGTTGCTGGCTTCTTATTTTCTATGAAGGATTTAGGTGAAGCAAAGCAAATTCCCAAAATAAAAATTAGCAGAGATACATAGAGTAAGAAGCTTTAGTTTTCACAAGCGGATTATGTGAAGAAAGTGTTGAAGCTATACAATATGGATGGTGCGAGGTCAGTTACTTATCCCTTGGGTGCAAACTTCAAGTTATTTATGGAATTTTGTCCTAAATCGGAGGCAGATATGTAGGATATGATTGTGGTCCCTTACGCCTTAGTCGTTGGTAGTCTTATGTGTGCGATGGTGTCTAAGGCCAGATAAAGAGCATGAAGTGGGAGCTATTGGCTGGTACATGAAGAATACAGGTAAAGAGCATCGGTATGCAATGAAGTGGATTCTCAGATATCTTGCATGTACTTCAGGTCATTCTCTATTATTTAGGGGGTGATTCTTTGCATATACAGGGTTATGTCAATGCAGACTTTTGCGGTGATCATGATGGTTGTAGAAATACTACATGATTTGTGTTTACAGTTGGATGTACAGCTATTACTTGGGCTTTACAATTACAGAAGGTTATAGCACAATCAACTACAAAGTCAGAGTATATGACACTTACAGAGTCTTCGAAGGACATGTGGATTCGTTATCGGATTGTCAAGAAGCTACAGTTTTGCTATACCGTTATCGAATGTAGTGGATGGCAAGAAGCTACAGTTTTGCTATATTGTTATCGGATTGTCTCCAGGTTAATTGTTGAGGTGACTTGCAGAGGCATATGCCTTGAATAAGCCAATAAAGAAATGAAGAACAGGTTAGAGACTTTGTGTTAATGTCTTCAAGTGGGAGATATGGTTTGTTATCACTAAAGGCCCATTTAACTGTGACCCACACTATCCGGATGGATAGATGGTAAATTATTTATCGCCATATATGACTCCATAGTGAGATTATTATTCGAGCCACAACCTCAACAATCTTCACCTTGGCTTGAATCCGAGCGAAGGAAACCATCAAACCTGAACATTAGAGAACTTTAGAGATTCATAATCTCCACCTGAGACTATATTGCACCCACAAAATCACGTGCCTAGTCTCCACATGAGATTATATCGCACACACGATGACTCAATAATATTCCTATATCAGCCCATTATATGCACCGTTGGCTCTGATACCATTTGTTATCACTAAAGGCCCAATTATCTTTGGCCCACATAATCTAGATGAATAGATGGTAAATTATTCATCGCTCTATATGACCCAAAAGATATAATCTTTATTAGAGTGTAGGGTCTAATTGCTATTATTCGAGCCACAACCCAACAATAAGCACAATGTACATGCAAACCACTGAATTTCTACCACATAGTATCTGTCAATAGAAAGAAAAGAGAAAACTTGCACTTTTAATCTTACTTTTAAAGATACGTTTTGTAATCACTAAATTTCAAAATGGAGAGAGAGAGAGAGAGAAGTTTTTTTAGCTCAATAACATAGTAACATACCCTATTTTCTAAAATATAGCTGAGCATACACTAATTAATGTAGATAAATTAAGTTACAAATGGCATAAAATATTTATATACATCAACTATTATATATGTGGGTTAATGACCTATTGGCATCCAAAGTTAGTGATAATTACCTACACACACCTAAAGTGAAAATAATACTCCAATAGTACCCAACTTTTATCATTTGAACCTAAAGGCCCCCACCATTTATTTCTCAGTTAAGTTAGTGGAATATTCATGGAATATAACTCTTTACGAGTTCATACCTGTTAAGAAGCATGTGAAAAGACCCAAATGCCATCATCTGCTCTTTTAGAACCCCGGCCTGATCCCTTTATCATCTCATCTTTCTGTGTATTTCTTGTTCCTCTTTCTAAACCCTAACTATCATCTCATAAAAAATCTGAATTCTTATTCCTCGACGCAGCTTGCTTGCTCGACAGCCTAGACATCCTCAATTTCTCCTTTTGTGAGCACCCACCGAATTATTATACATCTACTGTCAAAACCCACCTATGTTTGAAGCTCGGAGTTGGGTTCTTCATATAGCGACTGCCATTTGACATTATGATACTGTAGGGAGGTGTTTGATTCTCAGTTGCAATTTTTCATACAGTATTGTTTAATTTCTTGCAAATTATTTTGGATTCTCAGTTGGCAATGATGAGACACACAATACAATATTGTTGGCTTTTTATATGATACATAGTTGGTTTTTCTTGATTGTGGATGTCGTATAATATTCATCCAAAATTCTATTGAAGAAGTGGAAGCAGCTTGTTTGCTGTTATGTACAGACGGAATTATATTTGGGATTTTTGGGGGGAATTATTCTATAATCTGAATAGTTTGTTGTTGTTGATTGATTGTTCTTGATTTTGATTATTTTGGAAAATATTTTATATTCTGAAATTATCTTAGAGAATTATTTTTAGATTGGTATCTATTGCTTTGTAACCCCTATTTTTCATTTTGGGTATTTTTGACTGTATTTTTCATTTTGGTGTATTTTTCTCTTTTGTATTTTTTCTGAACCGTATATTGGATTTGTTTTCAATATATGATTCATTTTATTTCATTTTGAGCTTCTTGTGTTTGATTGATCGTCTCTTTTGTTTCGTTTTTCGTTATTTTGATCTTTCCCACATTTTTGGTCTCGATATCTTTATTTTTATTCTTCGTGGTGTTGTGGTGGTGTTTTGGTTGCCTTTTCCCTTTCCCATTATTTTTGATCCCTAATAAGATTTCCAAAGCCAAAGAATTCCCCATCCTATTTGCATTCTTATTTGTATTTGACCCGAAATCCAAAACCCAATTGTGTACCTATTACTAGCTACCAATACCCATTACCCATTAACCCACATCTAAACCCTATATATATACCCCTCGTAATTCTAAACCCTAATCCTAACTCCTAAAATCCTAGCCTCAATCTCTATCTCCCTCTCTCCCTCCCGGCCAGCATACCCGAGCCCCAACCCGAGCCTCACCACCATCCCGGCCTGCCCTCATCCCCTCTAGGCCGAGCCTCCCCCTAGGCCGACCTCCACCTTGCTGGCTACACCCTAACTCTGGCCATCTCCTACAACTCGAACCCCACCCTCATTGATCATCATGAACCATCTCCACACACCACCATCATCTTGCACCATCCACCCTAGTACCCCTTCGTCGTGGTGTTCTCAAGTGGTCTCTAGCCACTTTGATCGTCGTGCGATTCAGGAGTTCGTTCGTGGGAAGATTTTGTTCGTGGTGCTTGGATTCGCGATTTAGCGGGTTTCGTTCGTGGGTCTTGCTTCTCTTCGTGTTTGCATCGTTCTTCATCCCCAAATTAAGGCAAATAACTTGTACTCCAATTCATTTGTTTGATACAAGTCCTAAAGTTCACCAATAGTGTAGATGGGTCTAGAGACAACTCTTGATTGTGTTTTCCTTGATGGTTTTTGTCTCTATTGTGATAATTTGGCCATAGATTGACTCACGACACAATCTTGATATGAAATAACCTAGGATTCTCCCGTTCTTGATTTTTGATCGTGTATGTGGAAATTTGTGTGAAATCGTGTTTTGATTGAGACCCATATGATATTTTTGGTGTGGACATGTTAATAACCCTAAATCATGATTCTTAGACACTTGGTAGGCTTTATTTCAAGTTTGGATGTGTTTGGATCAATATTCTTGAATCTATGTTGTTTTTATTCTTAAGGGTGAAATCTGTATTTTGGCACTGTTCTGTTTTGTTTGCTGTTTTAGTCTATGCTACAGTCAGTATCTTGATTTCGGTGTAAAATATGAGTTTTAGATAATTTCTTCTATTTCTCAACCCCTCTAACCTTGCTTGATTTTGAGTTCGTATGACTGAGTTATGGCTGTTTTAGTACAGAGGTGTCGACCTTTTCCAGATTCTGTTTTTCGGTAATTTTGATAACAAACTATTTTCAAGAACTATTCTATGCATATTATTTTGATTTGAAACTTTGGTCAGTGTTTCTTTATTGAGTTAGGTATTATCCAGAATTTTGGTGAATTTTATTGATAGTTTTATGTGATGTTTCATGCTCGTTTCTAAATCTATACATGCTGTATTTTGCTCGTTGTTCTGTAAAGAACCCTATTTTCACTATGATTCCTTTTACTGTACGAAAAATATTTGTGAAATGTGAAAGTTAGTATATTTTAACTATTTTCATATCTCTTTGGCGGAATTAGATTTCGTTTCACTAGTTGCAAGATATCTTAGTTTAAATACAACAGTGTTGAGATTTTCAGATTTGTTAAACTATGTTTTCTTGATGCTTTCGTATTTTTGATGACTGATCTATTCGTACTGGAATATTATGAAACTTTTTATTTTGATTTTTGACATATAGGAAAATACCCCAGATTTTTCCTGAATTTAATTGATAGGTTTTGATGCGGTTTTTCTGACTGAGAATTTGTTTTCCTGATTTCTGACTGAACATGATTTCTGTTTTCGAACCTGTTTTGAGTTATGATGTTGTGAAGTACTATGTGACTTATTTATATTCGTTGGATTCGTGTGGATGTCTATTTTCCAGATCCTTCGACGGATCTAGATTTGTATTTCTGTAGTGACAAGAATCACTATTTTAATACTGTATTGTCATGCTGTCCTGAATATGAACATACACTATTTTGCTCGTTTATGTGACTATATATCATCTATGATTGTTTATTTGTTTTCCTGAACCTAATACTGATTATAACATATTAGTTTGACACTATTTCTACACATTCATGCATCTTTGATGACCATAATAAAAATAACCAAGCCGGGTTTCTTAAGGGAATATCTAGTAGTGGAAAATATGGAAACGTGTACTTGGAAGGGAACTAGTGTTCCGTACTGTTACTTTTACTGTTACTATTAGTGTTACTGTTACTTTTACTGTTACTGTTACTGTTACTGTTATGTTATTGTTTCTTTACTGCTACTGTTACTGTTACTGATACCTGAGTACACTGCCCCATCATAGTCCACTATGAAATCTAAAAGTGAAATTGTTTGTTGTAGCAACCATGTAGTAAAAACTGGGTGCATGAAGTGCTACCTAGCTAGTAATACACACAAGACTGTGAGAACATAAAACTGATACTGTTAGACTGATACTGCTAGACTGATACTGTTAGACTGATATTGTTATACTGTTATCCTGATTCACTGATATATTAAGCTTATTGTGACTAGATACTGTTAGTTTCCATTTGACACTGCCTTAGACATAAAACAACTGTACTGTTAGTATACTATGCTAGTTGATTGTCATGCTATTAGTTAGTTTCCCCATGTGCTTGTATCCTACATTATTTGTGACCCGCGACTTGTAATTGACGGGTACTTGTTTTCTTCTTTTCTCCTTCTCCTGCAAATTTACTAATTGCAGATCATGATGGACGACTGCCAGATGGTATTGGATAGATGATGTATTAGTGCTGGAGATTCTGCTTTACTATTATTTTTATTATTGCTTGAACATTTAATAAAGTGTATTTGGTTTATTGGATATTTATTTGTATTTGGGCGATGTGACCCAGGATATTTGATTTTGTCCAGAATCTGATTTATTTAAGAATATTATATTTTGTTTCAAGTAAATTTCTGTTGGTATCTTGTTTCAATTATGCATGTTGGTTGATACTTTTGCTTCCGACTCTGATTATTTGTGTGAGATATTGTAAAGATTCTTGAATAGCTTATAGATGATGAAAATCATTCGCTGGGCTTTTATTGCGTATCCGTATTTCGTATTCTTTTTGAAAAGCGGGGCATGACAGGGTTTTTAGTGGTATCAGAGCCCACGTTTGGCTTATGTATTAGTTGCCTAATATATTAGACAAGCTTGGCTCGAACTGAGATCTGCACAATATTTCACCAACCATGCATATATAAATGAAATTTATACCAACTCAGATTCTGGATGCTTATTGTTTTTGGTTTTGTGCAGACTATGGCTCCCAGAGGTTCTACTTCTCAGTAGTAGGTTGATCCGATTGAGGCTGTCACGACTGTGCTTGAGCGGCTAATTAATTAGCAGAAAAACCATAGTGATCTTGTGATGGCTGCCCTTGAAGCTTCCCGGGTTCCGCTTCCTGTTGTGCCTGTGCAGGAAAACCTTCTGCCTCGCCCAGAGATAGTTATAGACTTTATGAGGCTGCATCCCGATCATTTTTCCGGCACTGCGATGCCTTTGGAGGCTGAATAGTGGTTGATCCGGACTGAGCGCTTGTTGTTAGCGGCTCATGTTGCCGAGGCTGATCGGGTGGACGTGGTTTCCATCCAGCTGGTGAATTTGGCTCATATTTGGTGGATGGCTGAGTCTGAGCATCTTGAGAGGCCTATTGCTTGGGCTACTTTCACTCAGGGATTCTTGGAGAAGTTCTTCCCCAGTAGTACTCGAGTTGAGATGGAACAGCAATTCCTGGCCCTAAAACAGATTAATTCATTGTTCCATTTTGGATTTGTTACATAATTGTTCACACAATGTTGTAACATGGACTTTCTTGCAACAGGGCTCCAGGTCCATAGATGAGTACACAACTGAGTTTACCAGGTTTAGCCACTTCGCTGCCGTTCTTGTGGCAACCGAAGAGGATAGGGCTCGTAGATTCACAAATGGGCTTGAGCAGGATATCAAGAGGCATCTGGTCTCTCTTCGTCTGCGTACTTATGCTGAAGCTCTTGAAGCAGCCCGAGCTCAGGAGCAGGCTCGTGGTGGTTTGGTTCCTACTCCGTGGACTATTTCGCATCCAGCTGCTAGGCCTTCTGGTGGTCCTGTTTAGAGGCTTGTCCCAACCTATCCAGTTAGGACAGCTCTGTATCCTTCTGCTGGCTTCTAGAAGGGTGGTTTTTGCAACTTCTGTCAGATGTCTGGGCATGAGCGTAAGAATTGTTGGTGCATCAACCACCGGTGCTTTAGGTGTGGTGCCGCTGATCATTCTGTACGCGATTGTCCGCAACAGCAGCAGGTGGCGCTTCCAGACAAGGGTTCTATTCAGCAAGTAGGCCCAGCTCATGGTCCAGTTAGGCCACCGCTTCCTCCTCAATTCCAGATTGTCGGTCAGAGGAACGCTGTTTTGAGGAGAGGTCAGGCTTTCAACTTGACTGCTGCAGATGCTGAGACAGCTGAAGGAGTTGTGGCAGGTATATCTTGTTTGGTTGTTTTGTTGTTTTGTTTCTCCTTGTTTTATTTCTTTTAGTCTTGCCTTGCTTCTTTTTGTTATTTTTCCTGCATTATTGTTTACCCTTACCCCTGATTGTCTTTGCTTTCTCCTTGTCTTTGATTCCTTTTAGGTATCATCCTTGTTTGTTCTTTTTCTGCCTATGTTCTTTTTGATTCTGGGGCAACCCATTCTTTTGTCTCCTCTCGATTTGTTGCTCGCCATCAGTTGGAGTGTAGAAACATGTCAGAGGCTTGGAACATTGTGACAGGTGGTAGAGTTGTCATATGTTCCCGTGAGTGCAGGCAATGTCTCGTTGTTATTGGGGACGCAGATTTCAAAGCCAACCTGATTATAATTGGAAATTCATAATTGAAAATTCAGAATTCGATGTTATTCTGGGTATGGATTGGTTGGGTGAAGCCCATGCCATTATTGATTGTCGTGCCAAGAAAGTTGTCTTCAGAATTTCAGATCGAGCAGAATTTAAGTTCAATGCCGGAGAGTCTTCTCTTGGACGAGCAAAAACTGCAGTTGAACAGATGGATTGTGCGATGGAATTGCACTCAGGCTGTGAGGCTGCGCCTCTAGTAGGATGTCACCGGTTGAGCTGGCAGAGCTTAAGGTGCAGATTCAGTAGTTGCTTGATTTGGGTTTCATCAGACCTAGTGTTTCGCCTTGGGGTGCTCCAGTCCTTTTTTTGACAAGAAGGATGGTAGTCGTCGACTGTGCGTGGATTATCAAGAACTGAACAGAGTTACTGTGAAGAATCGGTACCCATTGCCCAGGATCGATGATTTGTTTGATCAGCTGAGTGGGGCTGTTGTTTTCTCAAAGTTGGATCTTCGTTCTAGGTATCATCAAGTCAAGGTGAAGCTGCAGATATAAAGAAGTCTGCTTTCAGGACTAGATACGGGCACTATGAGTATCTTGTGATGTCGTTCGGTGTCACGAATGTGCCAGTTGTATTCATGAGTCTTATGAACCGGGTTTTCTCTCAGTTCTTGGATAGATTTGTGGTGGTCTTTATTGATGATATTTTAGTGTACTCTCAGAATCGGGAAGATCATGCTGAGCATCTTAGAGTGGTTCTACAGACTTTGAGAGAGAATCAGCTCTATGGAAAACTTAGCAAGTGCGAGTTTTTGCTCGACAGGATTTCTTTCTTGGGGCACATTATTTCTGGCGATAGTATTTTTGTGGATCATGCCAAGATTGAGGCTGTGAAGGATTGGCCTATTCCCAAGTCAGTTTCAGAGGTCAGGAGTTTTCTTGGTTTGGCTGGCTATTATCGAAAGTTTGTCCAAGATTTTTTGAAGATAGCAGGACCGTTGACTAAATTGACTGGGAAGGATCAGAAGTTTTGTTGGTCTAATGAGTGCAATGAGGCTTTTGTTGAGTTGAAGAACAGATTGACGTCAACGCCTGTGTTGACTATTCCAGATGGTTCAGGCGAATTTGTAGTTCACTGTGATGCTTCTGGTAATGGTCTTGGAGCAGTTCTTATACAGAAGGGCCGTGTTGTTGCGTATGCATCGAGACAGTTGAGGCCGCATGAGAAGAACTATCCTACTCATGACTTGGAGTTAGCGGTAGTGATTTTTGCTTTGAAGTTATGGAGACATTATTTACTTGGGGACCGAGTGGAGATCTTTAAAGACCACAAAAGTCTCAAGTATGTCTTCATCCAGAAGGAGTTGAACATGAGGCAAAGGCATTGGTTGGAACTTATGGCTGATTACGACATCAGTTTACAATACCATCCTGGTAAAGTAAACTTGGTGCTAGATGCTTTGAGCAGGAGACTAGTAGTTATGTGTCTTACTCAGCAGAGTGATCTCATTGAGCAAATGAGGAGGTTGAAGTTGGATGTTGTGTTGCCAAGTTCTGGTCGGAGTTGTTTGGCGCTCCAGCTGCAGTCGTCTCTTGTTGAGCAGATTAAAGACAGGCCAGTGATGCGGAGTTGCAGGGTTTTCGAGCTGAGGTTGAGCCTGGGTCTAGGACGGACATGGTTATTTATGCAGATGGTTTGCTTCATTTTGGTTCCCGATTATGTGTCCCTAAGGGTGAAGTTCGTCAGAGGTTGCTTGAAGAAGCTCATCAATCTTCGTATTCTATCCATCCTGGCAGTACTAAGATGTATCGGGATTTGAAGCTTCATTTCTGGTGGCATGGTATGAAGAGGGCTGTTGCTCGGTTTGTTGCTCAGTGTTTGGTCTGCCAGCAGGTTAAGGAAGAGCATCAAAGAACCGCTGGACTTCTTCAACCGCTTCCTATTCCAGAGTGGAAGTAGGAACATATCACTATGGATTTTGTGACCGCTTTGCTGAGGAGTCCTAAGGGTCATAATGCTATTTGGGTGATTGTTGACCGTTTGAAGAAGAGTGCTCACTTCATTCCTTTTCGTGTCGGTCAGTCTACTAAGAGCCTTGCTGAGAGGTACATGCAAGAGATTGTTAGACTTCATAGGGTCCTAGTCAGTATTGTATCCGACAGGGATACGAGATTCAGATCTCAGTTTTGGGAGAGTCTTCAGAACAGTTTGGGAAGCAAATTAAAGTACAGTACAGATTTTCATCCCCAAATTGATAGACAGTCAGAGCGGACTATTCAGATTCTTGAGGACATGTTGAGGTCCTACATGCTTCAGTTTGGTGGGTCTTGGGAGGATCATTTGCATCTCGTAGAGTTCTCGTACAATAACAGCTTTCAAGCCAGTATTAAAGCTGCTCCATTCGAGGCACTCTATGGGCAAAAGTGCAGATCACCAGTGTCCTGGAATGACATTGGCGAGAGGCAGTTGTTGAGTCCGGAGTTGATCACCAAGATAGTGGATGTTGTGGTTCTGATCAGGAAGCACTTGCAGGCAGCTCAGGACAGGCAGAAGCGATGGGCTGATGTTCATCGTACAGCTTTGGAGTTTGTTGTTGGTGACCATGTTTTCCTTAAGGTATCGCCGTGGCGCGGTGTCATTCGGTTCGGTGGCGGGGGCAAGCTTAGCCCAAGGTTTATTGGACCATTTGAGATTTTGGAGCGAGTAGGCAAGGTGGCCTATCGTCTTGCATTGCCACCAGCGTTATCAGGAGTGCACGATGTTTTCCATGTCTCACAACTCAGGAGGTATATTCGAGATGAGAGCCACGTGATCGACAACTCTGAGTTGACCATTCGGTCGGATTTGACTTGTGAGATTCCGCCAGTTGCTATTATGGATCGGCAGGAGAAAGTGCTTAAGAACAAGGTCATCAAGATGATTCGTGTTGCTTGGAATCCTCACTCACCTGGTGAATTGACTTGGGATCTGAAGGAGGAAATTCACCGGAAGTTTCCTCATCTGTTTGAGTAGTTTGTTTTGTTTGGTTTTGTCTTTTTTTTCTTTCTTGTAGGGTTACCCTATGTATCTTTCTTTTGAATTTCGGGGACGAAATTTTCTTGTTAGGTGGGTAGGATTGTAACCCCTGTTTTTAATTTTGGGTATATTTGACTGTATTTTTCGTTTTGGTGTATTTTTCTCTCTTGTATTTTTTCTGAACCGTATATTGGATTTGTTTTCAATAAATGATTCGTTTTATTTCATTTTGAGCTCCTTGTGTTTGATTGATCGTATCTTTTGTTTCGTTTTTCGTTATTTTGATCTTTCCCTCATTTTTGGTCTCGATATCTTTATTTTTATTCTTCGTGGTGTTGTGGTGGTGTTTTGGTTGCCTTTTCCCTTTTCCATTATTTTTGATCCCTAATAAGATTTCCAAAGCCAAAGAATTCCCTATCCTATTTGCATTCTTATTCGTATTTGACCCAAAATTCGAAACCCAATTGTGTACCTATTACTAGCTACCAATACCCATTACCCATTAACCCACATCTAAACCTTATATATATATACCCCTCGTAATTCTAAACCCTAATCCTAACTCCTAAAATCCTAGCCTCCATCTCTATCTCCCTCTCTCCCTCCCGGCTAGCATACCCGAGCCCCAACCCGAGCCTCACCACCATCCCGGCCTGCCCTCATTCCCTCCAGGCCGAGCCTCCCCCTAGGCCGACCTCCACCTTGCCGACCACACCCTAACTCCGACCATCTCCTACAACTCGAAGCGCACCCTCATTGATCATCCTGAACCATCTCCACACACCACCATCATCTTGCACCATCCACTCTAGTACCCCTTCGTCGTGGTGTTCTCAAGTGGTCTCTAGCCACTTTGATCGTCGTGCGATTCAGGAGTTCGTTCATGGGAAGATTTTGTTCGTGGTGCTTGGATTCGCGATTTAGCGGGTTTCGTTCGTGGGTCTTGCTTCTCTTCGTGTTTGCATCGTTCTTCATCCCCAAATTAAGGCAAATAACTTGTACTCCAATTCATTTGTTTGATACAAGTCCTAAAGTTCACCAATAGTGTAGATGGGTCTAGAGACAACTCTTGATTGTGTTTTCCTTGATGGTTTTTGTCTCTATTGTGATAATTTGGCCATAGATTGACTCACGACACAATCTTGATATGAAATAACCTAGGATTCTCCCGTTCTTGATTTTTGATCGTGTATGTGGAAATTTGTGTGAAATCGTGTTTTGATTGAGACCCATATGATATTTTTGGTGTGGACATGTTAATAACCCTAAATCATGATTCTTAGACACTTGGTAGGCTTTATTTCAAGTTTGGATGTGTTTGGATCAATATTCTTGAATCTATGTTGTTTTTATTCTTAAGGGTGAAATCTGTATTTTGGCACTATTCTGTTTGTTTGCTGTTTTCGTTTATGCTACAGTCAGTATCTTAATTTTGGTGTAAAATATGAGTTTTAGATAATTTTGTCTATTTTAAAAACCCTCTGACCTTGCTTGATTTTGAGTTCGTATGACTGAGTTATGGCTGTTTTAGTACAGAGGTGTCGACCTTTTCCAGATTCTGGTTTTCGGTAATTTTGATAACAAACTATTTTCAAGAACTATTCTATGCATATTATTTTGATTTGAAACTTTGGTCAGTGTTTCTTTATTGAGTTAGGTATTACCCAGAATTTTGGTGAATTTTATTGATAAGTTTTATGTGATATTTTATGCTCATTTCTAAAATCTATACATGCTGTATTTTGCTCGTTGTTCTGTAAAGAACCCTATTTTCACTATGATTCCTTTTACTGTATGAAAAATGTTTGTGAAATGTGAAAGTTAGTATATTTTAAATATTTTCATATCCCTTTGGCGGTATTGGATTTTGTTTCACTGGTTGCAAGATATCCTTGTTTTCATACAGCAGTGTTGGAATTTTCAGATTTGATAAACTATGTTTTCTTGATGCTTTCGTATTTTTGATGACTGATCTATTCTTACTGGAATATTATGAAACTTTATATTTTGATTTTTGACATATAGGGGAATACCCCAGATTTTTCCTGAATTTAATTGAGAGGTTTTGATGCAGTTTTTCTGACTGAGAATTTGTTTTCGTGATTTTTGTCGGAACATGATTTCTGTTTTCGAACCTATTTTGAGTTATGATGTTGTGAAGTACTATGTGACTTATTTATATTCGTTGGATTCTTGTGGATGTTTATTTTCCAGATCCTTTGACGGATCCAGATTTGCATTTCTGTAGCAACAAGAATCACTGTTTTAATACTATACTATCATGCTGTCCTGAATATGAACATACACAGTTTTGCTCGTTCATGTGACTGTATATCATCCATGATTGTTTATTTGTTTCCCTGAACCTAATACTGATTATACAATATTAGTTTGACACTATTTGGTACACATTCATGCATGTTTGATGACCATAATAAAAATAACCAAGCCGGGGTTTCTTAAGGGAAGATCTAGTAGTGGAAAATATGGAAACGTGTACTTGGAAGGGAACTAGTGTTCCGTACTGTTACTGTTACTGTTACTGTTACTATTACTGTTACTGTTACTGTTACTGTTACAGTTACTGTTTCTTTACTGCTATTGTTGCTGTTACTGATACCCGAGTACACTGCCCCATCATGGTCCACTATGAAATCTAAAAGCGAAACTGTTTGTTGTAGCAACCATGTAGTAAAAACTAGGATGCATGAAGTGCTACCTAGCTAGTAATATACACAAGACTGTAAGAACATAAAACTGATGCTGTTAGACTGATACTGCTAGACTGATACTGTTAGACTGATACTGTTATACTGTTATCCTGATTCACTGATATACTGAGCTTACTGTGACTAGATACTGTTAGTTGCCATTTGACACTGCCTTAGACATAAAACAACTGTATTGTTAGTATACTATGCTAGTTAACTGTCATGCTATTAGTTAGTTTCCACATGTGCTTGTATCCTACATTATTTGTGATCCTCGACTTGCAATTAACGAGTACTTGTTTTCTTCTTTTCTCCTTCTCCTGCAAATTTACTAATTGCAGATCAGGATGGATGACTGCCAGATTGTATTGGAGAGATGATGTATTAGTGCTGGATATTCTGCTTTATTATTATTTTTATTATTGCTTGAACATTGAATAAAGTGTATTTGGTTTATTGGATATTTATTGTATTTGGGCGATGTGACCCAGGATATTTGATTTTGTCCAGACTCTGATTTATTTGAGAATATTGTATTTTGTTTCAAGTAAATTTCTGTTGGTATCTTGTTTCAATTATGCATGTTGGTTGATACTTTTGCTTCCAACTCTGATTATTTGTGTGAGATATTGTAAAGATTCTTGAACAGCTTATGGATGATGAAAATCATTCGCTGGGCTTTTGTTGCGTATCCGTATTCCGTATTCTTTTTGAGAATCGGGGTGTGACATGCTTACCTATGATCTAGATTAGACAATGTATCTTTGCTCTCTGACCACTCTCCAGAATAGTAGCTTTTGCTGCTGCTTATGCTTATGCTTATGTTATTGTGAAGTTTATGGATGTATCGGATTGAGTTCAATTGGTATGAGATACCCTTTACGCATTTTTGCATTTGAACTAGGTGACATGACATTACAATGCAGCCTTAGTGACACCATTTTTGGAATTATTTTGATGAACTGATGCTACTGTAATTGGCAAATCTGATCAATCCTTGCTGACAGTTGTGTTCTCAGCATACGTGATTATTTAATCTATTGTTTAGTTTCATGTACATACATATACATGATTATTTAGGGTTTGTTGTGGTTGGCAGCAGAAGAAGATGAAGTACGATTTTTTGTGGTTGGTAGAAGAAGAAAAAGAAGCAGTAGCAAAAGGTAGTATATTGACGCAGAAAAACCTAAAGAAGCAGGAGCTTGCTTGTTATGAAGATGAAGAAGAACAAAATTATGAGATACAAATAAAGAACAAGCTTCTGAAGAAGCAGTAGCAAGCAGAGTCAAGAAATTGAAGAAAATGAAGAAAATGAAACTTGTATATTGATTATCTGTTTGCATGCTCTTATGTACATAAAAATTGACCGTTTGATCTTGCTTGCTCTTATGTAATATTGATTGTGCATTTGAAGAACAAAGTAAATATATGCAGATGAATCATTTATAAAGAGTGTAGTATATAAAAAACAAGATACACAAGTAAATATACAAGTTTTTTAGTGAGTTTGACAAGTTCATACATACACCATCATTTATAAATAGTGTAGTACATACTTTTGCTACTGCTTAAGCTTAGGCCGTTGTTGTTTTTATACAATTTTTTTTGTTGTTGTTCATACATGTACCATCATAAATATACAAGTTTTGATTTTGCTGTTGCTGCTTATGCTTAGGCTGCTGCTGAAGCTTTTGCTGCTACAATTTGAGATCAATGCTTTTGTTGCTGCTGTTCATACATACACCATCATAAACATAGAATTTTGATTTTGTTAAAGCTTTTAAGTGCTTCAATGAGATGATGTTTGACAAATTTATTTATAAAGAGCATTTGCAACATATTTTGTATCAATGGTAATTGGAGTAGATGCATCAATGAACATCATCTCATTTTTTTTCTTTTGGCAGCTTCTTATTGGTCTTAATTTATTTATTTTATGAAATGCGTATCACTGAAACACTGAGCCTATTTTGGCAACTTGTTCATTATTTTGAGGCTTGTATCAATAATTTTGATTTTGGTACTTTTTGATTTTGGTATCAGCATCAATGAGACTTCTACAATCAATGACTCACTTTTGGATTTTTGTTTCAATGGTAACTGGAGTAGATGCATCAATGAAACCCAGCTAATCTTTTGGCAGCTTCTCTATTAATCTTTCTGGGTTTTTTTTTTGAAATGTGTATCACTGAAACACTAAGCATATTTTGGCAACTTGTTCATTAGGTTCATGCAATTTTGAAAGATGAATCAGTGAACATCTGTTAATGGTTTTTAGAGATGAACATGAGTAATTGCCAAATACTGCAATGGTTTGGTCATGAGGCTGCTATATATAGCCAAATATAGCAATGTGTCGGACATCATGTTTCTATTGAACATGATACTAAAAAAGAGAGGAAGAAGATGAAGATGAGTATGATACTCTCACTATCGGAGACAGATGCATGTCCATGTTAGTCTACAAGTACATGCTGGATTTTCTTTAATGGGTAGGGAAGGCTGCTGCCTCTGCCGCTTTTCTTCCTTCTTTTGAATGCAGAAGTAGCTCTTCAACCACTATAAGGCAGAGTACGTAAATTCTCTAGTTTGGAGGATGGAAGTAGAGGGTTTCACAATGTATTCATGCTACTTTTCAACTTCTTGACATTCACACCTCACAATCATGCAATAAATAGCATGAATAGGAGGAGTGCATGTCAAGAAGTAGTAAATTAATTTAAATGCACTGTTACACCCACTACTTCTCCAACCTCCAAACCAGAGAATTGCTGCATCTGTCTAATGGTGGTGAACGAAAATGTATGAGGGAGGACAACTGCTACTTATGATTTCAAAAATAGGCAAAGTCAGTAGTCTTCCCTACCTATTGAGATAAAACCCAGCATGTACTTGTATACTAAAGTAATTACTGCCTCTACTCATGTCTGATTAAAGTGTCAAAAATCATTTTGTAATAGCAATTGACTTTAGGAGTGTATGCATTGTTTGTTCAATCTAAAGTAATTAGATTGTAATGTATGCAATAATGTACTACTGTAATGTGTTCAATCTATATTTCAATTTTTCTGTGCATGTTATATTGATGTCCAATTGTGTACATTCAAAATCAAGCAATATAATGTACATTCAAAATCAAGCAATATAAATGTATTCAAATATACTCAACAACACAAAAAAACTAGCTCAACATAATAACACTGTTCAATTGCAACAAATCTGAATCTTGGCTCAACCTTAATAACAATCTCAAATTCAACCCTAAATTGAATGAAATATACTACAACCATCAACAATAATCAACAAAGAGTAGTTCTACAATCAATACCCAAAAATATCTACAAATAACTCATAAAGAGTAAGAGACAAGTTCATACTTATGCAAAGATGTGACATTCCCCCTCTTATGATGCTCTGCTGCATCGTCGCCATCACTTGCCACCTGCGTTTGAGGTGCCAACACCTACGGCAGCGTCTGACGCGCCACCGTCCCTGCCGCCCCCACCGCCATCCTCGCCCCCGCCCCAGCCCCTCCTTGCGATCGAACCCTAACTCAGCCCCTTTTTAGAAGAGGGAAGTAGAAGATAGGAAGAAATTATTAAAGAGCGATAGGTAAAAATTTAAATTCATCCTATATCTGTTAAAAATTTATCGGAAGTTGATGGCATGTGCCTATAGGTCAAATTTTAAAAAGTTTGGGTACTATTGGGGTATTATTATTATAACTTCAAATATGTATAAGGTATTAACACTAACTTTATGTGTCAATAGGTCATTAACCCTCTATATATATACCAACAACCTCACTACTAAATGAAAGTTTAAATCTCCTATCTTTAATTATCACTTCTCTTAATCTTTCTCAAATTTTCTCTCTTAATTTTCTAGATACATAGATTCATTTTTCTCTCTTAATTTTCTAGATACATAGATTGCACACAAAATCACTAACTTACAAACAAAAAAAAACCTTGTGCGATCCTAATATGTCCTAGTGACTAGAGAGCCAACACTAACAATTTCCTTTTTATGTATAACTACTAAAACACTGTATAGGGGTAGCAAGAGTTAGTACAGTACAAATTTTTTCGGTAGGGGTTACGTCATGAAATTTGAGCTCACGCTATGTATGACAAACAACATAATGCAGAAGTTGACACAAAAAAATTGCCAAATTAATAGTCAAAAGTTTAGAAAACTAACCTCCATCTATCTTACCTTATCTCTCAATTCTATAAAATTAAAAATAAAAAAATAAAATTAAAAAAAACGTAATGTAGTGAGCGAGTAAACATGCTTACACTGGAGCTGGAGAATGGAGAGTAGTTGAATTTCGCGTAAGTAACAAAAGGAAGATTCCACCTTTTCCTTCAAAAATAAATAAATAAATAAATAAATAAATAAATCACAAAAGGAAGATGTGCAAAGGGATCATCAATCACTAGCCTGCTTGCTAGTGACCATCAACGGTACTACCTCCCCCATTGTTGCAATCAAAATGATCTTAAGGCAAGTCGACCTTTTTTGTTTGATTGAAAGATGGCAAGAGAATTGCCATCGGATCTCATAAATAACTACTGCAAATACATAACTGAATCCTGTTACAATCCCCACATCTACTCCCAAAATACATAATCTCAAAAACACCAAAACAACAGTAACAACATATGAGTAGAGCATAATGGAGCGTCTGGCTCAGGATCTGCCAAAATACATAATCTCAAAATACATCGAATCACTAGAGCAGAAGAAAAGCCGGAGTCTGGCTCAGGAGTTTCCGAATCCAGGGTCTGCATCCCCAGACGGGAAAACGATCCTGGTTTTGACCTTCTTCCTAATACCTGGGAGAGACAACCAATAAGAAGTGAGAGACAAGATTTTATAAATCAACTGAGCAAAGTTACAAGACCGATCTCTAAAACATGAATCATTTCTATCAAGCCAAATGACCCATAAAGTAGCTGCAACTAAACAATCCCACTCTCTCACTCGCTCCCGCCCCACCTCCGAAATCTGGAAGTCTCCCCATAAGTGATTAACTGACGAAGGGGATCTACTAATTCCTAAGCCCATAAGGAGGAAATCCCAAAGTCGCCTACTAAAAATGCATTCAAGGAAAAGGTGACTAACATTTTCTGGTCCCGACCCGCACCTAGGGCAGGAAACCATGGTAATCACACCCCTCTTAGCCAGATTGACTCTCGTGAGAATAGCATCCTTAGAGACCAACCATAGGAAAGCAAGGACCTTGTTCGGAGCGGTTGACCTCCAAATGACCCTACTGAGGGCGCATCTAATTCCTCCGTCGGATATGGCACAGTACATGGAGCTGACCGTAAATTGGTTGGACTGGTTCAACCGCCACCCTCTAAGGTCAGCCGAGGCCTCTGACACTCTATGGGAGTCACCTAAAAAGGTGACAATGGGGGCGCTGATGGAGGGGATGTCCTCAGAATCAGGGAACGCTAATCTCGGATGCCAAGAGGACCTGACCCAGTAATCAGCCACAAGGGCATGCTTATCAAGAGCATGCTCAAAAATCTCCGGGAACAAAGAGGTTAGAGAATTTGGGCCTGCCCAAGCGTCTAGCCAAAAACGGGTACTCGCCCCATTCCCCACGGAGCTTGGGGAGTGGTTGTGGAAGAGCTCGCCGAGCTTGTCAATTCCCCTCCACATTGGGGACACGTTTCTACGATGCTGTCCCCCCCCAAATTTGAACCGTCTACATCTCCTGTAGCGACTCCAACAATGATCTGAAGGAAGGCGAGAATGGATCTTCCACCACCATTTACAGAGAAGAGCTCTATTCATGTCATGGAGATTCAGGATTCCCAGCCCTCCAAACTCTTTTTTCCTACAGACCAAGCTCCATTTAACAAGAGGCAGACCTTTACCATCCTCTCGGCCCCCCTTCCATAAGAAATCCCTACGAATCTTATGAATCTTGTTGATAACCCAAATGGGGAATTCGTAAATGGACATCCAATAAATTGGGAGATTGGAGAGGACCGAATTAATGAGAGTGATTCTGCCTTCTAGCGAAAGGTGTTTCCTCTTCCACCCAGGGAGGCGCTTCTCTATTTTCTCAATTAGAGTAACCCAATCACTACGCCTAAGCCGACCCGACCGCAATGGCACACCTAGGTATTTGATTGGGAACCTCCCAACTTTGCAGTCCAGGACCTTAGCCAACAGGGCAGGGGACACCTCGTCACACCTCCCTAATCCAATAAGATTGCTCTTAGCAAAATTAACTCTAAGCCCGCACCACGCCTCAAAGAATACCAAGATGCCTTTGTAAATGAGAATCTCATCCATCTCGTTCCACCCGAAAAGAAGAGTATCATCTGCATATTGCAGAATAAGGCTATTCCGGGTACCGTCCATCCCTCTAATACCACGGAGCAGGTGGTGGTTGGCACAGTGCAGAGTCATTTCAGCTAAGACATCAGCGACGAGGGTGAAGAGAAGAGAGGATAGGGGGTCTCCTTGTCTAAGCCCTCTTTTACAAGCAATGAGGTTGGTCGACTGCCCGTTAACTAAAATCAATGATTTGCCACCTCTAATACACTTGTTAATCCATTCAATCCATTTTGGACCAAATCCCCTAAACTGAAGGACCTCGATCACGCTATCCCATTCCACCGAATCATAGGCCTTCTCAAAGTCAAGTTTGAGCAAAAAGCCTTCCTCTCTATTCCTATCACATTGAAAGATGGTTTCGTGGGCAATAGCAATACTGTCGAGAATTTCCCTCCCTTGAATGAACCCACTTTGGGCTGGATGGATCATCGTATTGAGACATGGTTTCAGCCTATTAGCGAGGACCTTGGCAATGATTTTGAAGGAGCAGTTGAGGAGGCTAATAGGCCTAAGATTGCCCACCTCATTGGCACCCTAAGATTTAGGGATAAGAACTATGGATGCATAGTTAAGACTGTCAGTCTGGACGTTGCCAAGGAACATAGCCTCAAAAATGGCAAACAGTTCCGCTTTGATAATGTCCCAGAAATAGGAGTAGAAAAGGATGGGGAATCCATCGGGGCCAGGAGCTTTATCCTGCCCTAACTCTTTAATCGCCTTGAGGACCTCACAAATCTCGAAAGGCTTTTCCAGATTTCCTGGGTCAACCACCGGCGGGCGTATCCAGAATGAATCATGAAGGGAGCATAACCGGTTTCTGGGCCTTCCCAGTAAGACTCGAAAATGACGCTCTATGTGGGAGCACACCAATTTCTGGTCTGACTCCCACCTGTCATTAATGAGGAGGCCCGGAATAAAGTTGGATCTTCTTCGACCATTGGCCACCCTATGGAAGTATGCTGTGTTAGCATCCCCCTCTAGTAACCACTGGTCATGAGATCTCTGTCTCCAATAGTCGTCCTCCATCTTGAAAATCGTATCAAGGTCGATTCTGGCCTTTTGAAGAGCAGACACCTCGATAAAGGAAAGGTCTCTAGTTTCCTCCAACATCTCTAGGGCTTGAATCTGCCCCATAATGGTAATCTTATCCACGTTAGTCCGTCTCCTCTCCTGCCCAGCCCAAAGTCTGAGCGCTCCTCTAAGTCTCCGAATCTTGGCATTCCAATCGGAAACAGCGCTCCTCTACTTCTCTCCCCCCCCCCCCTGTTGAAAGAAATAGCGGGATGTAGTCTGAAGCATTCCGAAACGCTGATCTTGCTGCCGCGAATGGGAAAAGATTTTCCCACTCCTCGGAAACGAAGATCCGATCAAGCTTGGCCAAAATGGGCTTAGCTTGCATATTAGACCAAGTGAATTTCCGGTTGGGAACACGAATCTCTCTTAACTCTAACAAGTTGATAATCGAATTGAAATTCCCTCTCTCGGCCTGGCTACAGC
Source organism: Hemerocallis citrina (assembly GCA_017893485.1). Classification (NCBI taxonomy): domain Eukaryota; kingdom Viridiplantae; phylum Streptophyta; class Magnoliopsida; order Asparagales; family Asphodelaceae; genus Hemerocallis; species Hemerocallis citrina. Next base: position 443,468,333 of record CM030358.1, on the reverse strand, counting down.
CCTGCCCCAAGTGCTCCTCCGAAAAATGAGTAATATTGAAATCCCCCCCCCCCAAAACCCATGAGCTCCCCCACTTATGATGAATAGCAATGAGTTCTTCCCAGAACACAGAGCGTTCGGCAGAGGAATGTGGCCCGTAGACCATGGAAAATACTTGGATCTCATGATCGCTCTTAGATTTAAGGTTGACAGAAACCGAGAACTCTCCGATGAATACGTCAATGCAATCAAAAACTTCATTGTTGAAGCCCACAATGATACCTCCTGATTTCCCTCGTGATGGTTTAATAAACCACTCCCAATTCCGACCAGGGACCAGCCGATCCAGCAGATCCATAGATGGATGCTCCATCTTAGTCTCGCATAGCCCCACAACTGAAGGCAGTTGATATGACAACGTCTCCATGATAACTCTCTGTTTCTTACTACAGTTCATCCCCCTAACATTCCAAAAGGCGTATTCCATTGGGATACACAAATGAGACCTCTCAACAAAAGTAGCCTGATTACAGAATACTGGGCTGATTAACCCACTCTCTAATACTCCTATCACAGTCTACCTGTGATGACATCTCAGAACCCAGATTAATTCGGCACACCTTGGCTAAACTAATCAACAAAGAATCCGGAATGAAATCAATAATAGCAAAATTTGAAATAGGCTGACCTTCAAGGGGCTTGACATTATCGGGTAGATGCAATCTTGGAAGTATCCATTGTAGGTTCCTCATTAGAAGCCAGGGTGTTGCTAGATTGAGGAACTAGGGATACTATTAGTCTAACGATTGGAGATGAAGTAATCTGTGAGTGAGGGAGAGAGAGATTATATATAGAACAATGCTTCATTGTAAATTACTGAAGCTATTGTTCCGAACAACGGCTTAGGTTATATTTATAACAACGGATTCGGTTTATAACCGAACACGTTGTTTTAAAACAACGATTTCGGTTTATAACCTAAGCCATTATTTTCAACAGCGATTTTAGTGGTCTGCATAGACTATTTTGCCGTATTGACCCATTTTTTGAAAATATTTGGTGCTCTGGCCCACTTTCGAAAACAATTAACGAACTGATCCAATTTTGGACACGTCAGCAACAAACGTTCTTGGGGAAAACGGCATAGGTTATTTCGATGCCGTTTTTTCCAATAACCGCATCTGTTTTTAAAAAAACTTTCATGCCGTTATTTGGAATAACGACATCTATTACTTTTAGTCGAAGAAGCAAATAGTCTCAATTGTGAGCAGACAGACAAGTATGAAAATAAAGTAAAGGATGTGTTACATTCTTTAAACTGATGTCGCTATTTTGAATAACAGCATCAGTTACTTTTTTCCCACAATTGCCTTTAATCAGTGACCCCCCACTCTTCTAATTAAATCCACTAATTAAAGGCAATTGTGGGAAAAAAGTAACTGATGTCGTTATTCAAAATAACGGTATTAGTATAAATCATGTCGTTCTATCAGAGAATGGCATCCTTTACTTTATTTTCACACTTGTCTCTCAGCTCATAATTGAGACTGTTTGCTCCTTCGACTAAAAGTAACAGATGTCGTTATTCCAAATAACGGCATGAAAGTTTTTTTTAAGACAGATGTCGTTATTGGGAAAAACGACATCGAAATAACCTATGTCGTTTTTCCCAAGAACGTTTGTTGCTGACGTGTCCAAAACTGGGTCAGCTCGCTAATTGTTTTCTAAAGTGAGTCAGAGCGCCAAATATTTTCAAAAAGTGAGTCAGTACGGTAAAATTTTCAGTTTGCATACCCATTTACACGGATTCCGTTTGTAATGGAGCATTGCTCTTTTATATATACTAGTAATTTACACGTGCAATGCACGTTTTAATAATTTCAAAAAATAAAAATAAAAAATCTGACGTAGGGAGGATTTGAACTGGAAACCCCCTTTATATTAGTTATGTACGTACGTTGCACATGTTGGTTGAATGACAAAATGACAAATGATATTAAGGCCTTCTCCCATTATAATATTAGAGATATATATATAATTGTAGGTGAGAGAGAAAGAAATGCAACTAAAGGTCATTTGATGCAACTAAAGGTCATTTGTGCCCTTTAGAGCATCCACAATGGTGTTTCTCATTTTTGAGCAAATGGCAGCTATAGTAATAGCAAATAGCCAAATCGTTTACACTACAGTGGTTGTTTGCTATATTTTTGCTAAAATTTGAGTAGGACGAGACAACTTGTTTCGTCCGTTAATTTTTTTATAAAAGATTTAATTAATTTATTGATTAACTATTAAAATATGTTAATTAAATAAATTAAATATTAATATATAACCTAAACCTAATTAATCACCCACTAAACCTAATTAAAAAGACTAAACCTACCACTAATTTACTCCTCAAAACCTGGACGGGACATGTTGTCCCGTCCCAAGCTTTTTAGCTTGAGACGAGCCAACTTGTCTCGTCCGATGTAATTTTTGATTTTTTTTTTCTTTTCCGATGAATCTGACCGTTCGATCATTTGAAATAATAATAATAATAATAATTTGGGACAATACATGTTGTATCGTCCGACGTGATTAATATATATATATATATATATATTGGGACGAGACATGTTGTTTCGTCCGACGTGATTAAAAAATATATATATAGTTGGGACGAGACAACTTGTATATATCGTCTCTTATAATTTAAGAATGCCAAATACTTTCTCATAAATGAGAAGGCACTGTAGCTATTTTGCTATAAAATGGCAAAATAGCAAACGACTGCAACGTCACTACAAACCGTATTGGCTATAGCGGCGCTTTTATAAGGCTATAACGGCGCTTTTTGGCGCCGTTATAGCTCGTAACGGCGCTTCTGAAAGCGCCGCTAGAAAGTGCGTCGTTACAGCCATATAGTCTACTGCGGCGTGTTCCGTCGCCGCCGCTATATGGTGTCCACCTATAACGGCGCTTTGTTAGCGCCGTTATAGAAGCGTTTCGTTTTTGGAGAAAATGGCTATAGCGGCGTTTCTATGAAACGCCGCTATAGGTTCGCAATCAGGAAAACCATCCTTGGTACCTTGCTGCGGCACTGTTCCAGCGCCGCGATAGAGGATTAGAACTGTGTGTACCTATGGCGGCGTTTTGTGGTAAACGCCGCTATAGTTTTTTTTATTTATTTATTTATTTATTTATTTATTAAATAATATATATATATATATTTAATATTTACATTTACATTTACATTTTATTATAAAATTTTCAATTAGAAAAATCAGTAATTAATCGCATATTACAAATACATGTAATCATATTAAATTTAAATGCAAATCTAGTAAATCAATAATATCATAATCAAGAATTAAAAGTCACAGATCACAAAAACAACTCAATTGTAACACAAACTGTCATACAATGAGTATCAAATGTATATGTTGTACAACACTTAGTTATTACAAAACATAGATATAATTCCTACAAAATATTTTTTTAAAAAGTCCAAATTCGACAAACTACGGTAGGGGAGTCTCTTCGTTTGGCCCGCTGTTGCTTCCAATTCCATCGTTATTTTGCCCTGGTGTACGTGCGTGACTGGAAACCGATGGAATACGCTGACCCTGTAGAAAAAACAATCAAAATTCACAAATATCATTTGCTCGATCGTATATGAATTAATTAGTGAATAAGATACAGTATGAAACTCAGTCATCTATAGTGACAGAGGAACTCAAACTTAATAATCATCATAATAGTAATTTATAACACATAAGAACAAGAAGAATATGAAGAAGGATCACCACCTTCCAAGCAAAAAAAAAAAAAAAAAAAAAAAAAAAAAAAAAAACAGGAATTTGACTAATAAGATTCCTTTATTTATTCTTTCACTGCAGTGCAAATGGACTAGTACGTCCCTCCCTCGATCTAGAGTCCCGACATTGAGGAAAATATAGTAAGTACATCTATGCAGGTTCAATTCTTATCCCTATAAATCTGTGTTTTCTTCTCGCAGTGGATGATCTACTGCAAGATGAAGGCATTCAATACTGAATAGTCCATTAGATTATGCAGCCATCTATCAAAACATTTAATAAATTGTCAGATCATTTTGTAGCCAGTTAATTACATGCTAATAGTGAACATAAGAACAGTTATAAGATTGTATTAGATGCTCCCTGATCTATAGAACTGCTATTAATATATTTCACGGAACTAGCTAGGCATGCATAGAAATAAATCTATACAACCCTCTAGTCGATCGTGGAATTTTTGGTAGAAGAGGAATTATTTATATATTGTATCTTCAAATTCTATGACGATAAAAAGTAAAAAATAAAAACAAAAAAAAACCTTTTTTCGCTTCACTTAAATACATACTCCTACATGTTTTTAAATATTTCAAACTCAAGCAAAAAATCTCTGCATAATTTTATCGGTCTAAAATTGGCAGGCTACTCATCCAAGATTCAATGGCAAGAACTCGGAGAAAAACAAATCTCTATATACTGGCGACTAGATAAGTTGGCTGCAAAGCATATATAACTGTACCCTAAACCAAATATAGCCACCATGTATTTATTTCTGGAGTATATGTGAACATGCATATATATAAGGTTATTTGACACTGCTTTTGCTTATGATGCTCTGATTTATGTATGCTCTGATTTTGTATGCTCAGAGTTATGTATGCTCAGATTTATGTATGCTCAGATTCATGCTCTAATTTATGTATACTCTGATTTTGTATGCTCAGATTTATATCAAGTTAAACCAAATACAACTCAGAGTTATGTATGCTCTGATTTTTCTTATTGTTCAGTTAACTTACGAAATATATTGCAGAAATTTCACTCAGACCTCATCAATTGTGAATAAGGTTATTTGTCATCATTGTCATAAGTCACAACAAATCACACTGCTTTATCCTGTTGTTAGGATGTTAGCTATGGAGCCTAAACTTCAAAAACATCTTGGCATGAGTTATAAATTGGACTTCACATAAATCTCAGACTTATGTTTAAGTCTGATTAATTATCAAATGAAAATCTCATAAATTTCAATACCTAAATCCAAATCGTTCTATAATTTAATTTTATATTTTTGATTGTTTGGTTCTGAGATTACCAACAGTATGACATCTTAAACTGAAACCAGTCAAAACATTGATAAAAAATGCAAGTTCATGAACCAGGCTCTCCAAACTCCAGTGACTCGTGAAGACCATTCAAAAGTTTTCCAAATCCATCTTGAATGTTCAACCTTTTATATTGATGTCAATTACATAACCTGAGTTCACACTCCTAACTGCTTAACACATACGGTCACAATAATTAATATCATTTTGCATGGATGTAATCACTTAATATAATATATCAAGCTATAATTATTATGTAATTTTCTCCTTTCCTCCATTAATTTACATGTTTTATTCTTTTCTCCAATACTTATCCAGTTTTTTGCTATCTTTCTTAACTCAAAATCTTTATATCTCATTTATATCAAGCGGAGCCACGAAAGGGAGTCACGGTTTGTGGTGGTTGATCCGCTTATTATGAATATATTCATGAAGAACTGTAACTATCATGATCACTGCATGAGTTAAAAGTGGGTATTTAGTTGTCGAATACTAACCGATGCTTGAGTTGGAATTCCTTGTGACTGTTGCCGGACTAACGTCGCCATTTGAATCATTGCTGCCTCCAGACGTGCCACTATTGCCTTCAGCTGATCAACATCTTCCTGTGTGGCCCCGGCCCCAGTGTAAGAAAATGTACGAGAACCGAAGACGCTGGTGGGTGTAAGAAAATGAGAGATCCTTATCTACCTTAAACAACTCACAAATACTACTTCTATTTGACAGAATGCACCATATAAAAGCTATAAATGTATTTCATGAATTGTATATAACTATAATAAAAATACTTCAAAAAAAAAATTGAAGCGTAGTTTACCAGCTCATCTCGAACTACCGCAAAGCTGGCGCTCCCAGTAGTGTGCTTCAGTTTCAACATCTTTCGACTTTTTATGCCGATTTCAGCCTTTCTCTGGTAATGATTATAATTCGCAACATCAATGAAAATATATCATCAATAAAATACAAAAGGACGGAAGTTGCGTTAATATATACCTTTCCCGTTTCACTTCTCCAAAAATTGACAAGAAACTGCCAATCTTGTGGTGTCACACCTACGGGAACCGCCCTCGCATTCTCAGCCTCAGTCCTCTTGGCACATAGTACTTCCCTTTTAGGAAGCTCTTGTAGTCCCTCCATTTTTTAGAGACCGATTTATCCACCCATCCGTTAACAACATCAGCATAACAAAATTTTTGCTACAAAATAACATTAATCAGATATATATATATATATATATATATATATATATATATATATATATACAGAAAAATGTAGTTATTTATGATATAAACATTTCCTATGATATATCATATCATATATAAAAATATAAAAGGGAGCAGGGTAACAGTAAACCTGATGCAAAGTATTGAACCAAAGGTATGATCAGTAGCTAAAGATAAGTTCAAACAACTCAGAATTCATAAAAGAAAACTCGATCAGTAGCAAAAGATCAGTTCTCAAAGGTATGATCACAGTTTCATATATATAACATAGCCTCGAGTTGTTTTCAGATCTTCCAGAGCATGATCAAATCTCTTTAATGGAACTTAACTAACCAATAAAAGCAAAGCTAAATAACGACCTTAAGAACATTTTATCATTGGAAGTAACAAAACATATCAACACAGTTTTAGCAAAAGTACTGAACCAGCGCAAACTTCAGACAAGAAAAATCCATCATTAGTTATAAATTAGTTATCAAATGTATAATCATAACTGATGCAAAGTATTGAACCAACTCAGAATTCAAACAAGAAAACTCGATCAGTAGCTAAAGATCAGTTCTCAAAGGTATGATCACAGTTTCATATATATAACATTGCCTCGAGTTGTTTTCAGATCTTCCAGAGCAAGATCAAATTTCTGCAGATGTGGAACATATGGCTTCTCATGTTTCTGTTCTGTTTCCTACATAGGGATTGCATTGGTTTTCTGTGCTACTTTTCATTTAAGAATCATGTAAATACACCATGATTAAGTATATATTGAGATATGTAAGATCATGTCAGTCTGTAGATGCGATGATTGCATTTCGTCCTGGTAATCGGAGAGTAGTTAGTAACTAGTAAGATTGCACGTGTTCAAAATTTTACCTTAGCATGTTTCTGCATTCTTTATGCTAGTGTTATTCTTTATGTTCTGTGTTTTTTTTTGGATGGAAAAAGTTCATGGAGTTTTTTTTTCACCCAGGAATCTTCTCCTTCAGTGAAAAACATTCTTCTTTTGGATTTTGAAGGAAAGCGGGTAGCTGTCAAATACTTTTCAGATGACTGGCCTACTCATAATGCAAAGATGGCTTTTGAGAGATCTGTCTTCGTTAAAACTTTAAAGACAAATGCTCGATCAGAAGGTAAATGCACATTTAGCTCTTAATGTTGTTGCAAATGATTTTTCTCCCCAGCTAACAATTAGTTTCGTTGTATCTTTTTAAAATAATTTTGTGTAATGCTAGTACTCCATGACTTCTATGATGTTCCACAATTGTCATGTGGAAATTGGATTGAATATGTTACAGCTCATCCGATGAGTTTAATACCTTTTATCAGTCACATGCAAATATAGTGTGACAGCAAATGCATAATCCAACAAGCCACTAAGATTTTTATTACCATGGAAAAAAGCAGACTACGCAGTCACAAAATTAAGACAATATTGGAAAGAGTAAATGATTTTACAGATCTCTCTTCCTCTTTCATCTCTGTTTCTTTTTACAAGAGTGGCATCCACCGAAGACCACGACCAGTTGGAGCGGCTTTCGGGACCTTTCTCCTCCTATGTGACTGCCTAGGTTTGCGGCTTTTCAAATCACCGTTATCCTATATAGAACTGTGTATTTGTAAGACTACGTGTCCTGTAAAACTAACTTTTCCTCTATATTTTCCTAGTGTTAGCATCTTAAGCTCCAAAGGAATGAGGAAATTTAGAGTCAACCCATAAAACTGATACATCGCAAAAAGAACAACAAATAAACTAAAATCAACAACGAGAGTAATACGACCCAATTGCTAAATTGTCTTGCAAATAAAGGAATTTGATTAAAGGATAATTGCTGAATGTATCATGAGTATACAGTTTTGTACTAGCATACTTATGTTCCAGAATTTAGTATGTGAGCAGTTGGCCTAGTAGATGACAGGTAATCAAGTACTTTAATAACAACTACACCAAACCAATTATTTACAAGATGATTTCTTGATTGCACCAACTTTGTAAATAATGACTACTACTACAACACAATAGCTACATCACATTGATTGCTACCCAGATTCACAATAGCTACATGTCATAGTTCTTACAGGAGTTACCAATACAACAAGCATGTATATAGGTATTTTGAGTTAATGAGATTCAGCAACTTAGACGGCAACCATCACAAAATGTGAACAAATTTATTTGACAATGTAATCGTCATATTTAATAATCTCAATTTCCAATCTACCCAATCTAACTCAATATCCTTTCACAAGTTTTCCAAACCATCTTAAAAAGACTCAAAACAATATTTGTCACTATAGTTACCTTGAAATTCAATTAGCCCAAAATCTTTTTCCCCAAACATTTTGGAATGTTAAAAATGAAAGGAACAAAGATAAAAATCATTGAAAGGAACAAAGATAAAAATTGGCATACATTGAAAGGAACAAAAATAAAAAAAAACGGAAAAAGGAAATGAAAGGAACAAAGATCAAAAAAATACCCAACTTACTTTGATGGAGCGAGAGAGAACGGCAAGGGTGGCGGCGATGGGTATACACAGGTCGAAGAGCGGCGAAGGAGGACCGGAGAAGGAGCGGCGGAGAAGGATTGGCAAAGGAGGAGCGGTGAAGTACGGGAGCGGCAAGGGTGTGCGCGCGAGAGATGCGCGCGCGAGGGATGTGAGGCGGTGAGTGGGGAGGGGAGAGAGGAACGCGATGGGAAGAAGATGAGGGGATCTTTCGTTTAGAGGGGATTAGGGGAGAGCGGAAGTATTAGGGTTTGTGTGTAGAGCGGGAAGAAGATGAGCGGGATTAGAGTAGAGCGGGATTAATTAGAGTTGTAAAAATTGGGAAAAGTAAAAAGGGACGGGGTTTAGAACGGGATAGCTTTTCAGAACATTATTTACCCCACCCTATAACGGCGCGTATAAATAACCGCCGCGATAGGTATAGATATATATATATATATAATAGCATTACTATTTGAGGCTATAGCGGCGTTGTTGCCACGCGCCGCTATAGAGTGTCTTTTTTATAAAATAAAATTCTACTATACCTATAGCGGCGCAGTGTGGTAACGCCGGAAAAAGTATGCCGCTATAGCCCATACGGTTTGTAGTGCGTCACATTTCTCAAAAAATAGAAAATTGACAAATATAGCAAACGAACTGTGGATGCTCTAATAGTTGACCTCAGTTTTGTGTTGGCCCCTTTGGCCTTTTTATTTATTTATTTTAAATATTAATGAAGACCGAAGTCCAAACACAAAAATTAATGCACGCAAGGCTAGCTCACATACCATCCCTTAGTAGGAAGAGAACAAACATGTAGTTGCCTCTTTGACCTTTTCATACACTTTTAAGTCTTTAAACTCCTAATTATTCATACAATTAAGCAAAAACTCTTTGATGTGCGTAAAGGAACTAGGGCTAATGGATAAATAGGAGGGAAATTTGTTTCAACAAGGCTCTCATTTAACTTTCTATCAGCAATTAGCCGATAATTAAGCCTATAAGAGCATCCACAGTCGTTGAAGATCCACAGTCGTTGAAGGTGAAAATATGCATAAATAGATAAATGAATATAGCAAAGTTATGTTTTACTGCAGTTGTTGATTTGCTATTTTTATAAAAGTTGCGACGGCACTTGAAGTGTCGTCTGAGGGAGCAAATTCGACCTCGAAGTGCAAATAAAAAAATTACAAAAAAATTATAAAAAATTACAAAAAATATTTTAGAAATTACAAATAAATTACAAAAAATTACAAAAACATTTTAGAAATTACGAAAAATATTACAAAATATTACAAAAATATTTCAGAAATTGCAAAAAAAATTAATTATTGCAAATAGCCCCTACAGGGGTGGGACGGCACATGAAGTGCCGTCCGACGAAATGGGAATGAAAGAGACGGCACTCCGTCCAAGAAATTGAGGATTTTTGGGTTTTTTTTAATTGAAAAAAATTAATTTCTTTCTAAGCGAGAGCACTTGAAGTGTCGTCCGACAAAAAAAAAAAAAAATTTTTTTGTTGGGACGGCACTTGAAGTGCCGTCTCTCATATATGGATATTTTTGACAATCTACTGTAGCCAAATATACATAATATGCATATTTGACAAACGACTGCAGCTCCGTTTTCAGCCAGATATGCATATTTGGCAAACACTACAGATGCTCTAAGCCTTTAAGCCTTTTCACTTTTTGAACAATACTTTTAGCTTCTACCCCCAATTCTACGAGATCCATGATCCTATAAAGGTGGATGAGTAGATTAGGTATTAAGATTGGACTGAGGAGGTCTCCAACATTTCTCAATCATGTGGGTGACCATGGCGCTTCACTGGCAAAAATGTGCTCTCAGTTCTCTACTTACTACTTTATTGTCTTTAATAAGAAACAATAAAATCAAGATAACAAACAGGACATTAGGAAGATAATACAGACTTACTATTTCTCTTATATGTGTACTTTTTCCTTTCATATGTACATATGATATCCATCTACCAAGTATGATTTTCTATCTTTCAGATGTGCTGCGTATTATTCTGATACACAGTTACGTTTACTATCCATCCAAATGCCCTCCTAAAACAAGGACCACGTTGTGGTTGTTAGAACGTTTCATTAATAAAATCGGTAATCGTTCTCATAACTTCTTATTTCAAAAAAAAAAAATGAAGCAAGGACTACTGTATTGAGGGGCTTAATATCAAAATTTTGTATTTGTTATGGTGCAAACTCCCAACTACCATATCTTCTCAACTGTATTCTTAGCTAGCCTACATCCATCGTAGCTGTCGGATTTATTAATATCTATTTTCAAAAATAATAGAATTTATTAAATATGAAAAATGACATCTTAGTCATTTGAAATATCCACTCCCAATTTTTTTTTTCTCTCGATTTCATTTTCATCAATCACCTTCTCTAAATTTTTCTTCAACCTTCCATAAATGCAGTCGGTTTTTCTTCACTCTAAATCATTGAAAAATTATATTTTTAACTTATCTAAATAAGCTAAAAAATTTAGGTTCTTCTAAAATAAAATCAAAATATGCATATCACATGATTAGACACCTACTAGGGTTCAAGCCATTTTCTTATATTTGCGGGGTGGTTGCAAGTTCGTTCTTTTTTTTTATTTTAAGTATTTATTTTTTATTATTATTATTTTATTTTAAAAATTTGGGTCCCAATTTTGTTTCTTTTTTGTTCTATTTTGAGATAACTCGTTGCGAGTTGAAGAACGAATTGAAGTTATCATAGACTACTAATTTACACGTGTGATGCACGTTTTTATAATTTCAAAAAATAAAATAAAAACTCTGATGTATGGAGGATTTGAAATGGAAACCACCTTTATATTAGTTATGTACGTGCGTTGTACATGTTGGTAGAATGACAAAATGACAAATGACACTAAGACTTTCTCCTATTATAATATATATATATATATATATATATATATATATAAAAGAGATAAGCATGAAAGGATAATATAAGATTAAAATTTATAGAGATGATTTTATAAATTAAAAACTATTGATCATAAGATATCTCAAAATTTATCACATTATTTGAGAAAATCCAATGGTTGGTTTTACTTTCTATATTAAACCATATGCGGTTTTGATCATAAGAATGTTTTTCCAATAAAAAGAAAACCAACAAAATTGTGAGTGTGTATTTATTGATATGTTTAAAAAGTAAATACCAAAACTACTCTTGATTTGAAAGAAATCAAAAATTAACTTCACTTCTGTAAGAAAGTCTAGAAGTAATTAAAATAGTTAAGAGTTTGCATTATAGAAAATTCCAATATTTTTAGTGTGGGATTACTGGTGAAGATTGAAAAGTCAAAGGGCTTAATTCTAAGAAAAAGTTAAACAGAAGTTTACAAGTAGGGCTGCAAACAAATTGAGCTATTCGCGAGCTATTCGGCTCGAGCTCAGTCAAAGCTCGGCTCGAACCGAGCTCGAGCTCAAAGTTGAGCTCGTTTCGTAAACGAGCCGAGCACGAGCTTGGTTTTTTTTTTTTAGGCTAAGCTCGCGAGCTATTCGGCTCGAATACGGTCAAAGCTTGGTCAAAGCTCGGCTCGAACTGAGCTCGAGCCGAGCTCGAGCTCAAAATTGAGCTCGTTTCGTGAACGAACCGAGCTCGAGCCTGAAGGTATTCGGCTCGACTCGGCTCGATTGCAGTCCTATTTACAAGTTCTCACTCAATAAAAAATAAACTTATATCAATTCAGGGAATCTAAAAAAAAGCAAAATTTTCGGATAAGAAAAGAAAAACAATTAGCCAGACTGATACTAATGTATAGGGTAATGTATAGGGGTGTCAATCGGTCAATCGGGTCAGGTCGGGTCGAAACCGCTCGGGTCGGCCCGATTTTTTGACAGGCCCGGGTCGGGTTGTGAATTTAACCGGGCCAAGTTGGATATCGAAAATTTCGATCCAGTCGAACTGCGAACCTATTCGGGTCGAACCCATTTCGGGTCGGGTCGGATCGCAGGTTGGCCCTATATATTTATTTATAATTATTTTTTTAATACTTAACGTACAAAAAATAAAACAATGCAACAAGTATAACAGTATAAGAGTGAAACAAAATTGTATATATTATCCATTTCAACTTCTATAAATTTTTTACAATTTTTTTACATACTAATACAAGTAATATAAATCCAAAAAGAACATACAATATTTCTTGAATTAAAATTACATGTTTGAGGGGATAATCAAAATCTAGAGTTAGATTGAAGAGAAAGCATTGGACTACTGTCGTGCACCTCTACTTAACCTAAACCTAGGATCTCATCGTCAAAAATCTCTAATCTTGTTGTTGGATTTCAGGCGAGTTGCTTCCACTTGTTGATGTAGATGTCACTTTTCCTCGAGTCATGTCTTCAGTCTTCATCCAATCTTCGATCCACACGAGCATCTCTAACGATTTTGGCTTCAAGCGAAGATCATATAATCTGTTAGAACTCTGTCACTTGTAGAAAAAATACTTTCTGAAGCAACTGTGGAGACATGAAGAGTTAATGGATCTCTAGTCATATGTGAAAGAATAGGAAAAAGATTTTCATGCATGTTTCCACCATTGTAGCACTTTAGTCTTAGTACTAGAACTCTCACTATTTTATTGATTATACCAATTTAATTTATTAGGTGCATTAATCAGAGGTTTTGATACCGTACTTCGCGATTAATCGTATATAGAAATGAGAAAAAACAATAGTAGAAGTAGACGTAGTCCGATAGTCGATTAAGAAGTGTAGTAGACGTAGTCACGCAGTCGTAGAAAGAGAGAGATAGAGCTTCTTTGTTGAGAGATTTTATAGTAGATGTAATTGAGAGTTTTGAATCAACGAGAATTCGATACAATCGAAATTGTTCGCTTCATTATTGCTTGCTTCTTTATTGAATAAAATTAATTGTATTGAGTAGTTTAGTAGTAGAGATAGTAAGTGCATGAGTAAGGTGTGAAAAAATTTGATTGAAGTTAGGAGGTTTTTATAGGCAAAAACCCCTAAATAATCCAAAACCCCCCCAAAAACAAAAAAAAAGTCCCAAAATAGAGCATCAACGGTCGACTGCTCTGTTTCGACCCGCTCGACCCGCGGGTCGGCCATTCAACTCGCACGGGTCGAACTTTCGACTCATTCGGGTCAAACGGTTTCCAACCCGCTCGTTGGCTGGCGAGTTTCGGATGAGTTTGACTTCGGCAACGGGTTCGCGGCCCGAATTTTTAGGTATTTCTCGACCCGAGTCAACCCGGTTAGGATATCGGGTTGAACCTGAACCCGAACAGGATCGAAGCGGGTCAAGTTGCGACCCGACCCGACCCGAATGTCATCCCTACTAATGTGACCAACAAATTCTGTGTACGCAAAATTGATAGGACCTCTAATTAGGACTCTAATGACCGGTACATATTATATAATATTTTTGCATGATTTGTTGAAATTTTAGCTGGCAATAATTATCTTCATGACAGGTGCTGATGTTTGTTTACTCATCAAGATTGTGATCATTGGATTGCTTGTTGGTTTGACAATTAGAGTTTTAATGGAAGAACTCATACCTATAATTGTGTGGATAACATTTTTTAATGGAAGAACTCATACTAATTTTATATTTCAAAAAATAATCGATATTGTGTACATGGGAAACAAGACACCCAGGCAAGAGAGAGAGAGAGAGAGAGAGAGAGAGAGAGAACAAAAATTTGACAATTAGAGTTGAATAGTTGCAGAAATTAACTAAGATTTTGAGCTGCCAATAACTTTTCCTCCCTGATAGGATTATAAAAGGAAACATTGTTTGACATATTCTTTTCAGTGTCAACGTCGACAACTGATTAACAATATTGTATGTAATTAAACATGGCGTTGATTTGAATTCAAAGCTCAAAGATAGACATAGTTTCCTTTTTCTTCTTCTTTTGATTAAATGTACAAACTGCACTTGACCTATTCATCTTAGTGTACCATATGAACTAAAATCTTGTTCATTGATTTCAAATTAAGTTTTCAAAATACGTCACTACTTTAGTATCCGAAAATGATCTGAAGAAATGCATTTTTAATTTACAAATCTAAAGCTGATTGACATAGGAAAAATATTTGAACGTGTACAAATACAAGAACTCGAACAATCTGTAAAGAGTTTCACATTCAAGTCTGGTAACTATAAGAACAATACACAGAAGAAAGACGAAGAAATACAAACTGAGCACAATTTCAGAGACAGAAACATGACACAGAACAACTAGCAAGCCAGCCAGCCTACACAAATAGTTACAATTACAACAAGCAGTCAACGACTGCGTCGGTATAAGGAGTACGACGACAGGACAACAAGGAGGACAAGTAAGATGGAGGCCACCATAGATAGGAAGGCTGAGCTCCCAAGATGCCTGCAAAACTTGCTGAATCTGTTGCATATCTTGGTCCACCCCACATGAGAGTTCCCCTTCAATCCAACGTATGCAACTCCGCCAGTGCTGCCTGTGGCCGAAGCCATGATTCCTATCATCACCTGATTGATCGAGAACATCATAACTCGTTAGCAAAATTATTGAAAATAAGTTAACTAGTTTTGATAATATAGATAGATGTTTTTCTAGTTGCGCATTTGGAATCTGTTCAAGTGTTTTGGTCTAATTGGCAAAGTACTTTCAATTTTATATAGGTACAACTGCATCAACTAGAGCATGAAATAGATTTTAGCAAATAGTTTGACAGCTAGCAGCAGCAGCAGCAGCAGCAGTGAACATGTACATGTGACAATTAGACCTTTTCTAACATATTCAACTGCAACAAATCAAACACGTCCATATAATTGATTTATGTTTGATTTGATGCAGATTAAAATTATGATTGAAAAATGTGTCATGTACATCACTCTATACCAATCATTTAATGCCACGCGAGTTTCTAACTCCAACTACATCAAACCAAACAGATGGAACATAAGTTAAGTTTAAGGTAATTACTGCATCAAAGAGAACGAGAAGGAACAAGAGCTTCGACGATGGAGACGGATTTGAGATGGCAGAGGCTGAAGCGAGGAGGGTGACGATGACGTACAAACAAGCAACCGATAGCGCAGCGACCATGTATCTTCAAATTCAGAAAATATAAAAAGATTAATTGTTAGATATAAGATAGATATATGAACAAAGACATATAACTTTAGGGAGGGCCGGCCTGAGTTCCCGGGGGCCCAAGACGAAAGATCCAAATAATTATTTTTGGAGCCCCTAATTACAATATAAATTTTACGCACAAAATATGTGCCAATATTTATAAGGAAAATACAAATTTGGAGCCCCTAAAAGTACAAAAAATTGGGGGGCTGAGGTGGCCGCCTCACCGGCCTCAAGGTGAGGGCTGGCCCTGACTTTAAGTGATGATAATTTGACACAATTAATTAGGAGAAAAAAGCTACTCTTCCCGCCTTTATTTATTTTATTTTATTTTTTGTTTATAATCTCTTTTGCAAAATCATGTAATGATATTGACACAAATTTTCATAAATTTTAGCCAAATATCGGTCCCTGTCTGTGTATCGAGATGCATTAGCCGCAACAAATTGATGAGATTGAGATTTTGGCCACTGATACTCTTCCAATATATCTTGTAACACTGCCAAGGTGATATATGATACCGATACTATACTATTCAACCGCTTGCATGCACGTATAGTACCCCAATTAATTAACAACAAGAGAAGCAAACTTACACAAAAGCCGGAGAGTGAGTGAACTTGGCATTGCGAGACACAAAAGCCGGAGCGGGAGCCGGAAGCCCGGTTGGAAAGTGCTTGGTCTCATTGCTAGTCACCATAACAACCAATGAGGTGATCAAGCACGCTAGAAGAAACAACCTCAACACAACATCCAAACCAAAATAGTTTGGCGGCTGGCGTGAGGAGGGAGCCCCATATCCAGACTCCGGCGCGGTCTTGCCAGAGTCGGTTGCAAATGTTGCCCCAGAAGAAGCCATAGATATCGATTAATTAGGATTAGTTATGTGTGTATGTTTGTGTGTATGTATCTTTGTATTTGAGTGCATTATATAGAAGGGGAAGGGGGGTTTAGGTCACCATCATCTATATAATAAATTACAAAGAAAGCTATCAAGTGACTCTCATTCAATCTCCCATAAAATCAATGGTCTAGATTGATTCTCACAAAACATATTTTCCCGCCAAAAATTTCAAACCCCAAAATTAAATTTTCCCCCCAAAAACTAAAAAAATTCAATACTTTATTACTATATCTCTCTTCTCTCTTCACTTTTTCATATTTCTTTCTTTCTCTCTCTCCCTATCTTTTTCTCTCATTCTTTATATATTTAATTAGAAATTTAGATTTTAAGATTTCATTTTGTAAATTTTAAGAAATTTTATGTTTTTTTTATTGCACATGTTATATTGAAAATAGCAAATATCTCTTTAACAGTTAAATTTCATCATTTTCCACACTTAAAGTTCTTAAGTTAGATTTTACACCCCATTTATAATTATTTTTTAACATAATGGAAACATGGACTTTTATTTACAACTAATTATTGTCATACTATTCAAACTTGAGCTACATAATTGTTGTTTTACTATTTACAGGGTTTTTCGTATTTTGTATCGTTCCGAAGACGTGCCGTAGGCACGTGCCCACGGGCAAATCTAGTGTATATATAAAATGGATTGAACAGAAAGGAATGGCTGCCGTTTGAAAACAAGTGTTTACTTTTGCGGTTGATAAGATTTGGAGGTTGCTTGTAGGTGTATGTGGAGATGATAAGGGACATTAATTGACTTGTTCACAAATATATTCAATATGTTCAGGAAATAACTTTGATTGAGATTCTTCCACATAAAACTAAAATAGAAGAACGCAAAAATCTTTGATTGAGATTGAGAGTTATATGTGGAATTGGATGCCATGCGTTCACGTCTATATATGTATAATATGTAGTATATACCCACCTACCCCCTACCCTTTCATACTACACAAGAAAAGAGACACATGTACACACCTACGGATTGTTCAAAGGATGCAATTTGATGTCTGACTTAGCCTTTTACGAGAGCATCCACTGTCATTGGCTAAACCTATTTTATTTTTAGCAATGAGATTTTAGATTTTAGTTTTTAGCAATGATCGCTGCTATCGTTATTTTTAAAATTTGATAAAGTAATGTATTGGACGGATCTTGTTCATCCGTCTAACGCTTTTTTAATTATTTTTTATTAAAAAATGAATGGACGGAGCTTCATTCTCCGTTTGAGAGGGGAAAAAAATTTGCTGAATTGTGTCGGACGGTGCTTCTTCCTCCGTCTCTCTTTAAATTTTTTTATTTTTTTTAATTTCGTTTGCAACACAAAAAAAAATTTAAAAAAATCAAATGAACAGTGCCCGACGAATGATCTGGCCTGTTTGTTTGGTTTTATTATTTTTTTTTTTTTGCATATAACACCTAGGCAAAATGACCTATATACCCTCCCTATGTGGCCTGTTTATTTCTAAAATCAAATGAACAGTGAGGGACGGATGAAGTTCATCCGTCTCTCACTTTCACATTTATTAAATATTATTTATAAAGTTTACCTATTTAATAGATATTATTTATTTATAAAGAATTAAACCGACCGAGAGACGGAACATCTTCAACCCTCTTTTAATTATTTTTTTTATATTCAACCAGCATCTTCATCCGTCCCTTTCGTCAAACGGATGAACATAATCTGCCTCCTATATTTAGCAATTGTCCAAAGGCGTTGTTAAGTTTAGCAACCTACTGTTCGTTTCTATCCTAAATTTGGAGTTTTTAGCAAATGACTGCAAGGCGTTTTCCAAAATCTATTTCTAATTTTTGAGTTTTTAGCCAATGACAGTGGATGCTCTAACATGACCAATTGATAGAAATCTATATAATAAAACACAAAAAAAGTTATCAGGTAGCTCTCATTCGATCCCTTAAAATCGAACGCCCAGATCTAATCTCTCAAAACACATTTTTCTCCCAAAAAACTCAAATTCAAATCCCCAAAACAACTCCTTTATTTATTTAATTATTTCTCTCTCTCTCTCCCTCTCTCTCTCCATATATACTAGTATAATGTACGTGCAATGCACGTTTAAAAAAGTAAAGTCATCAAATTACATGAATATATATTGAATAAGAAAAAAATAGTTTATATTTGAATATTTTTTATTTGGTCTACACGTGCAGGGCACATTTATATTTATTGGATATAGTTTGGACGTGTATTATACGTATTTATATAGTTATAAAGTTAGGGTTTGTTTGTTACAAAGCCCAACTCTTCCATTAAAACAGTAGAGATATATACTTATATATATGTACTTATGGAAACATGGACTTTTATACCCCAATTTATAATTATTTCTCAACATATACTAATGAAAACATGGACTTTTATACCCCAATTTACAATTATTTTTCAATATATACTGATGGAAACATGGACTTTTATTTACAGCTAATTATTGTCATACTATTCGAACTTGAGCTGCATAATTGTTGATTTACTATTTACAAGGCTTTTCATATGCTGTATCGTTCTGAATATGTGTTGTAGGCACATGCCCACGGGCAAATCTAGTAATCTAACAAATGTTCTAAGAGCATCTGTAGTCGAAATTTTCAAATTTTCCAAAAAAATGAGAATGAAGATGCTGTAATCGTGGGCCAAAACCCAAAATTTGGGTTTTTGTGAACAGTAACCGGCCAAATTTGGCAGACGATTTGGAATTTTGGAAAATATAGCAAACAAAAAATGGTTTATCGTCTGTCGCATCGGACAAGAGAAAAAAATTCGTCGGAGAGAATTTGGCAAAACAGTGAAATTTCGGATGAAATTTAATTTTTCGACCAATCGAAATTTTTTTAAAAAAATGGTAGAGATTGGAAATCGATCTTCGTCCATATATTTTTTTTTAAAAAATGAAAAACAAAACCCACCTGAAGTCATGGACGAGGGAAGGATTTCCGTCCATGGCTTTTTTGGTTTTTTTTAATTTTTAAACAATTGGATGGGCGAGAAAAGATTTCCTGTTCGTTCCAAAAAAAAAAAATATTTGATTTTTTTTTTCTTCAGACGATAATTCTTCTTTCGTATGAGATTTGAAAATTTACAAAAACCCAATTTTTGGCAATCGGAAGACTGCAGTGCAAATCCATTTTAATGGTTTCCATTTGTGAAACACCCAAAAAATAGCAATCCATGACTACAGATGCTCTAATTCCATATAACTCAATTAAAAATCTATGATTCCATATTACCGCCTCGACCAATTGATTCAAAATAAATCCGTCAAAATTTCTGTTGCAATATTATGAAAATTCAGATTTGATGGACCACCATTTTAGAAAGAATTTTCAGTGGAATGGTATCATTTCTTCAGAATGTCTTTGCTTGTCTTGAGCTTTTATTCTTTTATAGACCATTCTGTTTATGATTTCTTTCTTGAATTGAAATAATTGTTTAGAATTTTTTAATGATGATAATGTTTCGACATTTTAATTTTGAAGTCGGTCAAGGCAGTAATATAAAAATATTGATTTATATATAAGTAAGTTATATAAAATCATAACATTTCTTACTAAGCTCTATGGGAAAATCCCTAAATTATGCCATTATTTGGAGAAGCGAGGGTAAAGTCAAATAAGCGTTAGCTAAGTTTATAAGAGCATATGTAGTTGTTCCGACTTAAATTTTGGGTATTTGACATATAGAAATTAAAAATTTGGGTTTCTTCTGTAGACGTTTGAACCTAAATTTTGGGTTTTATTTTTTTTTAAATCGACGGACGATGAATAATTTCCTGTCCATTATTTTTTATTTTTAAAAAAGAAATCCAATGGACGGAGAATCATTTCCCGTCTGAGAATCAAAAAAAAGAAGAAAAAAAAACTCCTAATTAAATTATAATTAACTCTTAATTTAATTCTAATTAAATCTTATTAAATCTTAAATAAATCTTAATTCTTAATTAAATTTCAATTAATACATAATCTATACACATAGAAATATTTATAGGCTCTAGTCTATATAATATTTTCCACCAAAATGTGATGATATGCATGAGACGAAAGATGATCTACCGTCCGTGCTTTTCTTTTCTTTTCTTTTTTAAATTTGACATTTCTGTCCGTCGAAATTAAATAAAAAATTGAAGGGCGGAAAATCATTTTCCGTCCGATCATTTTTTTTTAAAAAAATTAGGACGGATAATGATATGCCGTCCAATGTTTAATTTTTTTTTTATTTTAAAAAACCAGCTACGAAAGATCATCTTTAATTTTTCGTCTGATTGAACGGACAAAAGATCATCTTTCGTCGGCTATTTTCTCCAAAAAAATCATTTTGTCATCCAAATATAGCAGACGACTGTTCACCTAATACCCAAATTTTAGGTATATAGCGAACGACTGCAGCATCATTCTTTTTATTTTTCCCAAAAATGAGTACATAGCCAACCACTACAGATGCTCTAAGAAGTAAATTTTGGAAAATATTTAATAATTTTGGATAATAAGCATTTGCTGAATCTTTGCTGACAAGTAAGAAATTTTTGAATAATGTTTAACGAAATCTTTAAAAAGTCATGTAAATTTATCGTCAAAGTTAACTTTGAAAAAATTGAAAGTGTATAATTTTGGGAAATCTTCAAAGTGTTTGCCATAGTATATATCTAACTGAAATATTTGTTTATGTCATTATATATATCTCTAATATTATATTATAATAAGAGAGTTGAAATTATCATTTGTAAACATGCTAACTTGCGCGTATTATTCGTGCATAACTAATATATATAGAGGATGTATCAAGTTTGTGTTGGGATTGGGGCGTCAACCAACGCCCGTTGTCGCAGCGGAACTAAATAGAGCAATGAGGAAGTCGAAGTAGATTAGAAGAATCAATTGAGCAAGCAAGTAGATCCACCAATCTAACACAAATACAACGATGACTTATCCCGATTAGTTTTTGCTTATCCGGAAAAAATATAGGGAGATCAAGAACTATCTCTCTCTCGATCCTCTCTTTGAAATGGAGAAAATAATCTATGAAGTACTCTACTCACATATTAGAGGAGTGTACAATATATATAGAAGAATAGAGAGAAACATATGTTTAATCTTGATTCTCAGTCGTCCGATATAATCTGAAAAAGAAGTAACTGAATAGGAGTCGTACGATCTAACATAGAGTTGAAGATTGGGCTGAAACGACCTAACAAATCGAGGCCCAAAACGAACACAGCGCCACCGTCGGTCGACCTCCAATAAGACCGGTCGACCGTCCTCCTCTCGGCCAAATCCAGTGCAACTGTTGTAATCCCCATTCCCGCAAATACGTATTTTCTGAATATTTTCTGTAATTCGATATTATAAATTCATTATTTGTTAAAATCATTTTTTATTTTATATTAAAGTGTTTTTCTATCGATAATTATAGTTATTTCGAATAATTGTGTATTTTAATCTACTTCTATGACTTATTGATCGACTATTTATAATTGAGATCGAAAACAAATGTATTATTATTATTGGATTATTTTAATAAAGTTCTTAAACCTGGATACTATTTTGTTATGTAATTTTATTATTTTTATGATTATGATTATTAATTTTTATTTCTTGATTATTTAATTAAAATTTATTTATCGAATTATTTTTATTTCGTACTTGATCTGATTTTATTGGCGAATTCCAAATTTATTTTTAATCCCTAATTTATATTTTAATGCATTTGTATTATTTATTTATTTATTTGGATTTAAATTTTTGTTCGAGAAATGTCTTCGTTCTTTTTGATCGAGCAATTCTTATTGATCATATTGCTCTCTAATTTATTGTGGATATTTTTATTTGAACCTGATTGATTTTGATCTATCTCTTATTGAACCCTAAAACCCGATTTGATGTGTTCTTGACCCAAAACCACTTTTATTGGACCCTAATTCTCTAACCCAGTATCCTAATTGTACCCTACAAATACAACTCTAATGCAAACCATAATTTTTGCAAGCAAATCGAATCACTAGCCAACTATTTTCTCTCTCCTCTCTCTCTCTCTCTCCTTGCCATTCTCTCTCTCCCCGTTTTCCCGCCCAAACCCACCGAAACCCAATTCCCGTTCGACTTCTCTGACCACATCCCCCCTCTTGTGCGCCGGCAACTCCCTGACGACACCCAGCCACCACAGGACCCCATCCCTGGCTCCCTTCTTCTCTCTCATCGACATTAGTCGACAATAGAACTCAAAACCCACTTTCTCCGTCGTGTTCTCCGGCATTCCCCCACCACCTCCGGCGACTCCCAACCCCGACGCCACACTCCTCCAGCCGGCGCCACCATCAGCGCAGAACCCCTGTTTCCCTCGACTACTTTCCCTTTCTCGAGCCTGCATCGGCCTAATCCCGACAGCCCAACACGCCGCCACCGCCGTTCCGCTCATTGACCTTGCCATCGATGCGGCCCCTGCATCGCCAGTGCCACCGCCCCTTGGCCAGCCCCGCTGTGGTTGCTGTAGTCTCTTTGTGCATTGTTATTGCCGAGTTCTCCTTGTGTGTGCACGCATATTACATGTGTTATTGTGTGTTCGTGGGTTCGTTGCTTCGGGATCCTTATCCCTTTATTCTTGGTACTCGTTCTCACCATTTATAAGGCAAGTAACTTGTATTAAATTCCTTTACATATACAAGTACAAAATATCGCTTGTGGTGTAGTTGGGTTCTAGAGACAATTCGTGTGTGAAACCCCTTTTGAAATTGCCTCTATTGTGATGATTTGACCATAGTTGCCTTACGACATATATGACATGAATTAACCTAGGGTTGACCACTTTTGATGTATATGTTCATGCTATCTTGAGATATCTGTGTTTGATGTGTTATAATGTTATACTTGTCGAATACTTGCAAAATACCCTATACCATGTTGCTTGGACATCTAGTATACCATATTCCATGTTATCATCCTATTGGTTCCCTATTGTTATTATCGTTCATCTCATGTCTCTAGATTGCATATTGTATTGTTGTATTAATAAAATAATTAACAAGCCAGGATTTAAAGGTTGACTTTTAGCAGTGGACAATATAGTGACTGTACTCAAAGGAGGGGCCCGTGTTTCTCTAAATATTGTTCCAGCTATTGTTTTACCGTGTGATTGTGGTTAGTACGGTAACCCAATCTATTATGTATTGTATCGTTGCCGATGATTGTATTGTTCCGGCTATTATTTTATCGTGTGATTGTGGTTACGACGGTAACCCAATTTATCGTGTATTATATCGTTGCCGATGATCGTATCGTACACCGAAAAGTGAATAATGTTTATCGTTGAAGAGTACATGAACTATAGAGCCCACCACTAAATCTAAAGCAAAACTGTTTGAATGTAGCAACCATGTAGTAAAAGGATGGATGCATGAAGTGCTACCTAGATACTAATAGTGCAAGACTTGAATATAATCACTTGAAACTAGCTACTTGATACTTGTTACTTGATTCTTGACACTCGTTACTCGTTACTTGTTTACATGATACTTGTTCACTCGATACGTATTACATGTTACTTACACTTATTTATCTTTCCATGCTAGTTGTTATATTTTGTTATCATTCCTATTCCATGTTATTAGTTATCCCTTTTCCCATGTACTTGTGCCTGCACTACAAGCGGCCCGTAACTTGCATTGACGGGCGTTTTGTTTTCTTTTCCTCTTCCTGCAATTTATTAAATTGCATATTTTGGAGAACAGTTACCTGCTGGAGTCGAAGATCAAACAGTCTGAAGACTACTGCTTTCTAATTGCTTATTGCTTTAATAAACTTAATGTATTGAGACTTGTTATTATTTTTGCATTGGATTATTGTTTTGGGCTTATGTCCCGAATATTGTTATTTGTTTCCAGACGTTGGATTATTATTGTACTTGGATATTTTATACTGCTTCAATTCAAGTATTATTGTTCATGAGATTATTATTATTGCCTGCGCAACCTGTATTATTTATATTGTTGAGTTAATCGGATAAACAGCTTATGGGTGACGTTGGTAATTTGTTGGGCCAATGTCATATACTCGTATTCCGTATTTTTGGGAAGTGGGGCGTGACAACTGTGGTTGGGTGTGCGGTCGACCGAAACATGGGACAGTCGAACGTAGCTATGCCTGCACTATTGCTGCTCTATTTTCTTCTACTCCGTTCGACGCTTCGGCATCCGTGTTTTATCTTACCTTCTTCTAATCTGAACCACGAGTATTCAAGACACATTCCTCACAAACTCTACCTTGGATTGCATACGAGTGATATCACATGATGTGTTATTCATCTCCAAACTCTAATGAACTCCACTTGCAAAAAAAAATTTAGAACAATAGCTTTTTCTTCTAGTTGAACTGATCTCTACCCTATCTCACCAATTCTAGTATACCCCTTCAAGGGTACACCTCCCTAGATGTACTCACGAAGTTGCCAAACTCCGCACCAACTCCACCTACCCTTAGGCATTCTCCACCTCTCGATGATATTCGAACGTCGTGGTCTCGTCTCGATCAATCTAGTTGCGGCAAACTAGCTGAGCTTGCAGAAATAACGAGAAAATAAGAAACACTTGCACAAGTATTTCAGATTCTCCAAAGCTTGTAGAGATTGTTTTGGCTTGTCCCAACCACTCTCATACCTCTAATCACCTTACGACGACCTTGAAAAATAGACAGAACTCTACCTCAAGTTGTGTACCTATAACCCCATGCACCAAGAGTTCCCAAGGAAACCAGATTCCATTTCAGCAGAGGAATATGCAAAACATCCCTTAAAGTGAATATATTTAGACCTGGCATCTTCAACTCAACTGTTCCCTCTCCCACTACTTCATAAATCTTCCTAGTTCTTGTCGTCACACAATACCCTGTAATAGACTTATAAGTAGAAACAACTCCCTCTCGGAGCAAATATGAGAAGAACTCCCTGAGTCAAGAAACCAATTAGAATCCACTTCTAAAGAATTTGAAATAAGAAGACACGGATCACCTGAATTAAATGCACTTGTAATACCCCGTAATTTCTAATATGTAAATATATATCTAATATGAATTTGGGTTGTCCTATAGAAATATTCTATAGGGGGATTTCATAAAAATTTCAGTTGTTGAAGAAAGGAGCCCACGGTTGGTTGAGAAAATCCATCGTGCTGTTGAAAATTGTGGGGATGAATGATGACGTCATCATCCCAAGGTGGGCCCGGCTTGATTGAAAGGTGTAATGGATTGGTTTGGATTTCGGTAACATGTAGAGATATACACGTTGATTTGAGGGGATTTAAGGAGAGAGATTGTTAAAGATAATCCCATATCGGGGAGTATACAAAAATAATTTTAGTATAAATACAAATGCCTATGATCAAGAG
The DNA here is from genome assembly GCA_017893485.1 of Hemerocallis citrina. Lineage (NCBI taxonomy): Eukaryota > Viridiplantae > Streptophyta > Magnoliopsida > Asparagales > Asphodelaceae > Hemerocallis > Hemerocallis citrina. The sequence goes on along the minus strand of CM030358.1, from coordinate 443,442,081 downwards.
TCACCTAATTGGTTAACCACCTTTTGAGAGGCAGCCTGTGGTGGGCAGTTGTACTACATAGTATCTAATTTGTATTCTAAAAATATTAAAATTGTCTGAGTATTGAGGCGGGGCGTTACAAATGGTATCAGAGCTGACTTTCGACACCGGATGTAGAAGAGGGCCTCAGTATAATCTGCGGTGTGAGATAGTCCCCGGAATTATCGAGGTGTGAGTGAAATAGTCTCCGAAATTACCTGCGGTGTGGGACTAGTCTCCGAAATTATCGGGATAAAGGACGACGCTACATCGGCTAGAAAGGCGGATCCTACACTAGATGTGTGTTTCGTACTCAGCGAGGATGCTGATTTCTAAGGTGGGGTGTATGTAATACCCTGTAATTTCTAATATGTAAATATATATCTAATATGAATTTAGGTTGACCTATACAAATATTCTATAGGGGGATTTCATAAAAATTTCGGTTGTTGAAGAAAGGAGCCCACGGTTGGTTGAGAAAAGCCATCGTGCTGTTGAAAATTGTGGGGATGAATGATGACGTCATCATCCCAAGGTGGGCCCGGCTTGATTGAAAGGTTTAATGGATTGGTTTGGATTTCGGTAACATGTAGAGATATACACGTTGATTTGAGGGGATTTAAGGAGAGATATTGTTAAAGATAATCCCATATCGGGGAGTATACAAAAATAATTTTAGTATAAATACAAATGCCTATGATCAAGAGTCACCTAATTGGTTAACCACCTTTTGAGAGGCAGCCTGTGGTGGGCAGTTGTACTACATAGTATCTAATTTGTATTCTAAAAAATAATAAAATTGTCTGAGTATTGGGGCGGGACGTTACTAACCACATTAGCGGCTGAATTCTCATTCTTTGCGCTCTCCTAATTATGCAATTTCCAACAGTCTTTCTTGATATACCCTGACCTCTTGTAATATCGGCAATGGATCTGTAACACCCCAAATTCCAAAATACAACTGAATCCGAAGTTCCATAGGATCTTTACACTTCTTTCGTACAATTTTACAGGGAAATAAAAACATTTCTTTCATCAGAGTTACATTACACTTTTACATTGTCACAGCGGAAGCAATTTTTACAATAATTTACATGAAACAACATTTAAATCAATCTTGCGTAGCATGTATACTTCAATTGTGTCAAGCATATTTACCCTGCATATAAAACTGTGGGCGCGTCAGTTCATTCAACTGACGAAATATTATACACGGTCATCCTCTCTATGCCGGAAACAGTTTAACGATTCTCATTACTTAACAAACCACAAACTTTTCACAAACAAAACTAAGGGACTATCCTATTGATGTCGTATTGTGAATGTGCACTTAGTCATTAATGCAATTATTTGTATTATATGACACTAATGCGCACTTGTTCAGAGTCTATGCAGCTCATATTACATAGGTCCGAGGGCAAGCCCTTAACCGTTCTTCATCTTGTAGGGTTCAATCCCTCGCCATGACTTAATCTACTACTGTAACTACGGTAAGTATCCTAGATATTTTCTGACCTACGAACTCATATCTAGGCACCCTGGAGGGAATCCCAACGCACTGTTACGTGACTCATCATGCAGGCATTCTGTGGTAATTCAGATCCTACCATAGACACGACACCACCCGCAGTCGTCAAATACCCCACGAGCGTCGCCACCAGGACGATACTCTGGAGCAGTATCCACGCTCTATCATGACGCATCATGGGATATCCTGTGAATACTCTCACACCGCCAATCCAATGGCCCTCATACTCAATGTTTTTCTCTTACTTTCATCACATCTTCACTATGTATCTAATCTTTGGTTTAATTGAATCATGAATAAAATCAACCCTTAGAGTGTAGCACTCCCACTATACCGGTCTTATTCATTTAATTCACATGACCCAAACATTGGTCTTCTCAATTCAATAATCATTTTCACATTTCCTTTATTGTCAGTATAAGGCTTGGCTATATCCTAATTCTCAATTTCAACTCATAATTATAATATCGAGCTTTTCATACTCATAAGATCTTTCATGATTAATCACAAATTCATGTTTTCATAAGCATAGCATTCATGTATTCACATCTTTCACAACTCATCACAATCAATAATTCAATTTCACGTGCAATTTATGTGTAAGAATCAATTTCAACTAGTAGTAATCAATAATTCATGTATTCCACAAGTTTATAATTTTCATTTCCAAATCTTACTACAAGCACAAATTCGAAGTTCAATTAATCACATCAAGCACACTTTCAAAAATTCCTCATTACTAATTTTTATCTTTTATAACTCAAAAATTTTCATTTATTTTTCTTTTATTTAAAAAGACAATTTAATTTCAAAAAGAAGTCCTTTCTTGCAAAAACCCCAATTTCTTAATCACACTTTATCAAAAGTCATATAAATTTTCTTATAAAGTTCTAATAATTTTTCAGTAATTAATCCATAATTTTCCAATTTTTAATCTATTTTAAAAAACTCAATATAATCAAAAATCCACAAAAAAAAACATTTTTTTTCTAAACTCAAACCCCCACCCAGATTCGAATCCACAACCAGCGATGAAATAAACAGTGCACAATACCAACGCGCCAAAGCCACCAATCGATATAACTAGGGTTAAAATCCCTAAGTATCGAGTCTCGGCTAGTTGGGTTTTTAACAAAAAATAAAACAAAAGCCTCAGGTATCGAACCCGAGACCTCCCCCTTACTGTAGCGACTGAAAGTACTGCCAACCAATTGGTCTAAGTGGACATATTGATTAGAAAATAATTAAAATAGGTTTTGATCTTACTCTCTGTTCAAAACTATAATTCAAAATTTCTCAAAACAAAATTGTCTCTTTTTCTCCTATTTTGAAAACAAAAATTTCCAGAATAAAACTACATTCAATTCTACAGTAACCAGTATTTTTAAAGGTATTTTTAACTCTTTAAAAACATATATTCTAGCCTTAGTTTGTATTTTATGAACACTATTTTGATATTTGAAAACTAAAGCATACTTCTTCATAATTAAAAATAGTTTCCCACAAAGTTTACTACAATAATGTTCTCTTACTCGTGATGTTTTTAGAGCACAAAAAGTCATCTTTCTTAAAGAATAAAACTTCTATTTGACCAACTAATTTACATATGATGCATTCAATTATTTGTTTGCAAAATATATTCTCTTCATTTATTCTAACACTCATATGGCATATGAAAATGGAGAATTCTACTACAACAATTAATAATCATCTCTTAATAAATTATTCCATCAATTCATCACTAATATACCATTCTACTTTAACATTATAATTAACAAACATGATTCTAATCTTTTACTAGTTATTTCACATACTTGCATTTAAAACATATCTAGCACGCATACTAAAATCAGAAACAATGAGAAAACATTTACTTTCACCCATGGTTAATAAATCTAGCAACCGCATTACACATATCTACTAGTTTATCAATTTTCCTCTAATTAAACAAACATGGATTTCATTTCGACTAGTTGCTTTATAATAACAATTCAATTTCATTCCTAGCATGATTTCTACTTTAGAAGTCATGAGAAACACCCACATCTTTGAAGAAAAAGTCAATAAAAAGCTTCTAGAGTCCCTTAGAATGCGAGAGAGTGCCTTCTCCTCCTAGATTGCGATGCAAACGATCTCCTTCTCCTTGCTTCCTTACCAAATCCGAGAGCTCCTAGTGTGGGGAATGATGGCCAGCCTCCAATGGGGGAACACACACACTCACACTCACTCTACTATATTTCTCCTATAATGTTTTCTTTCTTTCAATAGTTACTTAGTGTAGAATACATGTAGATAGTGGGGTATTTATACTAATTCTAGGATAGATTGGAGGGCTAGGATTCATTGGATAGTTAAAGGATGGATGGGTAGGATAGGAGGGGAAGTTGTAGCGACCACCCACACTCACATAGCTACCCATGCACACACACACCCACTCACCATCACTCCATGCACAATCCGGCCTCCATAATGGTGTGCATTGCACACTACATGCATGCACGTGCCCCTAGTACTCCCTATTTGAAGTTTGTACAATTTTAATTAATCAAATTGTTCACAATTTGTCTCAACATGACAAGTGTGACCATTTAATTGATTAATTAGATTTGCGGGCTTCACAATTAGTGGGCTTAGGCTTGTGGGCCAAAATAATAAAATAAAGAATTATTAAAGTGGGCTCAAACTAAGAAAATAGTGTTTAGGCTTCAAAAATAGGCTTTTTAGAAAAATAAAGGAAAGTAAAATAATTGTTCTTACTACAAAAATGAAATTTTATATCTAAAAATAAGTAAATAAATATACATATGAAATTTCCACGTGCACAACGCGTGAAAATCAATATTTTTATTAAAATGAAAGTTTAGGGTATTACATGATCGAATCCTTTTGCAAAGCACTTTGTCTTCCCCCTGAAAGACCATCCACTGCTAGACAATTTGTGGGAATAGACAGTGATTTCTGAGTCGCCTTCCTAAGTTAATTTTCCTTCAATACTTTAATTACACCATCTACCGAAATACTCTCTTTAGAAGATCTACCGTGTAGCATGGTAGTGATCGAAGGATCCGACAGTGAATATATCAGGTTGAAAGTTTTATCTTCCTCACACACATCTGCATTGATCGCTTTATATAAGTTCAGATAATACCTTATTGAACTCTGCAATGTGATCATGGAGATTGGTACCTTCCTTCATAGATAGACGGAATAACTTTCTCTTCCAATGCATCCGATCTAATAATGAAGAATCAGAGTAGTCAGCTATGATTTTTTCCCATAAACTCGCCGCATCAGTTTCTTCAAGAGTCTGCACTTGACCTCGTCCGCCAATAAAGTCGGATCAGACTTATGGCTCTTTCATGAATATCTTCCCAACCGTCATCCTTCATATCAGTTGGCTTTTCTTTCTTCTTAACGGCTAATTGTAAACGTTTTTGAACAAGGACAGCATACATGTTAGTCTTCCAAAGATTGAAATTAATCTTTCTATCGAACTGCTTGATCTTCAAAATATTGTGGCCTATCATCTTAACCAAGGAACTTGGCAACCTGAAGCTCTGATACTAGTTGTTGGGATTGGGGCGTCAACCAACACCTGTTGTCACAGCGAAACTAAATAGAGTAATGAGGAAGTCAAAGTAGACGAGACGAATCAATTGAGCAAGCAAGTAGATCCACCAGTCTAACACAAACACAATGATGACTTATCCAGGTTAGCTTTTGCTTAATCCGGGAAAAATATAGGGAGATCAAGAACTATCTATCTCTCGAGCCTCTCTTTGCAATGGAGAAAATAATCTATGAAGTACTCTACTCTCATATTGGAGGAGTTTACAATATATATAGAAGAATAGAGAGAAACCTAGGTTTAATCATGATTCTCAGTCGTCCGATATAACCTGGAAAAGAAGTAACTGAATAGAAGTCGTACGATCTAACTTGGAGTTGAAGATTGGGCTGAAACGACCTAACAAATTCAGGCCCAACGAACACAGCGCCGTGGTCGGTCAACCGTCCAACAAGACCGGTCGACCGTTCACCTCTCGGCCAAATCCAGTGTAACTGCGATTGAGTGTGCAGTCGGGGGTGCGGTCAACTGCAACTTGGGACAATCGACCGCAACTATGTCTGCACTATTGCTACTCTGTTTTCTTCTACTCCCTTCGACGCTTTGACCTCCATGCTTCATCTTACATTCTTCTAATCTGAACTACAAGTATTCAAGATACATTCCTAACAGTTTGATCGTTTGAGACAAGACTACGTTGAAAATCCTTTTTTTTAATATTTATTAAAATGTGCATTACACATGTAAAGTTTTAGTATAATATATATTGGTAGAGTTTGCTATGTCATACTTTTTATTATTATTTATAATTAGAGTAGAGTATAAGGCATGCAGCCAGGGCAGGCCCCACCTTGAGGCGGGCTGAGGCGGTCGTCTCAGGCCCCCGACGTTTTTGCGATTTTAGGGACCCCCAAATTTGTAATTACATTGTAAATATATACACGTATTTTGTGCGTAAAAAAAATACTGTTATTAAGGGCCCCAAAAAATAATTATTTGAGCCTTTAAATTTTTTTAAAATTTATTTGGGTTTAGACTTGAAGACTTAGAATTGAATTTGATACTTTAAATTTGGGTGATTTAAAACAAATTTATGTATTTTGCATATTTTGCTTTCAACAATGTGCAAATTTTTTGTATATATGTTTTTTTTTTGTATGGGAGGCCCATTTCGGGAGTTTGTCTCGGACCCCCGGAAACTCAGGACCGGCCCTGCATGCAGCCAATAACATAAAAATAGAATATCCCGTATAAAAAGTAGAGCTAGCTAATTGTCTTACAAAAAGAGATGACACTATAATTAATAGCATAGAAAAGCATTAGAAAAAGAGATATTAAGTATCAGGTTTAAAAAACATATATGTCACTTTTCAAAATTATTTACAGAAAACAAAAAACAGTTGTCAAATTATTTGTACTTGTAGACTCAACATCTAAACTTACTGTTCCCAACGGCGAGTTTAGTTGTTTTACTCGTCGTTGGGAACAACGAGTTTCCAACACACAAAAAAAAGTTACACTCGCTGTATTTCAATGACGATCATAAAATAATTAAACTCATCATTGAAAACATTGAAAACGGTAAATTTAATTAGAATTTTCGAATACAAATACTTTGAGAACTATTTTCTTTCTAGATACAGTTTCAAAAACTGGCATATAAAAAAATCATTCAGTTATCACACAGGCCAGAACAAAATACAGAAAATCAAAGGTAAAGCTCAAACTGTCAGCAACTTCTTCCAGCTTTCAAGAATGATTTGGTGTTGAAAAAAAAAATACAATATATATTTGCAACAAGCTAATGAGGTGACAATTGAATATGATTGCTAATCCAGTACTCAAGCTAGCATGCATTCGTCAGTGTATATCCAATTGACAACAAAGATCACGAAAGCTCAAAGAGTTTTTTAATTTATAATTTCCTTTTTCTTTCTTACTTCTTAAGAAAAAAATCCCAAAGCGTGTGAACATGCATTAACGCTGTAAAAGAGCTGCAAAAAATGAAATCCAATAGGGAATACGCAGGAGGGTTAAATTGGTCCTTTCTCCCTTGTCCTGGACCCTATAGGCTGTTTTGGTTGGCTGGTGTCGCTGGCCCGGTCCCTCTGGGCTTCGCTGCTTTGTTGCTGGCTGTATTTTGGATTCTGTTTGGCCTTTTGTTGTCCTGGTGGTCTGGTTTATCTGGACTTTTGGTGGTTCTTTTGGGAGGGTTTAAACCCTTTAGCCCTCATGCTAACTTCTTTCTATCTTCGTTGTATATGCGCTCTGTTGTTATGACTTCTTTGTTGGACCTGTGTTTTACATGGTTATCCTTACTGTTGTTCTAGATGTGTTATCGGTTTGTTCTATTGTTTGTTCTTTCTTTCCTTCGCTGAGTTGCAGTATTGCTAATGCCCCGGTGCTAGCTCTGCGGTCGTGTTATGGTTGTTTGTTTTTGGTGATTTTGCGGATGTTGGTTGCGGTTTTGTGGGACTGACTCCATCGTTCGTTTGTTTGTGCTCCAATGGGATTATTTTTGATCTTTGTTTTGGCTTATTGGTTTCTTCTTTGTTCTTCGTTATCCTGCGATAGGATTTATTGTTGCGAGGTAATTTCGAGTATTCTTCTTGTTGCCCTTGGTGGCTGTTCCTCCTTTCGCGCTCTTCCAGGGGATGCTGCTCTGGTGGTTGGCGTTGATCGCGTTTCTTATGCTCAGGGCTGCTCGGATCGTCCGCCCTCCTGATCGTTCCTGCGGTGTAGTCGCGCTGTTGGCTTCACCGACGTTCCCCTCGAGGGGGGTGCTGTTTGCGTCTGCTTCTTCTTTTGCGCTCGGGAGGGCTGCCGCGAGTTTCTTTAGATTTTTTAGCTTGTTTATTTAGTCTGTATTCGATTTGTTCTTTGTTTTACAGCTTGTAAAACCCTCTATTGTACATTTTACTCGTTATTAATATATTTTTGCTGTGGCTGGAGTCTTTCGACTCTATCCGTTCACATCAAAAAAAAATAGGGAATACGCTCATTTCCAACTTCCAAGCATTTTAAAGAGCTGCAAAAATAAAATCCAATGGGGGAGTACGCTCATTTCGAAGCTTTTTTCTCCAAAAACACTTGCACAATACTGTTCATAATTATTTTATTTATTAATCTCTTTCTCTCGCTCTTCCCAATCCTGTCTTTGCTTTTATCTTTGGCTAAATATAAAAAAATTGTTAGATGTGATTAGGAGGAATTAGGATTAATTAAGATTTATATCTCATAGCGGCTTAAAATATTATATCCTGCTTATCAGTATTAGAATATCACAGGGCACTATCTTTATATCAGCTTTTATATAAGATGAACTGGGTTTAGGGTACTGGGTTTTATGCCCACTCAACCCAGTCCAACAATTAAACAGATAACACGTGCAAAGCACGTGTTGCCCCATAGAACATTACACAATAATATTCTATTATATTGAGAATATACCTATATATCTAACAATCTCCTCCTATAGTCTCAATATATTAGGCAATCCTCAGTTAAATCATTGGCTCACAAAAAATAATATAGTTCACAGACTAAATCAATTATAACTCGAATAGTTCAAATGAGATTGAACCAAAATAATCAAATAGTTTAAAGACCATATCAAAACAAAATAGTTTACAATGACTAAACCAACTAGAGAAACCTGTCATAGTTTCAAAATCAACTAAAACAAATAAACTTCAAGAACAAAATATGAATTTTAAGCTCATGAACACAAGAGTTTTAAACTCAACAGAAGTTTTATCAAGCAAGAGACAAATTTATTCTTTAGAGAAATAAACCAAAACTATATCTTTGCAAACTGCTTTATGTTTACTCCTCTATTTTGAGCAAATCATTATTCTGAAATCTATGTTGACAGATTCAACTTCTCCATCTTTGCTAGCTTATTAAAAATAAGAATATCAAGAGACACATTTCAAAGAATTCGAGAAAACTTCATAAAGTATCTAGTTCTACTAAAGAACTTAGTACAATTTAACGATAGCTTAGCAAATTGTAACGCAAGCATCACAATCAGTTTCTTTAACAAAATAAAGAACAAGAACTATTACAGCTTCTGCACAAGAACTATACTATGTTTCATATTGGAATGATAGAACAGTCAAATCAATTATGGTTAATTCTGAATCATCAAAATTGGAATGAAACATGAATCCATAAAAGAGTTATATCATCAAAATTGCAATGATATAACAACCATTCTAAACATCGGAAATATCGACAAGTTTTCATGCTTTCTTTTGGAATAATGAGATGATTTTAAGTAAATTATGAAAATATATAACTTCATCAAAATTGGAATGAAGTTATATATTGAATTTACATAGAACTTTTCAAATTATCTAAAGCATGTCAACTGCCTAAAATTAATGATTCAGTTTGAACTTCTCTATGACTCCAATTGAATTCTAAATCTCAAAACAACTTGGATGTTAAATGTTTGGACTCCATTTTCTCCACAGTTTTCATAATTAAATCACTTTCAAGTCTCTTAGCAAAAGTATTAGCCATACTTGTCGCAATTGCACTTTATCTATGAGAAAGTTCAACTATGCTTCTTTCAGCGTTAATATACTTCTCTTACTATTATAGAGTGAGTTATAAGCTACAGTGCATTATAGCTTGATAGTCGCATAACAGAATTAGAGAATTTACTTTAAACTTCCCAATGGATGATTAGCAATAAGTCATTCAATGCACTCAGCCTCTTCCTCAGTAGAGGATAACACATAGAGGTCTGATTTCTTGAATGAGAACGCAATGCTTGTTTGCTTTTTAATCTCCATTTTTTTTTTGCTCCTCCTAGTGTGAACACATATTTACTAGTTGTCGACTTTCATTAAACTTTGAGTAGCACAAAGCAAACTCTTGAGTACCACTCAGGTATCTCATTAGCCTCTTAAGGGTACTCAAATGTGTATGGGATTATTAGTGAATCTGCAGATCATACCTACCTCAAAGACTATGTCGATTCCAGTGCAAATCTTTGTATACACGAGACTTTCAATTCTTTTAGAATGATCTACCTATCTCATAGTTGCACCATTATTAGGTGTCAACCTTTATCATAATCATAAGGTGTTTCAAAACACACTTTTAATTTTAATCACTATATCCCCACTTTTAAAACACATTATTGATTTATTGAGTTTGACTAAGGGTTATCCCTTGCCAACCAAAACTCACCCTTATACATAATATGGTGTCCACGACACTTAGGTGTTTCATGCAAAAATTTATTTGGATAGCACAATCTTAACCCCATTTATAATAGAGATGTCACTTCCAATCAACAAGCATGTCAATAAAACCAAGTAAATAATAGTCACTGTATTTGACACACCACAAAGTTGAAGGCATTAATTTGAATTACTTGATTCATATACTAGGCTATTTGAGAAATTTGTCAAATTATTTATATGTTAGCTATATTACATGTTTTAAAACATACAATGATTTTACTAAATTGTAAATCTTGTTCACTAAACATATTAGTACAGAACTTTTCAGTACAAAACTGTTTAAAATCTTTTATGAATAACAAAATTTTCAAAGGATGTAAGGGCAAGAAGAATCCTTATTGTAGCAATATGACAAACATGTAAGTAGAAAACAAATCAGTCTACCCCATTTATCTCAGTCAATTCTTAAGCTACTAGAAGTGCATTAAAATTGCTACTGAACAATCAAAAATAAGTTTCTTCTACAAAACCTCACTTATTGACTATAGTTTTAGCCCATTTCGGTAGATCTACTAATTTAAAGTATTATTGTATGACACAAAATCATCTCATTGTCTACTAAAGACTCTTCTTAGCTCATTTGTCATTCAAGTTTAAGTGTCAGTAGGACTGGTTCTTGATTCCAACTGTGAATCATTGACCGTGACAGCAGGACTGATAATTTCATAGATTTGTCTTTGATGAATACATCATTAAAGAACTTTCCAAGTCCAGATTCTACTAACCCAAATTAGATAGATCCAAAACTATCCATGGAACCACATTCTGCACTTTCTAAGTATACACAAATATTTGTTATAGGTCCTATTTTTGGCCTTCTATGATCATGTACTTTAACAAATGTATCATACCACAATTTTCACTTTGACAAAATTATTTTTGTTTTTATACCGTTAATCTACAAGGTGTAAGTAACTTAAAGTGTTATAACAAATTAGAAATATGATTGATAATGTAACATCACTCATAATTACTCAAAGTCTAACTAACAGTCATAGAATTCAACATTTCACTGAGTGTTTGATTCTAACTTTATCAATACTATTTGACAATGGTAAATATAGTGCACTAGAGATTATGCCAAATACAAATTACTCCAAAATTATTAAACATATTCAACACCTCCATCAACACTAAACCCTTGATCTTAGCACTTAACTAAATTTTTAATTCATTAAGAATAACAAGTGCTTCATTCTTCATATATATGACAGACTTATACTAATCAATTACAAAAGCGATTAAATACTTCTGACCAATAATTATCTTATTGTCACAAAGCTATTGAGATCACAAATATCAGAATGTACTCTTAGAGACCATATAAAATGATTTTCTAGTGATCATAATTTGAGCACAACTTTCATATTTGTCACATTTAATGGAGTGTCATTTAGTAGAGTTATGAATTTTAACAAGAACAAACAATTTAATATATAGTTCTCAAATCCTAGCCAATTATGCTATGTTCAGGAACTAAACACAATTAGAAATATTATTATTAATTGTCTCATTTGTTAAACTCAACTTATACATGCGATTGACAACATGTGCACATTATAATTGTATTACTCTACCACGTTTTACAAATTTGTTTGCTTTCCTGGTGATTCTAATAATGTCCATTTGCTCCAACGCATTGAGCTATATTTGTAGCACCCCGAATTTCCAATATGATATCTCAGAAATACGGGGTACAATTCCCAGTATCAACTTCAATTATAATAGTAAACATAGCCAAAAATAAAGAGAAAATTAAAACTTTTTATTACATCAATTGTTTACAAAGCACAGCGAAAAATAAAACAACTTGAATTACAATTTTCTTTACAACACATCTTTTACAATTTTACATAAGCCATAACTTCATTCTAACTCGAGCATCCAAATCCAAACTACAAGCAACTACCTGTAAAACATGAGGCTAGAGATAACCTTAACCCCCAAAACTACAGGGATCAGCCATAACGGTGTGAGTGACACAAAATTAAAATAAATACGACATAAGTAAAACATGAAACACAGTATCACAAACAACATGTATCAACAATAAGAATAAGTGAAATAAGAAATAACAATAATTAATACATGAAAACATCAAGTGAACTAGTCTACGTGTCAAGTGTAGAAAACAGGAAAACGCATGCATAAAAGCAAGTCAAGAAAACACCAGTGTTATATGCTGACTCTCTAATGCATACTTGTCGGATTCTATGCATCCCACTCTATATAGGTCCGGTGCAACCCCTTATCGTTCTTCACTTGATAGGATTTAATCCCCCGCTTATGCAACTAATCCTACTACTATGACTACTATGAGATTTAGACATTTTGCAAGTATGTGTTCTCGCCCTTTGGAATGCTGGAGCCCAATCCCACTCCGTGGATCATTTCTGTGGCACATACGCCCATCGTCCCGAAATACTATGGGGATTGCCTCACTCCGTAGGTCATCCTGGAACCCTCATTGCACAAACATCCCATTAGCGTCGCTCTCATCCTCGGAATACTGGAGATCAATCCTACTCTCTAGATCATTCTGTGGCTCATACGTCCATCGTCCCGGAATACTGGGGAATATCTCACTCCTTGGATCATCCTGAAGTCCATAACTCACGTTTGTACTCATTTCATCATATCACCATCTAGTGCATGTCCTTATCTTTGTTAGATTAATTAATTAATTTATGAATCTCCTAGAGTTGGTGTACTCTACCGGACTTAACTTAACAACTGATCAACAACGTGCCTCAACAGGCCAAAACGCAATATCTCAACTGCCGGTATATTAGGGTCACACACACCCTCTAGAGACTCACACTCAACCATCCACACTCAACTTTCATTAACCAAACTTTAAATAAAACAACTTGAAAACATATGTTTTGTAGAAAATAGTGTTTAGAGTAGTAAGTTATAGATCCAAAACATTTAAAGAATCAACCGTTTAAAAGAACATCGGAATAACTCAGGAAAATATCAGTCAGAGCTGTAACAGTCGACTATAAACAATAATCGGTCGACTGTCCAGAGCAAAAACCCAACACATCAAGAAAAATAATTCTAAGTAATGGCAGTCGACTGTAAAACGTTATCGGTCGACTGTCCAGAGCGAAAAACCCAACAGATCAAGAAAAATAATTCTAAGTAATGGCAGTCGACTGTAAAAAGTCATCGGTCGATTGTCCAGAGCGATAATCCAAAACTTCGATAAAAATAATTCTAAGTAATGACAGTCGACTGTAAATAGTCATCGGTCGACTGTCCAGAGTGAAAATCCAGAACTTTGAGAAAACATCAAAACAGAGCACAGTAAAATGGGTCAGTCGACTGTTCCACGTGAAATTTTAAAACATCAAGAAAATACAGCAGAGAGGTAGCAACGGTCGACTGTGTAAATTAACCGGTCGACTGTCGACTTGCAGACTGCAGTTATTAGTTGTGCACATTTCAACTGATACGGAGTTTTACTTTCTAAAAACGAATTCTGTGAAAAGTATATTTCTGATATGATCAAATATGACTTGTAGGATATATAAGAGTCCAAAAAAAAAAAAAATCAAAACCACTTTGAATTAATAAAATCACAATTTGTTGATTTACTCCAAATAGAACATGAATTTGTGCACATATCCAAACTAGAGTTTTTAAGAATTGATCATACATCAAATTAACTTCATATTATGTTCTAAATCGTATCAATACAAAAATAAGTTGAGATTTAGTCAAATCCTCCAAAAACACACAAAGACCTAATTTCTTCAAAAGCAATGAAATACGATATTCATGTAAAATGTTCGTGCATGTTTGTGCACCAAAGAAACTTCACAATCCCATCAATTAGAAATAACAAAATATTCAGATTTAATCTTAGTATTTAAGAAATTCATATTCAAGTAAAATCTTTCACAAAATCACAAATCCCCAAATTTATCATATTGCATCAAACTCAATTCAATTATCACAAATCCAATTCTCAAGACATTGTTTCTTAATTCATTAGTCCTTCCAAAATAATTCCTCAAACTCAATCACCATTTTTTTAAACTCATAAACATAAACAAATTTAACATTATCATGGCCAAATTATATTAATCCAAACTCATCAATAGCCAAAGTCTCATTTTTTAATCAAGTTGTGCATAACATTCTCCATGCATAATCAAATCAGTAATAATTCAAAAGAAATGTCCTACTCATGATTTATAATAGGTTTTTTAACAATCGTAAATCATCTATATGCAATTCTACTCATATATAACTAGGTTTTCATAAAAGATCAATTTTAATTCATGAATTCATCCAATCCATCATATATATTCGTACTCAAACCCTAGCATGTTTTCTAGTAAATGAACCACCATATACAACATTCAAGGAACATAACAAAACAAATGCATCACTCACCTTGTTGAAGAAATCGAATGAAGATAAGTGGAAAATAAGAAAAGCTCCTCCTTCGCAAGAAATTCAAAATCTTCTCTTTAAAAATCCAGAATAATAAGAAATAAGAAATCCCTTGTATTGTGCAGCAAAGAGACGCTGCACTACACCCTAAATAGGTCGGGATTAAAGATTCTAAGATTTTTGAATACATTTGCAAAATACTCCTTTTAAATATACTTTTTCATAAATAGATCCTCATACTAGGAAATTAGTTAAAAAAAATTAATTGAGTTCAAAAATCAAAAATTTCCCCCACTAGAAATAGCCGGCACTGTGGGGAAAACCCAGAAAATAGTTTTGCATTTTTTACCCCTTTAAATAGTAATTTTGCAAAAAAATCGTCTTTTATCAAAACTTGTAAAATAAATCAAGTTTATTAAAGCAAAAAGTAAACTCTTTTCTCCTGAGTGATCAAACCCAGCTCACAAATCCGATAATCTGGAGTTTTCACCCCCATTTGGTAATTTTGCACAAAAGCCCTCTTTTTAAAATATTTGCAAATAAGTCCAATAATTATCAGAAAATCTAGAAAATTTACAAATAATATCTAATAATAAATAATAAGTTTTCCCAAAATAAATTTTGACTTTGAACTCCTCAAGAAGATATTTGCACGTGTTTTGTACATGTAAAAAAGATAAATGTTCAGAAAATGTTCATTAAATACCCAAAAATTATTTTAATTCATTTATAAATCTTAAAAACACTATTTAGAAAATCTAGGGAATTACATCACTCCCTCCTTAGAATAGTTCTGTCCTCAGAACTACTACTAATAGGGTCCAAACAAAATAAGCAAAAGGAAATGAAATTTCGTAAATGGAAAAATAACTTAAGAAATGCAAGTACACAAGAGAATATAATCTGACAGAAGAAATACATCTTAATTCAAAGAGTACCATCATACAAAGAATACAATCATACAAAAAGCTCAGAAAAATCCTTCTGCATGCGATCCTCCGGCTCCCAAGTAGCCTCCTCGAACTGCTGGTTCATCCACAACACACTGACCATAGGTATCACCTTGCTCCTCAAAACTTTCTCCCTACGATCAATAATCTCCACAGGCTGTTCCTTGTAACTCAAGTACACCTTTAGACCTTTAGGTACTTCCACCAACTGATGACTCTGATCCGGCACATACTTTCTCAACAGCGACACATGGAACACATCATGTACTTGCGTCAACTCCTCTGGAAGCTCCAACCTATATGTCGTCTTACCAATCCGTCCCAAAATCATGTATGGCCCAATATACCTTGGCGCCAACTTGCCTTCCTTACCAGACCTGATCACTCCTTTAGTCGGAGATACCTTGATGAAAACTGCATCTCCAACCTCAAACTCCAAGTCCCTTCTCCGAGTGTCTGCATAACTCTTCTGCCAACTCTGAGCCTCGACCAACCTCTTGCGAATCGACTCAATCTTCTCTGATGTTTGCTGCACAATCTTGGGCCCAAACATCTGCCTCTCTCCAACCTCATACCAACAAACAGGCATCCTGCACTTCCTCCCATACAGTGCCTCATACGGAGCCATCCCGATACTCGCATGGTAACTGTTGTTATAAGCAAACTCAACCAATGCCAAATACCTCTCCCAACTACCTTCGAAATCCATAACACAAGCCCTCAGCATATCTTCCAATACCCGATCACCCTTTCAGTCTGACCATCAGTCTGCGGATGAAAAGCGGTACTGAAATCAGTTTTGGTACCCAAAGCCTCTTGCAGACTCTTCCAGAACCTCGAAGTGAACATCGCATCCCTGTCGGACACAATCGACACAGGAACTCCATGAAGTCTCACAATCTCATCAACATACAGCTCTACCAATTTTTCCAACGACCAAGTAATCTTCATAGGCAGGAAGGGAGCTGACTTGGTTAAACGGTCAACAACAACCCAAATCGAGTCATTGCCCTTCACACTTCTTGGCAAACCTATAATGAAATCCATGCTGATATTCTCCCACTTCCATTCTGGAATGGGCAAAGGCTGCAACAAACCTTCAGGTCTCTGATTTTCAACTTTGATCTGCTGACAAGTAAGACACCTTGCCACAAAATATGCCACATCCCTCTTCATACCAGACCGCCAAAAGTGCTGTTTGATATCCTTGTACATCTTTGTGCCTCCAGGATGTACTGATAATAAAGTACTGTAGCGCCCCGAATTTTTAATAAGATATCTTAGAAAATACATGGCACAATCCTAGTGATCCACTTCAATATAATATCAAACACAACCAACACTACTAAATTTTTCAAACTTTTATTACAACAAATCCTTTACAAAATCACAGCAGAATTCAAAACAAACTCAACTCAATATTTTCTTTATTTACAACACAAATTTATCTCAAAACTATTATTACAAATTTACACAAATCTCTTATGAGTCAATTATATCTCAAAATCACTCAAGCATCCAATCTCCAACTCTAAGCAACAACCTGCAACATATGAGGCTAGAGATGATCCCTAACCCCCAAACTAAAGGGGTCAGCCATAAATGGTGTGAGAGATATAAAAACAAACAAACAACATAAAAGATCATACCTCATAAATTCTTAAACAACAGGTACTAAATAAGAATATGGAAAGTACGAAATGACAGGTAACATAAAACATCAAGTGGCACTAAACTAAGTGTCAGGTGTAGAAAACAAGAAATCACATGCATAAAACCAAGCCTAGAAACACATATTCTATATGCAGACTCTCTAATGCGTACTTGTCGAAGTCTATGCATCCCATACTACATAGGTTCGGTGCAAGCCCTTAACGTCTTCACTTCATAGGGTTCAATCACCGTGTTATGAACTAATCCTAACACGATGACTACTACGAGATAAAGATAAACTATGGATAGTATCTCATGCCCGATAATTCCGGAGATGGATCCCACACCCAAGATATTTTACTTGAATAATTCTGGAGATCATCCCACACCGAAACATTGACACGTCACCACACGAATACCACATGTGCTTCACCTCGACTCCGATAATTCCGGAGATCAATCCCACACCATAAATAGTTACCGTGATAATTCCGGAGATTGTCCCACACCACAAGACTGTGATAATTCTGGAGACATATTCCACACCACTAATAATCTACTGTGATAATTCCGGAGATTAAATCCCACACTGATAGCCAAACTGAGGTTCTTGACTCATGTTCCCGTTCATCATATCACCACTAGTGCCTGTCCTTATCATTTTTGGGTTGTTTGATTACTTAACGAATCTCCTAGAGTGGTATACCCTACCGGCCTAAATTCAAATCTAAATAACTGAAATGCCTCAATGGGCCTCAACAAAATACTCAACACCGGTATACTATGGTCACACACCTCTAGAGACTCAACTCAAATGTCAAAACAAAGTTCCACTAAACAAAGTGGCTCAACTGAATGTCTCGAATTAAATACTTAACTGAATAATTCAAAGTCAAATGCTTAATCAAATACTGAACTGAATGTCAAGTATAGACTAAATTATCTGAAAAACCAATCATTCGAAATAGCACTAAAGTTTACAAAGATCCTTCAGTACCAGTCGACTTATACTTTAATAAGTCGACTGTCCAGAGGACAATTATCCAAAATTTACAAAAATAAACTAAGACATATAAGTCGACTTAAGGAAAGGAATCAGTCGACTTACCCGTGGTAAATTCCAATAGTCTTCTCAAAATTATTCTAAGTATACAAGTCGACTTAAAGGATTATAGGTCAACTGTCCAGAAGGACTAATAATTTTTACAAAAATACATTCCTCAGTGAACCAGTCGACTGCCTATGAGCTAGGTCAACTGTCCAGAACGACTTTTTCAAAGATTCTAAAATACAGTATCAGACTCGTACCAGTCGACTGTACAGTAGGTCAGTCGACTGTCGGCCTACAGTTCTCAAAATTTAGGTCTGATTACAAAATCAAATCTGGAGTTCTCTAATGATTCAATGTTTATGAAAATAGTTCGTTTTCAGGAAAAATGATAAATCTCAACAAATCCTCATCATGTATATGTATATATTACTCAAACATCAAATATGTCAAAATTCAAGTTCTCATGTTCTAAATCACAATTTCTTTCATTAGGGTTTTACAAGATCTAACTTTCTTTCACAAATTTAAATCAAAATCTGATTTATAAATTCAATGCCCAGATGTTCATACTCAAATCTCAACATGCTTTTAGCAACTCAATTTTAATAATAAAGATCTACTATTCCATCCACAATTATTCACATGACTCATACCACAATACAAGATCTAAATCGTTCACAACATCAAATCAATACATCATTGATACTTGCACACATAGATCAACAACAAGACAAATTTCTATCATTCACAACATCAAAACAAACAACAAAACAAATTTTTATATCACTCACCTTGAATTGAGAAAAGTCCACGAAAAAGAATCCTCCTTTTGCTAGATCCAAAACTCCTTTCTCCACCAAAATAAATCTCCACAAAATTCTGTATTTTTCGTAATGACGGATGGAGAAAAAATCCTTTAAATATCCGGGATTGAATATTAGGGTTCTACCCACACTTTTGCAAAACAATCCTTTCAAAAATACAATTTACATATATAGTTCTATCCTTGGAAATTCCATCAAAACTCATTTAAATTAGGATTTAAAAGAAAATATACATTCTAAATCTCAATCAATACTGTTCGAAACGTCCAAAAATCACATTTTGCACTTTAACCCCTAAAAATGTCGAATTTGCAAAAAGGTCCTTCTTTTCTCAAAAATTGCGAATAGTTCCAATTAATTTCAGAAAAATCTGGAAAAATACTAATTAAATCTCAAATATTAAATAATGATTTTTCATAAAGAAAACTTAATTTTCCAACTTCTCAAAAAGTATTTGTACGTGTTTTGCACGTATACAAAAGATAAATTTTCTGAAAATATTTATCAAATCTCCAAAAATAAATTTAAATTCATTTTCAAATATAAAAATAATATTTGAAAATGCGGGGTTCTACAATACTGCGTGCCTCCTACAAGATACTCTTCCTCAAGTCTGCATTCTCCGGAACACAACCTCTCACCCATCCATAGCACTCCATCTTGGACACGGAACTCTGACAACTTGCCATCGGAAACCTTTTGCAACATCTTCTGGATCTCTGCATCTGATTTCTGACCTTCCAGAATCTGCTCTCTCAGAGAAGGCTACAGCCTCAACTGAGCCAAAGACGCTCCCAAACCCTACAGTACCACCTCAATAACTACCCGAACCATCTCTGCTGTCAATTCACTCCAAGTAGTGATCAAGCTCGCCAAACTGCTCTTCCGACTAAGCCCATCGGCCACCACATTCGCCTTACCCGGATGATACTTAATCTCAGAACGAATGTCTTCTAACACTTCCAACCACCTTCTCTGCCGAATATTTAGATCCTTCTATTGATAAATGTACTTCAGGCTCTTGTGGTCAGTATACATGTTGACCTTCTCACCATATACATAATGCCTCCACTGCTTCAAGTCAAATATAATAGCTGCTAACTCCAGATCATGCGTCGGATAATTCTTCTCATACGGACACAACTGCCTCGAACCATAGGCAATAACCTTGCCTTCCTGCATCAAGACACACCCCAAGCCTCTGAGAGATGTATCACTGAAGATACCATATTCCTTCCCAGCTTGTGGCAAAGCTAAGATAGGTACAATCGTCGACCTCTCCTTTAGCTCAAGGAAACTCGCCTCACACTTATCAGTCCATGTGAATGCCACATTCTTTCGAGTTAACCATATCAAAGGAACTGCAATCTGTGCATATCCCTCAATGAATCTCCTGTAGTACCCAGCCAAACCCAAGAAACTCCGGACTTCCTACACTGACGTTGTCCTGGGCCTATCTCTTACTGCCTCAACCTTCTGAGGATCAGTGGCCACTCCCTCCTTAGAAAGGATATGACCAAGAAAAGCTACCTCAAACTTCCAGAACTCACACATCGACAGCTTGGCATACAAGTTATGCTCCTGTAACTTCTATAACACCTCTGTAAAGTGCATAGAATGCTCTTCCTCCGACTTCGAATACACCAAAATATCATTAATAAAAACCACCACGAAGGAATCAATAAAGGGCCGCAAAGTCCCATTCATCATATCCATTAATACTGTCGGCGCATTCGTCACTCCGAAGGGCATTACCAAAAAATCATAGAGCCCATAACGAGTCCTGAAAGCTGTTTTACTCACATCTTCCTCCTTGACTCGAATATGATGATATCCCGATCTCAAATCAATCTTCGAAAATACAGCAGCTCCCCGAAGCCTATCGAACAGATCATTAATCCGTGGACGCAGATACTTGTTCTGAATGGTCACCCTATTCAACTCTCGATAGTCAATGCACATCCTCATTGACCCATCCTTCTTCTTGACCAAAAATATTGGAGCACCCCATGGTGAAGAACTTGACCTGATAAAACCCTTGCTGAGCAATTCCTCAATCTGCTTCTTAACTTCATCCTGCTCCACAGGTGTCATCCTGTACGGAGCCTTAGAAATCAGAGCACTCTCCAGCTGAACCTTAATGCAAAACTCCACGTCTCGCTGTGGCGGAAATCCTGGAAAATCCACCAAGAACACTGTAGGAAAATCCCTGACAACTGGAATGCCTCTGACTTCAACTGGAATCATCAGCTTAGATACCACTCAGCCACCTTCGAACCCTTCATCTTTCCTTGAAAAGTTACTGTGGGACTACCTGGTGCTTTCACTAACACATCTTTCTTCTTGCATTTAATCGTGGCATCATAAATTGCCATCCAATCAATGCCCACAATTACATCCACACCTAGAACTTGCAGCTTAATGAAATCAATGCCGAATAATCTCCCGCCAGTCTCAATATCACAACCTTCGTAATATCGATCAGCAATCAATTCTTCACTTGACGGCGTTGCCACTGACAAGACCCTGCCTGGAAACAACATAGGCTCCACACCTAAGACCTTTGCAAAATTGGGCGATACAAAAGTATGCGAAGAACCAGTATCAAATAAAACTTTTGCTTTAATTCCATTAACCAAAACAAATCTTGTTACATGAAGAATGATACTCAAATCTCCAATTTATTCTCAAACAAAGTTTTACTTAATACATTGAATAAAATAACATTCAAAATTCTTGCATACCCTGAATCACATTCTCTGAGTTGCCCGCAGCCTCTTTAGTTAATGCGAACACTCGCCCTTGCTTCTGAAATTTGCCTTCGCCTGAACCACCCTTCCTCAACCGTGGACAGAAAGGCTTAGAATGCCCCGCTTGTCCACAGTAAAAACAAGTCTACCTCGCCAGCTTATGATATGCTGACTTGAAATGATCTGCCTCCTTACAGTAGTAACAAGTCATCTCCTGAGTTGCAGGTGCCCTCTGCTCTGACCTACTGAACTTGCCCTGCTTCACTAGAAACTTCTTCCCACTCTGAGTAGCTGCTGGCCTCTTGTTCCTATTCCAGGTCTCTTGCTTCATCTGGAACTGATTCATATCCTCTTTTGTCATAGCTGCTCTCCTAACCAGCTTATCGAACCTCCTTATGCCCAAAGGAATCATCATCGACCTCAAATTCGGCCTCAAGCCCTTCTCGAATTTCTTGGCCTTCTTCGCTTCATCAAAAATCAGCTCTGGTGCATACCTTGATAACTGAGCGAACTTAGTCTCATATTCAAGCACTGTCATGCTGCCCTGCTGCAGATTCAAGAATTATGTTGCCTTCTTCTCCTGAATATCCAGAGGGAAGAAATGATCATTGAACTCATCCATAAAAGCTTCCCAAGTCACTTGCTAATCTCCAAAGGTCCACTTTACTGACTGCCACCAGACGCCAGCATCCTTCTCTAATTGCATAGTAGCCAATTTCACCTTATTGATTTCTGGGGTCTCTAAGATTTCGAAGACCATCTCCATCTGTCTAATCCATTCGTCAGCCTCATTCGGATCAGACTGCCCCTCAAACACTGGCGGCTTCATCAGCTTGAAGGACTCAACCTGCTTGATAGGATCAGCATTAACAAACACTGGTCCAGCCCCCTGGTTCTGATTCTGATTCTGTGCCATATTAGCAGCCATGAATGCGTTCAAGGTCTGATACACCCTGGCAATCTCACTCTCAATATCAAGTCCAGCCCCATGGGAACTACCAGCCCCATCATCATTTGCACCATTCCTAGTCCGGGGTCCTGCCATTTTTCTGATTACTGCAAAACGAGGGTAAAGTTAGAGCTTCATAACACAATTCATATTCACATCAATACCCCATGGTAAAACCACAACCATACCCCAAAACATAACATCATGTTTTAACTCTATATTATACTCACACTCTAATGTCCACACCTAGGTACTCACACTCTAGTGTCCACACCTAGGTTTATTTTTATACCATGTTTATCATTATTATCGAAGCGTGCTCTGATACCAATCTCTGTAGCGCCCTGAATTTTCAATATGATATCTCAGAAATACGTGGCACAATTCCCAGCATCAACTTCAATTATAATAGTAAACATATCCAAAAATAAAGAGAAAATTAAAACTTTTTATTACATCAATTGTTTACAAAGCACAGCGAAAAATAAAATACCTTGAATTACAATCTTTTCTTTACAACACATCTTTTACAATTTTACATAAGCCATAACTTCATTCTAACTCGAGCATCCAAATCCAAACTACAAGCAACTACCTGTAAAACATGAGGCTAGAGATAACCCTAACCCCCAAAACTACAGGGATCAGCCATAACGGTGTGAGTGACACAAAATTAAAATAAATGCGACATAAGTAAAACATGAAACACAGTATTACAAACAACATGTATCAACAATAAGAATAAGTGAAATAAGAAATAACAATAATTAATACATGAAAACATCAAGTGAACTAGTCTACGTGTCAAGTGTAGAAAATAGGAAAACGCATGCATAAAAGCAAGTCAAGAAAACACCAGTGTTATATGCTGACTCTCTAATGCATACTTGTCGGATTCTATGCATCCCACTCTATATAGGTCCGGTGCAACCCCTTATCGTTCTTCACTTGATAGGATTTAATCCCCCGCTTATGCAACTAATCCTACTACTATGACTACTATGAGATTTAGACATTTTGCAAGTATGTGTTCTCGCCCTTTGGAATACTGGAGCCCAATCCCACTCCGTGGATCATTCTGCGGCACATACGTCCATCGTCCCAGAATACTATGGCGATTGCCTCACTCCGTAGGTTATTCTGCAACCCTCATTGCACAACATCCCATGAGCGTCGCTCTCGTCCTCAAAATACTGGAGATCAATCCTACTCTCTAGATCATTCTGTGGCCCATACGTCCATCGTCCTAGAATACTAGGGAACATCTCACTCCTTGGATCATCCTAAAGTCCATAACTCACGTTTGCACTCATTTCATCATATCACCATCTAGTGTCTGTCCTTATCTTTGTTAGGTTAATTAATTAATTTACGAATCTCCTAGAGTTTGTGTACCCTACCGGACTTAACTCAACAACTGATCAACAACGTACCTCAACAGGCCAAAACGCAATATCTCAACTTGCCGATATATTAGGGTCCCACACATCCTCTAGAGACTCACACTCAACCATCCACACTCAACTTTCATTAATCAAAACTTTTAATAAAACAACTTGAAAACATATGTTCTGTAGAAAATAGTGTTTAGAGTAGTAAGTTATAGATCCAAAACATTTAAAGAATCAATCGTTTAAAAGAACATCGGAATAACTCAGGAAAATATCAGTCAGAGCTGTAACAGTCGACTATAAACAATAATCGGTCGACTGTCCAGAGCAAAAAACCCAACACATCAAGAAAAATAATTCTAATTAATGGCAGTCGACTGTAAAAAGTTATCGGTCGACTGTCCAGAGCGAAAAACCCAACACATCAAGAAAAATAATTCTAAGTAATGGCAGTCGACTGTAAAAAGTCATCGGTCGACTGTCCAGAGTGACAATCCAAAACTTCAATAAAAATAATTTTAAGTAATGGCAGTCGACTGTAAATAGTCATCGGTCGACTGTCCAGAGCGAAAATCCAAAACTTCGAGAAAACATCAAAACAGAGCAGAGTCAGTCGACTGTAAAAATGGGTCAGTCGACTGTTCCGCGTGAAATTTTAAAACGTCAAGAAAATACAGCAGTCAGGAAGCAACGGTCGACTGTATAAATTAACCGGTCGACTGTCGACCTACAAACTGCAGTTTTTAGTTGTGCACATTTCAACTGATACGAAGTTTTACTTTGTAAAAATTAATTCTGTGAAAAGTATATTTCTGATATGATCAAATATGACTTGTAGGATATATAAGAGTCCAAAAAACAATCAAAACTACTTTGAATTAATAAAAATCACAATTTGTTGATTTACTCTAAATAGAACATGAATTTGTGCACATATCCAAAATAGAGTTTTTAAGAATCGATCATACATCAAATTAACTTCATATTATGTTCTAAACCGTATCAATACAAAAATAAGTTGAAATTTAGTCAAATCCTCCGAAAACACACAAAGACTTAATTTCTTCAAAAGCAATGAAATACGATATTCATGTAAAATGTTCGTGCATGTTTGTGCACCAAAGAAACTTCACAAATCCCATCAATTAGAAATAACAAATATTCAGATTTAATCTTAGTATTTGAGAAATTCAAATTTAAGTAAAATCTTTCACAAAATCACAAATCCCCAAATTTATCATATTGCATCAAACCCAATTTAATTATTACAAATCCAATTCTCAAGACATGGTTTCTTAATTCATTATTCCTTCTCAAAAAATTCCTCAAACTCAATCACCATTTTTTAACTCATGAACATAAACAAATTTAACATTACCATGGCCAAATTATATTCATCCAAACTCATCGATAGCCAAAGTCTCATTTTTTAATCGAGTTGTGCATAACATTCACCATACATAATCAAATCAGTAACAATTCAAAAGAAATAGCCTACTCATGATTTATAATAGGTTCTTTAACAATCTCAAATTATCTATATGCAATTCTACTCATAAATAACTAGGTTTTCATAAAAGATCAATTTTAATTCATCAATTCATCAAATCCATCATATATATTCATACTCAAACCCTAGCATGCTTTCTAGTAGATGAACCACCATATACAACATTTAAGGAACAAAACAAAACAAATGCATCACTCACCTTGTTGAAGAAATCAAATAAAGACAAGTAGAAAATAAGAAAAGCTCCTCCTTCGCAAGAAATCCAAGATCTTCTCTTTAGAACTTTAAAATAATAAGAAATAAGAAATACATTGTATTTTGCAGCAAAGAGATGGCTGCACTACACCCTAAATAGGCCGTGATTAAAGATTCTATGGTTTTTGAATACATTTGCAAAATACACTTTTTAAATATACCTTTACATAAATAGATCTCAATACTAGGAAATTAGTTAAAACCAATTTAATTGAGTTCAAAAAATAAAAAATTTACCCAAGTAGCAACAGCCGGCATTGTAGGGAAAACCCAGAAAACAGTTTTGCATTTTTCACCCCTTTAAATAGTAATTTTGCAAAAAGATCAAATTTTATCAGAACTTGTAAAATAAATCAAATTTATTATAAAAAAAAAGTAAAATTTTTTCTTCTGAGTTGACTAGGCATCAAAACCAGCCAAAAAATCTGAAATTCTAGAGTTTTCACCCCAATTTGGTAATTTTGCACAAAAGCCCTTCTTTTTGAAATATTTGCAAATAAGTCCAATAATTATCAGAAATTCTAGAAAATTCACAAATAATATCTAATAATAAATAATGAGTTTCCCTAAAATAAATTTTGACTTTGAACTCCTCAAGAAGATATTTGCACGTGTTTCGTACGTGTAAAAAGATAAATTTTCAGAAAATGTTCATTAAATACCCAAAAATTATTTTAATTCATTTATAAATCTTAAAAACACTATTGAGAAAATTTTGGGTATTACAATATTTTCTTTTATTTATTCTTCATCATCTTCGAGACGCTAAACGAGATAATGACCAATATTTTATAATTCAATTTTGCACACATAGTACAACGAATGAGAAAGAACAAAACGCAACTAATTGAGTCATATTCTGCATTACAGGATGCTCTTATCTAAGTTACAGACATTTGTTACAGATCTTATGCATCATTTATTTATTTTAATTAGAGAAGCAAATATATAATCTCACACAAACTGCAGACAATGGATTTGTCAAAATATCTATACACATAGTATGATAAAGCACTTAACAATCCTAAACATGCTAGTTTTCAAGGCGAGAATAACTATGATCTAAAACTTCCAATCATGTGATCAAACGCACAAAACGTTAACACATTCATCACATGAAAGTACTAAAAAAAAATAGAGTAGATCATACCAACACTTCAAGTTAGAAGTGGTTTCCAAATTCGATGGAGAAGCCTGCGTAATGTAAACTTATTCAACCGTGATGCATATCCATCATCTCCAACACACAATTTCTAAGTAACTTTGAAGTTCCTACAACATCAAATTGTTAAAATTAGCCAATTAAACGAATTATTAGCACTATTTATTCTAATAATAATTTAATTGGAGATACAAATTTACAGTAAAAATCTTTAATTTAACTTATCAAAAGGGATATTCGATCCTTAACGCAAAGCTAAAACAATTGATCAAACTTGTGTTTAATTAAACAATGATTAACACGATTTTTGTACTTTAGCACATAGCGACAACAAATAATTAAAATGTATATGCAAGCAAAGAACTTATCTTTAATTTTAGATCTGATCCAGTCTAATCATACTTGGATCTAGTCCAAACAACATCCCCATTGCTCGCACTGTCTCCAGCAATTACATCCACATCTCTTATTAAGCTTTTCACTTTCCAACTGTTAAATTCAGTACTTCTGAATCCCTCTCATTTAAGAACCTCGTACGGACGATTATGTTTTTCCATTGCAAAAGAATAAACAATAAATTCCAAACAATAGAAGATTCTTTCTGAATAATACTACTTAAGTAATTTGGTAAAGAGATGGGTTTTCTGTAAAACTGCTTAATTAACAATGAATCAGAGAAAAGCAAATAACTTGAGTTTAAAATGGACCAAATATGAAGAATTAGATGCACACAGCAGCGAATATCGTAGTCTGTCCAAACACCAAACGTCAAATTGAAGATCCAATCAAGAGGAAGAAGACCATATTTGCACCTTTGTACTAGATCCCGACCTTGCTCCAAACACAGAACAGAAGACAACTCTCCATAGAACCCAAGCACACAGTGATCTTCTTCTCAATCAGATCCAATCGATGGGAAGAAGACAACCAGATCTGATCCCGATCAGTGCCCCCCAACATAATTAGCAATCGATCGATGAGAGAGAGCCACTCGATCTGGTCCCGATCACGACCTTAAACACACCGACAGTGGCCGGTCAAGGGAGGAAGATGACCGGAAAGCGATGACCTGGATCTGGCGGCACCAGACTTCGAGAACGCGGTCAAAGAGGGGGAGATCTTTGCTGGCGACAGGTGGCCCTTCGATCTGCCACGACAGCGGCGATGCTGACGTCGTCGACGCCGACGGTGGTGTCTACAGTCGCAGATGGCTGCGATGACTGCGGCTACAGTCGCGACCGGTGAGGCAACGATGATCTGCGACGACTGCGACTACAGTGGCGATCGATGACGGCGGCGATGATGCTGACCTCTTCGACGGTCGCAGACGTGGTTGTTGACGACGGCGACCAATCTCGTCAGAGGTGGTGCTGTAATATCTTAAGATTGTTAGATGTGATTAGAAGGAATTAGGGTTAGGGTTTATATCTCATAGCCACTTAAGATATTATATCCTGCTTATCATAATTGGAATATTATATGGTACTACCTCTAGACCAGCTTTTATATGAGATGAAATGGGTTTAGGGTACTGGGCTTTATGCCCAATCAACCCGGTCCAACAATTAAACAGATAACACGTGCAAAGCACGTGTTGCCCCATAGAACATTATACACAATAATATTCTATTATATTGAGAATATACCTATATATCCAACAAAAATCTCACTCAATTATTGTGCATTTTTAAAAACCATACCAAACTTTTTTTATATTAAAAACCTCACCCAACCCAACTATGTTTTTCAAGCATAGGTGAGTGAGTCTTTTTTTTATAGAAGTTTTTTTCAAAAATTTGTTGTGGTTTTTTAAAATACACAATAATTGGGTGAAATTTTTTATATTTAGCCTTTATCTTTTGAGTATTTCACACAGATATTTAAACAAACTAAAGTCCCCACAACCTAGCTGATGTGGAACTAAAGTCCCGTACAGCAGCTTGGGTTTTTTATGCCTGTTTTTTTTACTGGGTTTTTGTTGGGTCTGGTTTTTTTTGGATTTTTTAAACTTCTACTTCGAGTTTAATTGGGTTTTTTAGTTTGATTTTTTTTTAGTTTTGATTTTTTTTTATTTAATAATTTAGATTAGATTAGATTAGATTAGATTAATCTCTAATCTCTAATATCTCTAATATTATAATGGAAGAATGCCTTAGTGTCATTTGTAAATTTGT
Source organism: Hemerocallis citrina (assembly GCA_017893485.1). Classification (NCBI taxonomy): domain Eukaryota; kingdom Viridiplantae; phylum Streptophyta; class Magnoliopsida; order Asparagales; family Asphodelaceae; genus Hemerocallis; species Hemerocallis citrina. The sequence continues at coordinate 443,412,633 of CM030358.1, read as the reverse complement.
AAATCTACCAACATGTGCATAACTTATGCGAATGAGGTCTCGGATTTGAGTCATCACTATGTCAGATTTTTACTTTAACTTTTAAAAATATATTAAATGTGCATTACACATATAAATTACTATCTATTTATTTATTTATCGATCTATCTATAATATAATACATAATAACTATTATAATGGAAGAGTTGGAGTTGTAAATCTATCTACTTACGTGCAACACACGTGCAACTCCAACTCTCCCATTATAGTCATCACATTTACTTTTTAAAATATATATAATTCTATTTATTAAGATATGCATCGCACGTGTAAACCATATTTCTTATTTTTAATTTTATAAGTAAATTAATACATGCATCGTACCTGTATATTACTAGTATTAAAGAATTGGATTAATTAACTAAGAATAGATTACCTTACATTAATTTCAAATAAAATAAAAAGTAAAAAAATATTTTAAATTACGGTCGCTACAGTACTACTACAACTCAATCAAAGCTGGTCTTTTATGAAAAACTATTTCGGTAAACATACATCTAATAAAGCTATTTTAATAAATTAAATTGAATGATTTACTCTCGCTACAGTGCCCTTCTTCCTGACCGTAAATCTATAACTAAATCAACCTTTTTCGTGAATCAACAGCTTACATGATTGTTAGTCCCAGCTTCAAATTATTTTGGATTCCAACGCAAACATGTGAACTTGCATTCGTTCCCACATGTGTGAATACCCAAAATGGGGACACAGAAGAGTACGTAGAAATAAAATAAAATAAAATAGACAGTTATTTTATTTTATTATTTTTTGCTTCTAGTTAGTGAGAATCCTTTAGTTTAGTCCAATCAAGAGTTAATGGCACCATTATCTAGTTATTAATTAAATATGGTTGGCAGTCAATTAAGAGTTAATGGCACCATTATCTAGTTATTAATTAAATATGGTTGGCAGTAGCTTTCAATCTCTAATAATATATAATATATCTCTAATACTATAATGGGAGAACCCCTTAGAGAGTAACCCAACCGGTGCAACGCACGGGTTTGGTTACTTTGGTAAATATTTTCGAAAATGGACCTGTTTGGTAAAAAATTTTTTGAAAGTGGATCAGTTTGAAAATTATTTTCTTTTAAATTATGGACTAATTTTGGTAAATCTTTTAGAAAGTGGACCTGTTTTGTAAATGTTTTCGAAAGTGGATCGGTTTGGAAATTATTTTCTTCTTACCCTTTTCATTATCCTTCAATTTTTTCCACGTGCACGTGTGCACGTGTCTGATACTAGTACTACTATAATGGGAGAATCCCTTAGTCAGTAACCCAACCCGTGCAACGCACGGGTTGGGTTACTTTGGTAAATATTTTCAAAAGTGGACCTGTTTGGTAATATTTTCGAAAGTGGTTCAGTTTGAAAATTATTTTCTTTTCTACTTATGGACTAACTTAGGTAAATATTTTCGAAAGGTGTACCTGTTTTGTAAATATTTTCAAAAGTGGATCGGTTTGGAAATTATTTTCTTTTTACCCTTTTCATTATCCTTCAATTTTTTCCACGTGCACGTGTGCACGTGTATGATACTAGTTAAGTATAACTAGTATGATGCACGTGCGATGCACGTGAAGGAGGAAGGAAAAGGACAAAAAAAGAAAAAAAATAGTATGATGCACGTGCGATGCACGTGGAGGAAGGAAAAGGAAAAAAAAAAACCTACCAACACGTGCACCGCACGTGTTTGTACACATACAAAAAATAAAATAAAATATTATTTATTTGTTTGGAACCTCATCTCTCCCATTATAATATTTATAGATATATATAAGTTTCCAACTAGACTGTGACAGTATTTTTCTGATTTTCTATAGTGCATCAGTGCATGGACCAACAGAATGCTTGTAGTGATCCTTGCACGATCCCACAAGATTATTATGTTCAGGTGCTATGGAATGATTTTTTTATTTTATTTTATTTTACTTTTGTACTTTAAATTTTTTAAGACGAGCTTATAAAGAACGTTTAAAACCCACCTGTGAGACTCCTAATAAAATGGGGGAACTTTGAGATGAGGCTCTCTTACATAATCTCTTCAAAATTTGCAAAAATCATTAATACTGGAGTTCTTCCAAATGCTCTTCTCCCACCATCAAAGACAAACGACTATATATATATATATATATATATATATATATATATATATATATATATATATATATATATATATATATATAAATTATGTAAAGAAATATCAGAAGGATAAATATAAGAGTAATGCTTCAGCCACTATCAATTTTATTATCATTCTCTTCACTAACTTAGGTGACATACTCATATTGAAAAATTCCCCACCTACTCTATCTTTCCCTACCTATTGGAGTGTGCCACCTAAGGTAATGAAGAGAAATGTAATTAAATTGGTAGTGGATGTAGCATTACTCTAAATATAAATCACCTTCAAAGGAGATGTAATTCAATTACAGAATATTACTTCACTTTTATTTTATATACTAAACTCGTTGTTAGAAACGGCGGTGTTCTTTAAAATTAATTTTTTCGAACTAAACTCGCCGTTGGGAGCAACGAGTCTAGTGTAAAGTCCTTCGTCATTTTCAACTCGGAACGACGAGTCTTGTTTGACATTTTTGACCTAAAAAGCTCTCAACTGGACTTGGTGAATTTTCGAAAAAAATTCCATCAATTTTTTAAAAATTAAACTCGATGTTCTCAACGGCGAGATTTGTTTGAAAATTTTGAACTAAAAATCTCTCTGCTGAACTTGATGAATTTTCAGGAAAAAATTCATCGATTTTTTTTTTTGGAACTAAACTCGCCGTTCAGAACAGCGAGTCTAGTGTAAAGTACCACACCGTTCCCAATGGCGAGTCTTGTTTGAAATTTTGAACTAAACTTGCCGTGGAAAAATCGAATTTCTCAACAACAAAAAACTACACTCGCCGTATACCAACAAAGAGCACGAAATAACTAAACTCGTTGTTGGGAACGGTGAATTTAGTTGTTGAATCTTCTAGCGCAATTAATTTGATAAGTGTCCTCTTTTTGCAAATAGTTTCGAAAAGTAAACGTGTATATTAAAAAAAATTGGGAAAAAGAAGGGTGGAGAGAGAACTTTCAAAAGTTTCTCATGAAAATAAAAGTATTTATATTTTAGAACTGTATGGGCTACGATTTAGAAGCTTTTGGATTTTGGGCTTTAGTATCAGGGTAACATCGGCCTCTAATTACATCCGTCATGTAATCGCAATGACAAGTTGTTTATATTTCTATTTAAAAATGGAGAATCAATTAATCAATTTCCTTGCCACAGAAATTATTTCTTCCTTTAAGTGTCAAAAAGAAAAGGAAAACAATATTGAATAGGGTTTGTTACTTCGTGAGAGAACAATCTCGGTCATATTGTGTGGATCGGCGAAACAGAAGAATTAGTGGAGATTGGGAAACTTCATGATGTGCACTGATTTTGTACACAAAGATTGTATACATTATATTTTAGTGGGAATTACATATAGATAACTATGTAAGTTCGTGAGCTTAAGCTCTTAGCTTAGTTGCACAGAGTTTTGGTCTTTCGGTTGTAACTTGTGTGCCATTCAAAAGCATCAATTTTACACCACCTCTTTAAAATATTGGGAAATCAATCAAATCATGCAGAGTAACATCTTGATGCGTACTCTTTAATCCGACCGTCCTTGGTTCTTTATACCTTAGAATATGAGGATCCTATACTTCACATAAACTATACCCTCTCTCCTCTTCTCAAATTGTCTACCATATCCATAAATATAACGTAGTTGCATATCATGTAAGCCATTAGGGTAACGTGTATGAGAAGTTTATGAGAAGTTGAATAATCAACTACTCGAAGTTTAATTAAGTAGTTATTAGTAATTTATACGTGCGATGCACGTCTTAATAAATATATATTTTTTAAAGTAAAAAAATTTCATCATATTCTGGCTTTGAACCTGAGACCTTCTTTATTTTAGGTATGCACGAGCGATACACCGGTTTGTTTGTATTTATTGAATTTAGTTTGGATGTGTATTACGCGTGTTTATCTGGTTACAAAATTAGGGTTTGTTTAGTTACAAACCCCAACTCTCCTATTAATATAGTAGAGATATAGATGGCACAAATCTCAAGTTACATCCTAAGAGCATCCACAGCCGTCTGAGGTATAATATGCATATATACATATTATACCTTAGCAATTTGAGTGTTTGTTATAGTCGTCAATGTTAGGTTTTGTGAGAAATTAACAATTGGGAATTAGGGTTTATCTCTAGATCTAAGTTGCTTAAGATATTCACCTTAGGTATCAAGATTGGAATACCTAGATTGCTATCACAAGCCAGTATTTATCTCTAAATACTGGTTTGGGTATCGGGTTATAAGCCCATAAACCCGCGTTCCAATATCCATTCAATTGTACGTTCAATACACGTGTTACTCATATGCACATGCAATATTTATATAGAGAGAATATACCAATATATCCAACAATCTCCTCCTATATTCTCAATATATAAAGTACATGATTATAAAGGTTCAGTATAAAACTGACTGGCTGATAGCAGTCCATAAAAGAAAAACATCATAAAGGTATAGTTTCATAAGAACTAATAGAATTATAAAACTGAATAGTTCAATCAAGACTAAACCAATATAATTAAATAGTTCCAAACCATATCCAATTCAGAATAGTTCACATAAACTAAACCAACTGGAATAATCCGTCATAGTTTCAAAATCAAACAAAGCAAATAAACTTCAAGAACAAAATATGAGTTTTAAGCTCATGAATACAAGAGTCTTAAACTCAACAGAAGTTTTACCAAACAAGTGACTAATTTATTCTCGAAAGAAATAAACTGAAATTCTATCATTGCACAATGCTTTATGTTTACCCCTCCATTTTGAGCAAATCATTATTTTTGAAATCTATGTTGACAAATTCAACTCCTCCATCTTTGCTAGCTTATAGAAAACAATAATATCAAGAGACACATCTCTAAGAATTTCAACGAATTTCACAAAATATCTAGTTCTACAAAAGAACTTAGTACAATTCATAATTAGCTTAGCAAAAATGTAACGCAAGCATCACAATCAAGTAACTTTAATAAGTAAAGTACATGAACTTTATAGTTTCTACACAAGAACTATACTATATTTCATATTTGAATGAAAAAACTGTCGTTTCAATCATGGTTTAACATTGAATCATCAAAATTGGAATGAAATATGTATCCATAAAAGACATATCATCAAAATTGGAATGATATTTAGGACAATTTAATCATCGGAAACACATCGACAAATTTTTATGTTTCGTATTGGAATAATATGATTATTCTAAGTAAATTCCCTAGATATATAATACCATCAAAATTGGAATGACATTATATATTTGTGGAATTTATGTGGAATCAACAAAATTATCTAAAACATGTCAACTGCCTTAAATTGATGCTTAAGTTTGAATTTCTCTATGGCTCCAATTGGATTCTAAATTTCAAAACAATTAGGATGTTAAAACTTTGACTCAATAGCTTTCAACTCCATTTCCCCCACCGTTTTGATAATTAGATCACTTTCAAGTCTCTTAGCAAAAGTATTGGCCATACTTGTCGCAATTGCACTTTATCTATGAGAAAGTTCAACTAGGCTTCTTTCAGCCTTAATATACTCCTCTTACTATTATAGAGTGAGTTATGAGCTACAGTGCATTGTAGCTTGTTAGTCGCATAACAGAATTAGAGACTTAAACTTCTTAATGGATAACTAGCAACAATTTCTTCAATCCACTCAACCTTTTCCCCTGCAGAGGATTACACATAGAGGTCTGATTTCATGGATGATAGCACAGTGCCTGTTTGCTTTTTATTTCCATAATATTTTTGTTTCTCCTAGTGTAAACACATATCTACTAGTTATCGACCTTCACTAAATTCTGAGCATCATAATGCATCAGATCAGCCATTCATTCGAAGAATGACTAGAGTAGCACAAAGCAAACTTGTGAATACCACTCAGGTATCTCAATAGCCTCTTAAGGGCACTCAAATGTGTACGGGATTATTAGTGAATCTGCAGATCATACCTACCTCAAAGGCTATGTCTATTCTAGTGCAGATCTTTATATACATAAGACTGTCAATTCCTTTAGAATGATCTACCTGTCTCATAGTTGCACCATTATTAGGTGTCAACTTTTTATCATAATCATAAGGTATTTCAAAACACACTTTCAATCACCATATCCCCCTTTTGAAATACATTTTGATTTGATGAGTTTGACTAAGAGTTATACCTTGCCAACTGAAAACTCACCCTTAACCTATGGTGTCCATAGTACCTAGGTTTTTCATGTTGAATTCTTTGGATAGCATAATTTTAATTTCATTTGTAATAGAGAGGTCACTTCCAAGAACATGCATATCAACAGAACAAGTAAATAATAGCCACTATATTTGACACACCACAAAGTTGAAGGCACTGATCTGAATTATTTGATTCATATACTGGGCTCTTTCAAAAATTAGTCAAATTATTTATTCGTTGGCTATACATGTTTTAAGAACATATAATGATTTTACTAAATTTTAAATCTTGTTCACTAAACATATTAGTTCAAAAGTTTCCAGTACAAAACTGTTCAGTACAAAGGCTTTTAAATATCCTTTATGAATGACAAAATTTTCAATAGATGTAAGGGTAAGAAGAATACTTATTGTATCAATATGACAAATATGTGAGTAGACCTCAAATAAATCTACCATATTTTTCTCACTCAATCTGTTAGCTACTAAAAAGCATTAAAATTGCTACTGAACAATCAAAATTAAGTTTCTTCTACAAAACCCCACTTACTAACTATAGTTTTAGCCCTTTTTGGCAGATCAACTAAATTAAAGTATTATTGTATGACACAAAATCATCTCATTGTCTACTAAAGACTTTTCTTAGCTCATTTTTCATTCAGGTTTAAGTGACATTATGACTAGTTCTAGATTCCAACAGTGAATCATTGATAGTGTCTGTAGGAATAAATCATTTTATACATTTATCTTTGATGAACACATCCTCAAATAACTCTGCAAGTCTAGATTCTTCTAACACAAATTAGATAGATGCAACATCTGTTTACCGAACTACATTCTGCACTTTCTAAACACACAAATATATGTTATAGGTCCTACTTTAGGCCTTCTAGAGTCATGTACTCTAACAGATGCATCACAACACAAATTTTCACTTTAACAAAATTATTTGTGTTTTCATGCCATGATTTACAAGGTGTATTCAATTTAGAGTATAGTTACACATTAGAGATATGATTAACAATACAACATCAATCATAATTACACAAGACAAACAACAGTCAATAATATAGAATTCAAAATTTCACTAAGTGTTTGATTCTAACTTTTATCAATATCTTTTAACTGTTGTAAGTAGAGTACAGTAGAGATTATGCCAAATGCAAACTTCTCTAAAATTGTTAAACATATTCACCACCTCTATCAAATCTGAACCCTTGATTTTTAGCATTTAACTATAATTTTTTTAATTCATTAAGAATAACAAGTGCTTCATTCTTCATATATATGACAGACTTATATTAATCATCTACAAAAGCGATTAAATAATTCTGACCAACAATTATTTCACATAGTCACAAAGTTGCTGAGATCACAAATATTAGAATGAATTGATTCAAAAAGTTATGAACTCCTAGTGACCATACAAAATGATTTTCCAGTGATCAAAATCTGAATTCAAACTTCACATTTGTCATATTTAATGAAGTGTCATTTAATAGAATTATAAGTTTTAACAAAAACAAACAATTTAATATATAGTTCATAGTGATTCTAAATTTCAAAACAACTTGGATGTTAAAACTTTTTACTCAATAGCTTTTAACTCCATTTTCCCCACAGTTTTGATAATTAAATCACATTTTCTCACAAATAATTGAATATATATAACTCTTAAATTCTAGCCAATTATGCTACGTTCAAGAACACAATTAGAACTATTATTATTAATTATCTCATTTGTTAAACTCAACTTATACATGCGATTGAAAATGTACTTTATAAGAGTTAATACAAAATTACTCTATCACATTTTACAAGAATTATTTGCTTTCTCTAATGGTTCTAACAATGTCCATTTGCTCAAACACATTGAGTGAAGAGTTCTTTTCTTTATTCGTTCTTCATCATCTTCATAACGCTAAATGAGATAATGACTAACATATTATAATTCAACTTTGCACACACAAATGAGAAGGAACAAAACGTAACTAGTAGAGTCATATTCTACATTAAGAGATGCTCTCTCCTAAGTTATAGACATTTATTATACATCTTATACACTTTTATATTATTTTAAATTTTAGAGAAGCAAAAATGTAATCTCACACAAACTGCAAACAATAGATTTGTCAAAATAAATATATACATAGTATGATAAAACACTTAACAATCCTAAACATGCTAGTTTTCCAAAGCGAGAATAACTATGATCTAAAACTCTCAATCATATGATCAAACGCACAAAATGTTAACACATTCATCACAAGAAAGTATTAAGCAAGATTAGAGTAGATCATACCGACACTTCAAGTTAGAAGTGTTTTCCAAATTCAATGGAGAAGCCTGCGTAGTACAGACTTATCATACCATGATGCAAATCCATTGTCTCCAACATACACAATCTGTAGGTAACATTAAAGTTCCTACATTTATCAAATTGTTAAAGATTGGTCAATTAAACAAATTATTAGCACTGTCTAATTCTAGCAACAATTTAATTGGAGATCTGAATTTTATAGTCAACATACAGTTTAACTTAAAAAAATATTTGGTTTTAGCACATAGCCAAAACAACTGTTCAACTTGTATTTAATTAAACAAATGATTAATACAGTCTTGAACTTAACCACTTAGCATCACAGTAATTCTATAATTCAAAACATAAACTTAAAACGAATGTTTTTGAACTTCTAGCACATAGCAAAATATTTAACAAAAATTTAATATGAGGAAAGTAAAGAACTTATCTTTCACAGTCTCTTCCCCTTCAATTGATTAGAGTCAAGTCTGTTTGGGAACAAATCCGATCTATTTCGTATTGCACCCAAAACACCACGCACCAATAGATAGACTCAATTTGAGGTCGGGATCTGATCAATCCCAAGAGCACCAAAGATCCCCTCTTCAATCCCAAACACAAAACTCCCAAACACATAAGAGCAGGTCCTTAACCATAGGACTCTTTTCTTGGTCAATTCTGAGTCAAAAGAACACACACAGGATCCCTTCCTTGACCCCAAACACCAAACACCATGATGAACCAATCAACAAATCAAATCAAAACAGATCTGATCTCTCCTTCTTCCCTTCACTTTCTTCTTCAAACTAGGGTTCCACACACACAAACCCAATCTTCCAAGATGAAGAAGAGAGAAGATGATCGGAGTCGGCGCCTAAGGGGGAGGCTGCCGTCGACTGGGATCGGAGAAGGAAGGGACGAGAGCTTCGCTGGATCTCAAGTCACTGGATCTTGCTTCGCTGGATCTCAAGTTGCTAGATCGGAGAAGGAAATGGCGAGAGATTTCGGATCCCGTTGGATCTCAAGTCGATTGCCTCGACTGTGGTCGACAGCGCGCGGCGCATCGACAGTGGAGGAGGCAACGGGGGGCGAGCGATTCTGACGGTGGGATATCGACGGTCAACGACGGCGACTCCGAGGGCTTCAACAAGATCCGAAGGCTTCGCCAAGGTCCGGCGAGATCCAACAAAACTCCGATTTTCCTCTTAATTAATCTCACAAATTGATTAATAATATCTCAAGATTGTTAGGTTTTGTGAGAAATTAACAATTGGGAATTAGGGTTTATCTCTAGATCTAAGTTGCTTGAGATATTCACCCTAGGTATCAAGATTGGAATACCTAGACTGCTATAGCAAGCCAGTATTTATCTCTAAATACTGGTTTGGGTATCGGGTTATAAGTCCACAAACCCGCGTTCCAATATCCATTCAATTGTACGTTCAATACACGTGTTACTCATATGCACATGCAATATTTATATAGAGTGAATATACCAATATCCACATGCGATACACCGGTTTGTTTGTATTTGTTGAATTTAGTTTGGACGTGTATTGCCCGTGTTTATCTGGTTACAAAATTAGGGTTTGTTTAGTTACAAACCCCAACTCTCCCATTAATATAGTAGAGATATAGATGGCACAAATCTCAAGTTACATCCTAAGAGCATCCACAGCCGTCTGAGGTATATGCAAATTATACCTTAGCAATTTGAGTGTTTGTTATAGTCGTCAAAAGGTAAAAAATGCATAATTTCGTCAAAAATGAAACGGATCATGTTTCGTCTGTCGACATTTTTTTTTTTTTGGGGGGGGGGGGGATTTTTGAGATTTTTTGGAACTTTTTGAAGCGTTTAAAAATTTAAAAAAATCGCATGGGCCCCACATGAGACAAAACATCATATTTCGTCCCAGTGGAGATTTCTTAATTAAGGCCTTAATTTAGAAATTAATTTACTGAACTTAATTAAGTAACTAATTATTTAACTAAAGTTCTAATTAAACTAATTAAGTACTAATTAAGAGGTTAAGATTTTGATTTTGACTTTTTTTTGGACGAAACATCATGTTTCGTCCGATCATTTAAAAATTAATTAAATAATTCAAACAAAACATAATGTTTCGTCACGCTATAAAATGTAAATTGGTATATCTCATGCTATTTTTAGCTTTTTACTGTAGAGAAAAATAAAAAAACTGATAGAATAGCTAACGACTGCAGCATCTACAACGTCTACAGTTCGGAAATATGTATAAAATGTACTTTTAGCTAACGAACTGTGGATACTCTAACATCCTATAAAATATCCTTTTGTAGAATTTTTTAATTTGACGAAGTGATCTACCAGTTCCTTCTTATCCAAACTTATTTCCTTTTTTTATGCAATAAGTTCCTATACATTTGTCCATCTATTAATCCATTTTCATCAAAACAATATCTCTTCTATTGTAATGGAAGAGTTCAGGTTTGTAACAAACTCTACCTTTTTGCTGTGGCTGGAGTCTTTCGACTCTATCCGATCACATCAAAAAAAAAACAAACTCTACCTTTATAACCACATAAATACGTATAATACACGTTCAAATTATATCCTACAAATATAAATGTACACCGTACGTGTAGCCCAAATCAAAACAATCAAATATAAACTATTTTTTTCTTTTTTGATATATATTCATTTAATTTGATAATTATACTTTTTGTTAACGTACATTGCACGTACATTATATTAGTCATGTTTAACTCAAACGCTTCCCAAAATTTAAAGAGATCACGTGTTGATCCAGATTTAGATGCTCAAGTAGCATTTGGAGCATTCCAAAAACTTGGAGCGCCAGACGATCTTGTGTTTTCTTGATCACTTGATTTTCCACGTAGGTTAAGGATGGGCCCTACAACTTTGTGATGCGATAGAGAGCTATTGGCTTGATCTATGTCCCCAAACTGTGGGATTCGTAGTAAGTCACGATTACGCTACTTTCACATGCAAACAAGAAGTGCAGCCAATAGAATTTCTTTGGCTAAATTTGAAAAAAAATCCTCGAACTATGGCCTTTATGCAGAAAACTCCTGATCTTTTTTTTATGCAGAAACCCCCATGAACTGTTGTTGTAAAAAACCACCCCGCCAGCATGAGACTTTCTGCTAAAGTTGAGGGAGATTTTGATAATAATGAGAAAGTTATATGATGTTTTTTGAACCAACTTGCATAGATGAATGAAGTTATCTGATACAAGTACAAAAGTTAGATGTAGTTTTTTGAAATACTTCAGAAGGATTTTTTGCAACAATCTTAGTTCATGGAAATTTTCTGCATTAAAAAAGGGTCAGAAAAATTTTCTAGATAAAGGTCATGGTTCAAGTTTTTTTTTTTTTCCCTTCAAATTTAGCCCATTTCTTTTCCCCTACATCTCCCTCTCTGGAATCTCTTTACTCTTTTTCTTTTTGGTCCTTTATTGCTTTTGTCCCATAACTTAAACATTAAGCATACCCTCTCTCAAATTTTGACCACATTATTTTAGAATCTCTCTCTCTCTCTCTCTTCGCTCCCTCCCTGACTCTCTCTCATCATGAACTCACAATCTAAATCTGTCTTTGACGGAACAACCCAGATATCCACAAGCAACTTCAGAGCGCCATCATCATCTGCTTCTTCTTCTTCCTTCTCAGCATCAAAAAGTGTGCAACTAACAAGACACATCTTGAGATGTACAGCTATGGTGCTGGCCTTTATTGCCTCCATAGTGATTGGAACCGGGAAGAACAGGGCTAGGGTGGCCATCCCTGACCCCACAAGCTCCACACCCATCATCTTCGTCGAATCGATCAAGGCCAAATACTCTTCAGCTCTAGTGTATGGCTCTTCACTTAATTTCTACCCTGCACTTTTATACACATATGTCATACATGAACAAACTGTTTAATAGTCTTGTAGGGTTTAACTATAAGTAGTATGTACTTGTCATGTAATTGAGATTCTGATCAATAACAATAAGCCCTGTTTTCGGGGAAACTGATGAATGTTTAATTGATCACGTTCTAATAGTGATAGTCTCATCAATAGCAATAAGCCCGCGTTGCGTTAGTAGTATATCACCTGTACTTTGCAAATATTTGATTGATTGCATACAGGACCGGCACTGACTTTCCGGGGGCCTAAGGTGAAAAGCCCAAATAATTATTTTTTGAGTCCCTAATTACAATATAATTTTTGACGCACAAAATACATGTCATTATTTACAAGGGAAATACAAATTGGGTGTCTTAAAATTGCAAAAAAAATCGGAGATCTGAGGAGGCTGCCTCACCGGCCTCAAGGTGTACAGGGATCATAGTATACAGAACAATAAGCTCTCATCGAGAAGAAAAATTATTGGGCTAAGGAGATTCAATTGACCGAGAATCGGAGCAAAATTTCACCTCCGAATGCGGAGTAAAGATATATATCACAAGTTTCTAAGCGATGTTTATATTGAAATCTAATGCTAGAACTAATCAATAACTAGTACAGAGATGAATTGATAATGGATTTTGATGTCACTGTAATTAAATGATCACATAGTATTTTATTAACTGATAGAGACCATTGAAGACTTGTTCCTACTTCCTAATTTCTTAGACTAAATCAGCAATTTGACTCAATGTAGTGATCTTTATTATTATGATTAAAATTTTTTAAAAAAAATTTAAGAGGATACACATCTATGTTTAAGGAATTTTCGCTACGTGTGTACTTTGATCACTTCACAGTATGACTTTGATTCTCAAAAGACTTAAGTTATTTCATACTTGTTATTTATTCGGACTGCATATTAAATTGCTAGTAAAGCTCATAAATCTTCTACTTTATTTTGACAGATACTTCATAGTGGTTAATGTGCTAGTATTCGTTTACTCAGCTTCTTCACTTGCTGTATCAGTTCTAAACAAGGTCATCTCTAGCAACCTCGGGTTGGCCTTCAAAATTGCTGACTTACTATTTCTAGTTCTTCTCTTCTCGAGTAATGGCGCTGCAGCTGCAACCAGTGTAGCTATCGAGAATGGAAACGTACAGTTAGGATGGATAAAGATTTGCCACGCAGCCAGTGACTTTTGCACTCACGTTACAGCTTCCATCGTGTTATCAATGTTTGCAGCTGTTGCATATTTCGCGATAGTTCTACTGGATATGATTGGTACTCACTATATTGATTAGATTTGATAATATTGTGTGTGACCATGTATAAAGAAACGATTGTCGGGAAGTATATGTTTATACTATCACCATTTTTGCACCTTTATTCGAGGCAAAAATTGTGCTGAATGAGATTGTATACAAGGGAGGAAAAAAAGTTTTGTAGTGGAATTTAAAGATGTGTGCCTCAAAACTTTTGCCAATCTTTGTTTAGCATGTTCTTCATATCAACAGTTAAAACCATGTCTAGTTTCACCTTAGTATTTGGAATCTACGAGCTTTCAGTTTCACTCTTGAAATCCTATTTCGTCTGGACAATTAATTACCATGATGTTGGATTTTCTTCTTCTTTTTTTTAGGGCAGTAACTGTTTCTCGCTATCAAGAAATCGACATAACATTTCATTTTGTGTGTGAATTAAAATTTCAGATGCTGATACGAAGAGGCAAAAGGAAGGCTCTTTGTACCAGTTGAAACCATTTTATGTAAAAGTCCCGAAGAATGAATTATCAAAATAAATCACGAATCAAACGACAAAGACACCAAAGAACAACCATCGCCTCATGAGTTAAGTTCTTACTTAAACGACAACTACAATGTATCGAAAATTTGTGTCTAGTTACAAAAGCAAACTCTAACTAGCAGTAACTTGAAAGGAAAAAAAGAAAAGAAAAGAATAGGCTAATGATGAATCTCTTGCTACAACCCCTACAATATTCTCACCCAAATTAACAAGGCCAAATATCTCAAGTACTGATATCTGTTCTCTGTTTCCTTAAATGGCAACACAATCCTCTGACTAGCATCATAACCCTCCCATTCTACTAACAGAAACTAAGACCACCTACCATTGTCATTTTCAACTCTTCCTTTTTTGTTTCATGACCAGTCTATAAAGAAAGCCATATAGTTAGTAAAAGGATAATGCTCTTAAATTTCTTTCAGCTTTCAGGTTTTGACCTCCATCACTATGAAGAGGAAACTAGGGAAGGAGAAGGAACCGATCACGACGACAATGGAGTTGGAACGGAACCGAAGGGGGAAGATGACCGAGTACTACACAGTGTTGCAGACCATGGTCCCTAATCTGTTTCCAAAGGTTTGATCTTTTATTGTTTTTATCATCTGGGTTTCTTTCATTTTGTCTGATAAATAAATTGTTTGTAATTTTTAGTAAGTTTTTCGGATTGACTGCATGGCACATTGCATGATCAAGAAGTTGTAGGCATAGTCTTACATTTCTTTTCCTGCTAATTTTGAACTAAACTAATAACAAATCATTAATTAAAATCTTGTTTCTGATCATTATTCTTCTGTAATTAGAAGAAGATTGCATATCATTTAAGCATTTATAAACTTATTTAAACTTAATCAGAAACTGTGATCATATTAGATACTCTAGCAATTGTCCACATTATGATTATATTAAATTTAAGGAAAAAAAGGGTAGAATAAGAAATAACAATGATCAAGTATAAAGAAAAGGTCGAACACTTAAATTAGCATGTAAGAACAGAAGGCTTCAAAAAATTATAACCAAATAGATTTAATTTTGTGAAATATATAATTTTCTTTGCCATTGTTGATTTATATCTATAAGAAGACAAATTGTAAAAGAAATTTTACTTTAATTTCTAACTCTGCTCACTGAACTGACTGACATTGCAACAAAACCTTGTCAGGCAACACGGTCAAGAATCGTTGATGAAACAATAATTTACATAAAATCCCTCGAGGAAGTGGTTTCCGAACTGGAATCGCAGAGAATGCCCAAGGGATTACAGACACAGAGGGACCCCTATGTCGCTGTAACTTACTCGGACAAAACTGCCTTCTTTGGGCTGAGGATATTGTCTCGGCCCGGGCTCTGCACGTTGGTCGTAGGGGTGTTCGAGAAGCACAGAGTTGAGGTGTTAAATACCACTGTGGCAAGTCGTGGCATGTTCACGGATTTTACAGTCGTTGCATTGGTAGCTGAAGAGGGGGTTGCAGAGAGGATCAAGTCTGAACTAATGACAATCTAGTGTTCCGAAATTAACTTATTTTCTATGTAAATAACAGATTTGAAGGTTGGTTATTTTCTTGTAGTGCAAGATAGGCACCCTGTATATAGTTTGCACTGAAAACAGGAAATACAGAGGTACATAGATTTTCTAGCAAGTGCTATATATGCATGTGTCGCCTAATTTTTTTGAAATAGAGTATATAATTTTGAGGAATTAAGAACTTATCAGTAAGTAATTGCTATTGGTTGGAATTATTACAATTTGAATCAGTTATTCCATTCATATCATAACTCCAAAAATTTTGTTTGTGAACAGAAGTAACTCCCAGTTCATAGCTAAAACTTTACAGGAACTTTTAATATTTTGGTCATAGGTTACACAAAATTTGTACTCCTCCCTCTCTCTCTCTCTCTCTCTCTCTAACAGTAGCGAAGTAGTAGTCCAATCAGGCTTGTGACTGTCAGGTGATTGCGGCGCAATGAGAAGGACAGTCTAACTTTCTTTATAGAAACCTCAGATCCTTAGTTTTTTAACATATTAGTCCCTGCAAAAACTGCAAAAATGTAATACTTACATATTACTCCCTTGTAGATTTTCTACCCTAACCATTCACATAATGGGTCATTTTGAAGGACTGATATGACAACATATAAGCATAAATTTCACTAAATCCTACTTATGTTCAACTTTTTATTTATGTTAACCAATTTCTATTTTATCGTTTATCCTACTAATTTTTTATTTTATTTATAGCAACTCATCAATATTTGACAAACGCAAGTTCAGAAGTAAAGCATAAAGAGAAAGACCTTAACTATATCAGATAATATCAAGTGACTGCTTAAACAAGAAAGTTGAGATTAAGCATTAAAATAGAAGCTGGATATAGGGTTTACACTAAAATGGTGAAAATCAAGGGACATTTATCCTATATAGCAAGTAATGATTTATGATACAAAGATTTCTCAGGTACCAATATGTTAAAAGTGCAAGCTCACATAGTCACATGTGCTTTCTTTCTTTCACTCATTACCCTGCCCATCCAATCTTTGATCAAAGAGGGTTGGGGGGTCAGAGAAAGGCTCAGAACTGGTCAGTTGGCTGCCAACAAAGTTGTACAGTAAACTTATACAAAAGTGAAGTTGTGCAGCAAACACATCTCCTATGTCTGGACCACTAGGGTTCTCATTGTTTTGTGTCTGCCATAAAGAATTAATAGATTCTTGATTTATCTTCATCAGCATCTTCTCTTTGTTGTTCTTACAAAAGCTTTTTTTTTAATATAAAATTGATATGGCTAGAATTAGAGTCAAATTCGGACGGTTCAAATCGGGTACGAATCTCAAAATTCTCAGAGATAAAACGGTAATTTTCACTACAAACGAGTCTAAAAATGAGAACTGGGTCTTTTTCCAAGCCCAATAACCCAAAAACGGGTTTGCCTTACTAGGTTAGAGTGACAACCAACTATAAATAAACCAATGCCATTTAAAGAGTTATTTAAATTCATGATTATCATGAAAGAATTTAAACTCTGTTTCTTATCCAAAAACACATGGGATTAGAGATTAATGATTATGTCTAAACTGTTTCCAAATGTGACTATAAATATCCCCCTACCTCCACCAGAAACAGGTAATCAATATTAATCTACATAAAATCTCTTTCATAATCTTTCAGATTACTGACATGAACGTCGAAGGGTTCATCGTTGGGACCAATTCCGGTGTGTCAAACTTTTTGTAAGTCAGCAGCAGCGTTAAGAACGGTCAACATCGGTAAGTAGTATAGAGGTTAGATTTTATTAATTATAGAAGAATTCACAAAACATCTGTTTGCCCCCACATCAAAATTAGCAGTAACAGATTGACGCTGTTTGTGGGAATCAGAAAAAGAAATCCGACCATACTCGCCGGTAAAAGCAGTTTTCAGCTATGCCTCCAAAGGAAAAAAAGGAAGGCGGCGGTGTCAAGTCGAAGAGCCGCCCATCTTCCTCCACCTCCTCCTCCACTTCAGAATGTTCCTCCTCAACAAGATTAAAAAGTTCAGCAGCCTCAACATAAACAGCCGCCTCCCCAACAGACTCGCCTCATGTTTAGAGGGGCTGCACCGGGGTGCTCCCGTCGAAGCCATCAAGAACAACATCCTCTCCATAACCATGTATCGGTCCACAATCCTTCTACCGATTCGAGGGCCTTGCAAGGTCCTCAGGGGTTAAGAGACATCCGTCAAACCATTGTCAATCGCCAACAAGGGATCGACCTCCGAATCCGCTTGAATGAGAGACGAGCCTGTCCCTCATCCAGAACACCTGAGAATTCAGAAGTGTCGTTCTCCTAGAGGCCAAGATCCAGAAGACTTGCCTCCCCAAGGGGGCGAAAGGGGGCTCCTCCTCATCGATAGCAAAGAAGTTACACCGCTACGAGTCGATCAGCACCAAGGGTTCACTAGGATGAAGGGGCACCGGTCACCCAGGCAGAGTTCCAAAATTTCAAAGATGACATCCTGCGAGCCAATAACATCGCTCCAAATCACGATCGACAAGCGCACAACCCTCGCCATGCCACCCCTCATGAAGGAGAGACTCGAGGGTCGATTAGATCCGACTAGAGGGATGCACAGTTTATCGCCGCCTCTGGGAGATGGAGAGGCACCTCTGCAAGATCAACCTCGAAGAAGGTCAACAAACCAAGAAATTCCACCCAAGCAAATCCCCTTTTCCAGGGCCATCATGGAAGCCCCGGTCCCCGAGACCTTCAAGCCGCCTCATTTTGAATCATACAATAGGGAGTCTAACCTGGCTGATCATATTGAGAGCGTCACGCCCCGCTTCCCAAAATACGGGAATACGAGCACGTGACATGGCCCAGCGAATGATTCTAACATCATCCATAAGCTGTACAAGTCTTAACTCAACAACATGAAAAAAAAAACACAATCACGCAGAAAACATAATCACATAAACGAGAATAAAATTTAATAACCAAATCTGGAATACAAGAACTTACCAAATAGTTTGAGAATATGCAATGCAGTAACAGTTTGACGAGTTCCTTTCGGTTACCCATCACTGTACATGTATAACATAAATCAAAAGAAAGAGGAAGAGAACCCATTAGAGCAAGTTTCGAGCGACAACTAGTAGAAAACAGTAAATTAAATAGGAAATAAATGACTATATAACAAGAACGGAACTTGGAACGATATCGGAGTCAATAAATGATAAATGGTAACAAAATCAAAAGTTGATAATCAATAATTCAAAATCAGGAATCAATGTTTAATAACCAGTATTCAGTATTAGTGTCAATGTTCAATGTTCATTTATGTCTATAAGTCTGTTATTCATTTTAATCCTAACTAATGCACGTACTACTGCATCTCATACTACAGGTTCCATGCATACAATCAATTTTATTTAGACCAAGGTGGTAGATTCTATAGTTCATGTACTTGGCACAATATAACATTTCAATAATAACACGATCATGTAATGGATTCTAGAGGTGGCCCCCATAAGTCCTAGAGGTGGTCCCGTCAATCCTTGACGTGACACTTAGTTCTACGTGGCACTTAGTTCCATGTGATGGGTTCTAGAGGTGGCCCCCGTAGGTTCTAGAGGTGGCCCCCGTCAATCCTTGACGTGACACTTAGTTCTACGTGGCACTTAGTTCCATGTGATGGGTTCTAGAGGTGGCCCCCATAGGTCCTAGAGGTGGCCCCCGTCAATCCTTGACGTGACACTTATTTCTACGTGACACTTAGTCCCATTTAACAATAAGACATGGGAAACACGGGCCCCAGACTTCCGAGTACAGTCACTATATTATCAACTACTCTAGTCAACCCTTAATCCCGGCTTGATTAACATTCTTTATTAACAATCATTTATGAACATGCATGTGATCAATGTGGACGATGGTATCAATATTCATGCAACATGTACAATGGATGAGACTGGTAGCACTAGTATAATTTCAAGATGATATCAAGACTATACAGTACATGAAATATACATGGTCCAATTCATTAAATATAGAAAATACAGTTTATATGCAAAACATAACAATATATGGATTCAGTGTACTACCATTTCTATATGCAATGATTAAAGTTACTGTGTCAGGAACCGGGTCGAAACCTTAGTACAAAATCAAGCAAATGACAAAACATATATGTGAATGTTCAATAGTACAATAAATTTACGGTTCAAGTGTTATTTCGATACCAATGGTACGATGAGACAACTATGAATCAATAGCATTATACAATAAGGAAACAACAGAGTTCAATTAAATGTGATATTCAAGTTGATTACTACTTGCTGGATTTCAAAGAGTGTTTTCTTGAACTAGAAACAATAAAAATAAGTTCAAGAGACACTTGCCTGTTAGGAGACGATTCTGAATATAAAGAGAATAACGGGATAAGAATCCCGACAGCGGCACATGCACACACAACAGCAACTCCGCAATTACACAGCAACAACAAATGTCACGCCCCGCTTCCCAAAATACGAGAATACGGGCCCGTGACTGAGGCCCAGCGAATGATGCGGAAGCACCATTCATAAGCTCTACAGGTACTCAACAACATGATAACAAAATAAACCACGCAGGCATGTAAAATCACAATATGATACTGAAGTTCATGACATAGTCCATAACATAACGAACAACTGAAAAATACAAGTAGTTACGGGTCAAATAAGTCCGGAATACAATAAAGAGTAACATGAATAAAAACGTAAACTAAAGCAACATGAAAAACAATAAGGCTAAAACACTTGATCAGTAACACCTTCTGGTAACTCTCCATTCGGGCCTACAAGTACATTATTACAAAAAGAAAAAAAAAGAAAACAAGAAGAATCTCGTTAATACAAGTCAAGGGCCGCAAGTGGTAGAAGCTAAGGGGATAGGTACAAAACAAGAACAAAAGAAAAACAGGAAAAAGAGCTGGGAATCGAGAGTCATGAAATAGGGGAAAAGCAATAAGTAAACATGATTATGAACAAGGCATTATGAAACAAGTGGCATACATGTAAACAAGTAATCAGGTAAACAAATATCAAGTCAACATGAACATATAACATGTAATTGGATCATGCAAATGCATGTGTTAATCTTATGTCTTTTATTAATCTATCTAGGTAGCACTTCATGCATCCATTTTTTTACTACATGGTTGCTACTTACAATCAGTTGCGTTTAGGCATAGTAGTGGATTTTATAGGTCACGTACTCAGAAAAAACATATCAATTGTATCTTGTTTCGAGATACGTGCAAACATATAACGTGAAACATATCGAGTCAAACATAGTGTAAATTTGTAACGTGAAACATATAAACATATAATTTGCAAACTTGCAACTTGTAAACTTGTAACTTGCATCGGGAAACCACGAGGTCCCATCCGAGTACGCTCTTCTATATTGCCCACTACTGTGGTCTTTCCCTTAAACCCTGGCTTGTTACTTTTATTAATTTTAATCAACAAAAACGAGATATCATGTTTAAGCTACTAACACGGGTAAGAAAATCATGCACATAATCATGTGTAGTCTTAAGAGTACATATGTGTGTATTAATCGTGTTCATATCATATATATGGCAACAAAGTATCCACGATCATATGTGAATACGGGATCGACCGATTAGGTATAGAAACAGATTTCAATTCGACTTATGAATGCGAATTAGAAATAAGGAATATACTTGCAGTATTTATGCAAAGAAGCTTGTACTAGAACAAACGAATTTGTACAAGAGATACTTGCCTTAGGGGTGTAGACAATAAATCCGAACACAAACAATTAACGGATGAGAATCCTGAGAAATGAAGCACGAACACAGACACACGAAAGCACGTGCGAAATACGTGCGAACCCAACCAGCAAAATAGTAAACAAATCCCTTCACTGGATCTGCCCGAACACAAACAGCCAACATGGATCTGCTGTGGCCGAACACAGAACACCAATTCCCACCGATAGGATCGCGTCTTCTTCCTTCGGCAAGAGAGAGAGAGAAGAACTGCGGGAGAGGGAATGGCAACCGGCGAGGCGGCACGAATGGCGACGGCGCGACTGTGAAACCACGGCAAAGCAGGACGGCGGCGCTGTGGTCGGGAAGTGACACGACAGCGAGTGCGACGGTGAGCACTCCGACGTTGAGAGCTCTGTTTCTCTTCCGAAACAAGGGATACGGAATTGGCGACTTGGGGCTTGAACGGAGATGATGAGAGCAATGAGGGGGGTTCTCTGGAGGTTGTGGGGGTGCATGGAGGCGCAAAGACGAGGCGGTGATGATTAGCGGTGATGGGTCTTGGGGATGAAGTCGATAGATTTCGACTACGGCAATGGAGTTCGACTGGGGATGGCAAAAGATGGGGTTGAAGAGGACGAGGAGGAGGTTCTTCGGAGGTTGAGGGAGAGGGATGGCGACGAGGAGGAGTGGGTTGACGGAGGAAGATGGTGGAGAAGGTGAGGTGAGCAGGAAGCGCTCGCGAAGCAGGGGCAACAATGGGATTGCAGGGGCATCGAAGATTGGGGATGAGCGAAGGTTGCTGGCGATGGAATGGGCGAGGCGTCGAGGCGGTGGAGTGGCGAGTCAAAGGAGGAAGACGGGGGTGGGGGTGTTTTGGGTTATCTGTTGGTTTGAGTAGAAGAAGAGAGAGGGATGGGGAGAGAGAAGGAGATGGGAGAGAGAGAGGTTTGATAGGCTCTATTGTATAAGGAAGGGGAAGAGAGAGTTACGGAGAGTAGTAGTTGTATAAAGATAATATAATAATAAAGAGTAGAGAGATTATAGGGAGGATGGGGGTTACGGGATTCAAATGGCTGATTGTGTGGAGGAGAATTAAAGGTAATTAAAATTGTTATAACAGCCATATAGATGAGGAGAGATTATAGGGTTGAAAACTTGGGATTCAAATTTTCAGATTTTTGGGCAGGATGTGGGGAGTGATAAGGAGAGATTTTGGGATTTGTTGATCTGGTCAACAAAGAGGGTTGGGTTTGGGTTAGTGGATCAAGATCCAATAGGAGGTAGGCTTGGTCTATGGGCTCAAAACAATTTAATAATTCAATTATAGAATTGGGCTTAAATTAAACAATTGGGCTTAAATCCAACTGACAAAAAAATTATGGGATTTGGCTTCAAAACATTTAATTAAATATGGGCTTCATAAAAATAATTAATTTGAATAATATGATCAATTAAAAGAGAACAGTTAAGAATTTAAAATAGGGAAAAACACTAAAAAAATACACATTAATGGAAACATGGGTTACAACAGAAGAGCACTCAATAGCAACTCCTCTCGCAGTAAAACGGCAACAGCCAAACAACAAATCCCAACAGCAAAACTGCAGCACACAACACAACCAACAGCAACATCCCAAGATCAACCTAAACACCGATCCCTACTCCACAACAGCAAACACAATACAAACCAATCCCCTACTCCACAACAGCAAAACAACAAACACTCCCCCCTTCTCCAGAACACCAAACAGCCCACTTCCCACTCTCGTCTCTTCTTCTCCAACGCGATTGAGAGAGGGAGAGAGAGTGATGGCGACTGCGGTATTCGGGGGTGGCAGCAGCGGCGAGGGCGACGATGACGAGCGGGGGCGCTGCGGTCGAGGAGTTACGGCAGCGACAAAAACTGGTAGCATTCGAGCGCTCTGTTTCGTTCCGAAAACAGAGGAGCGACAGCAGCGGGGAGTCTCGGCTTGGACGACGACGACGAGGCAATGGGGGGGGGGGTTCTCCGGTGGTTGCGAGGTGAACGGAAAGACGAAGACGAAAGCGAAGAGCAGTGGCGTCGCGATGAGGACGCGACGGGGAGAGGCCAAAGTTCGAGCGGAAGTGAAAACGATGGGTTTCAGTTGTGGTGGGGTTGAAGGCGATGAGGAAGGTGCATAGTTGAACGGTAATGGGTTCGGGAGTGAGGTGAGGCGAGGAAGACAATGGGAACTCGAGCTTCGAGTTCGGCAATGGTGATGGGTAACTGGCGATGGCGAAGGTGGGCTTCGAGTGGCAATGCGACTCGGTGGATGGCGACGGGGATAAGAAGGCGGGGATGGGGATAGGAGGTAGACGACGAGATGGAGATGGGTAATGGCGATGGGGCTCGACGATGGAGGAGAGGTTGAAGAAGCTTGGGGATTGGTGGTAGGGATGATGAACAGTGATGGGGAGGGTTTAGGCGGCTAGGTTTACACAGTAGTGGGTAGGTTAGGGTTAGGGTGTCAGGTATTTATAGTATAGGGTTATTGGTTATTGGGTAGATGATCCGATAGGAGAATGGGTAATGGGTTTATTAAAAAGATCCAGTCAGAAACAATTAGGATTATAGGGTTTATAAATCATACATACATATGTACATCAAGTCAAATAATGAATACATTTAAAATATAGTATGTTTGGCTTGAAATAAAATAATTATAATTATAATAATAACAATAAAAATAATGATACTGCAAATAAAAACATTAACAAAAATAATACTGATAATAGTAACAATAATAATATATGTATATCAAAATGCAAATTCGAGGTTAACAGATTTATTAAAATGATCCAAATAATATATAATATAAATAGTAAATCAAATAGAAATAGAAATTAAAATTAAAATATAAAATTATTCAAAATAAATAAAATTTCCGATTAGAAAATATTTTAATAGAGAATCCAAAACGAATTTACCACAAGGTAAATTTTAATTAATCAAAATACATAAAATATACAAAAAATATTTATTTACGAAAATAGGGGTTACAAATCCTACCCACCTTACAATAAATTTCGTCCTCGAAATTTGCATTGGTAGTACATAGGACAAGGTAAAGCAACTCTTATGGGGGTAACAAAACGAGGGATTCAAGGGAAAAGACAAAATGGTGGCAACACCAAAATAAGAAGGGAATGGAAAACAATGATGTCAAATGGAGTGCAATTAAGAAAATAAACAGTATCAAAAGGGAAGAAACAACACAAGATAACAAAGCAAGATAGGGAGTAAGTAGAACTGGAATCAGAGAGAGAAATGACAGGGAAGAATCGAGCCAATCGAGGGATCAACAGATGATGATGAATGCATGGAATAGAGGGAGGCAAACAATGCAAGGAAGAAGAAACAAGAAAATCTTGGGACCTGTGGGTTATGGGCCTACCACGCTTCTGCTGCGCTACTCCGATGGTGATGTCCCAAGTAACATACATATCGCTGTAGGCCACATGACACCAATCGACGAACCGAGCAGGAAGACAAGAATGAGACAGCAGGATCAAGGAGAGTATGGGCTCAAGATAGATATATATAAATAATACAAAATGAATATAAAGTTTGGGCTTCAATTTAAATAATTAAAAGATATGCTATAGATAAAAAATAATAGGCTTTAACAAAAATAATAATAACAACAAATATTAATAATAAAAATAATAATATCAATAATAAAATAATGATAACAATAATAATAACAACACCTATTAATAATAAAAATAATAACATCAATAATAATAAAAGTAATAATAACAATAATTTTAAAAATAATCATAGCAATAGTAATAACAGTAAAAAAATCATCATAATCATACTAGTAATAATAATAATAATAAAATTAAAAATGTTAATAATACTGATAATAATGATAATACATACATGACAGAATAGGATTCAACATATTCATGAAAATAATGCAATAATAATAATAATAAAAATAACAATAATAAAAATAACAATAGTAAGATATATTAACAATACTAGTAAGAATAATAATGCAAAACAGAATATAATTTGGGTTCAACCCTTTTTTTTTGTTTTTTTTGTGTGAAGGTAATTCAATATTAATAACAATAATAAAATAATGAAACAACAATAATAATAGCAATAGTCTTATCAAAAAATAATAATAATAATGATACCAATAATAATGACAAAAACAATAACAATAATAATAATAGTAGTAAAAACAATAGTATAAAACAAAATAAGAATTTGGCTTATCAACTCTATAATTAAATCAAACAAAAATATATATAGTCGATCAATTATAAATTAAAAGTGAAGTCAAAATACACCATTAATCTCCA
Organism: Hemerocallis citrina; assembly: GCA_017893485.1. Classification (NCBI taxonomy): domain Eukaryota; kingdom Viridiplantae; phylum Streptophyta; class Magnoliopsida; order Asparagales; family Asphodelaceae; genus Hemerocallis; species Hemerocallis citrina. Next base: position 443,386,707 of record CM030358.1, on the reverse strand, counting down.
ATCGTAAGAAAATAGGAAGACTATTCGCATAGAATACGAAGTCAAAAGTGAAGAGACAAAACCTAAATATAAAAAGGTTGATAACCATACAAACAACAAAAGAACACAAAGATGACTTCAGAGTCATCTTTTATCATCATAAAAAAAAAAAAAAACAAACACAAACTTTAAAGGTGATATAAAGATATAGTTTTTGGGAAAATAACCAGTCAAGATACATAGAAATACAGACAAATTTAGCTAAGTAAAGAAATATTAATAACAATGAATGTAACAAATATATAATAATTAGTGGATGTTGACATTATAATCAACACTCGAAAAAAACACATTAAAGGGTAACGAGCAAAATATGCCAAAATATATGTATGCAAGAAGACTAAAAAAAGAGTTTATTAAATATTACAAACGTAAGCGTCAAATCATTAATTAGGACGTGGAAACAAAAGTAAGTGAGAAACCTAAAATGTTAAAGAATTGAAAAACAGTGACAATAAGTAGTAATTCACAAAAGAACAAAAACTTAGACCATAGTTGATGTACCCAATCTTAATATAAAGGAAAAAGAAATTTGTAAACACAAAATAGAGTAAAATCAACTATACTAGTTCAAATTGTATGGAAACATAAAGTGTAATTGTATAAACAAAATGTCATAAAGAAAATATTTCTTTACCATTAGTTTCATTATATAAGTAGAAAGTCTTGAAATATCAATTAGCAAATAGGTAGAAAATCTTGCATCCTTAACATCAAGTTACATGTTTGCCTTCGCGACATCAGGTTGCAGGTTGCCGTCTGGATATTCGGTTGCACATTTTGCCTCCCCGACATCCAGTTGCAATTTACCTCCATTGACATCGAATTGCATATTTGCCATCTCGATATTAGGTTGCACCGAAATGGTGAAATGGAAGATGTAACCTTCTATTTGCACAGGGATATAGGACATTTAATTTAAGTGTGATGTTATGTGTTGAAATTCGTGATACAAAAATAGTAGAAAAATAAGAAATGGAGTTGAAAGTCACACAATAGAATATAAAAATAGATGAATAGATTATAAATATCAAACACAATAGCACAAAATAGTAGTAGTGAAAATGATCTATAAAAGTAGGGAGAAAAATGAAATGAAATACATGCAAAAGCACAATGCAAATGTGAATGAGAAAATAAACATGCAGTGTAGCAAATTTACACAATACATATATCATAAAAATATACAGTAACGAAGGAATTAAACAAGCCTCTAACATGCCGTTGAACATCCACCGATGCCGATCGACGAACCAAGCAGGAAGAAAAGAATGGACAACTCCAGAATCAAAGAAATATGAACACAAAAAAATAAAATTATACCCAATAAGGAATCAATGAATGTGAATAAATGGAAGGGACGAAATAACTAAGAAATGAAGAAACTGAATATGAAGGAATCAAAAAGTGGATCAAAAATGTTGGAATCCAAATATATGTTGGTTATCAATTATCCATGTGATTCACGCGTGTTGTACATATTGTTGAGTCAAACCAGTTAAACTCAAACTAATCAGGGTCCAATCCCAAACTAGTTAGAGTCAAACCTGGCTAAACCAAACTTGACTAACATATCAGCCGAACAAGACTAACACATCAGCCAAACCTGGCTCTGATACCACTAAAAGCTGTCACGACCTGCTTTCCAAAATACGGGAATACGAGCACGTGACATGGCCCAGCGAATAATTTTAACAACATCCATAAGCTGTACCAGTCTTAACTCAACAACATAAAAAAATAAACACAATCACGCAGAAAACATAATCACATAAACGAGAATAAAATTTAATAACCAAATCTGAAATACAAGAACTTACCAAATAGTTCGAGAATATGCAATGCACTAACAGTTTGACGAGTTCTTTTCGGTTACCCATCACTGTACCTGTATAACATAACTCAAAAGAAAGAGGAAGAGAACCCGTTAGACCAAGCTTCGGGCAACAAGTAGTAGAAAGCAGATATTAAATAGGAAATAAATGACTATATAGCAAGAACGGAACTTGGAACGATATCGGAGTCAATAAATGATAAATGGTAACAAAATGAAAAGTTGATAATCAATAATTCAGAATCAGGAATCAATGTTTAATAACTAGTATTCTGTATTAGTGTCAATGTTTAGCGTTCATTTATGTCTATAAGTCTATTATTCATTTTAATCCTAACTAATGTATGTACTACTGCGTCCCATACTACAGGTTTCATGCATACAATCAATTTTGTTTAGACCAAAGTGCTAGATTCTATAGTTCATGTACTCGGCACAATATAACATTTCAATAATAACACGATCATGTAATGGATTCTAGAGGTGGACCCGTAGGTCCTAGAGGTGGCCCCCGTCAATCCTTGACGTGGCACTTAGAGGTGGCCCCCGTAGGTTCTAGAGGTGGCCCCCGACAATCCTTGACGTGACACTTAGTTATACGTGGCACTTAGTCCCATTTAACGATAAGACATGGGAAACACGGCCCCAACACTCTCTAGTACAGTCACTATATTATCAGCTACCATAGTCAACCCTTAACCCCGACTTCATTAACATTCTTTATTAACATTTATTTATGAACATGCATGTGATCAATGTGGACGATGGTATCAATATTCATGTAACAGGTACAATTGATGAGACTGGTAGCACTAGTACAATTTCAAGATGATATCATGACTATACAGTACATGAAATATACATGGTCCAATTTATTTAATATGGAAAATACGGTTTATACGCAAAACATAACAATATATGGATTCAGTGTACTACCATTTCTATATGCAATGATTAAAGTTACCTTGTCAGGAACTTGGTCGAAACCTCAGTACAAAATTAAGCAAATGACAAAGCATATATGTGAATGTTTAATAGTACAATAAATTTACGGTTCAAGTGTTATTTCAATAGCAATGGCATGATGAGACAACTATGAATCAATAGCATTATACAATAAGGAAACAACGGAATTCAATTAAATGTGATACAAGTTGATTACTACTTGTCGGATTTCAAGGAGTGTTTTCTTGAACTAGAAAAAATAAAAATAAGTTCCAGAGACGCTTGCCTGTTAGATGACAATTCTGAATATGAAGAGAACAACGGGGTAAGAATCCTGACAGTCGCACGTGCACACACAACAACAACTCCGCAATTACACAGCAACAACAAAAGAGCACTCAACAGCAACTCCTCCCACAGTAAAACGACAACAACCAAACAACAAATCCCAATAGCAAAACCACAGCACACAACACAACCAACAGCAACATCCCAAGATAAACCCAAACACCGATCCCCTACTCCACAACAACAAACACAATACAAACCAATCCCCTACTCCACAACAGCAAAACGGCAAACACTCCCCCCTTCTCCAGAAAACCAAACAACCCACTACCTACTCTCATCTCTTCTTCTCCAACGCGACTGAGAGAGGGAAGGAGAGTGACGGTGACTGCGGTGGTCGGGGGCAGCGACAGCGGAGAGGGCGACGACGACGATTGGCGGCACTGCGGTCGAGGAGCGACGGCAGCGAAGGAAATGGCGACATTCAAGTGCTCTGTTTCGCTCCGAAAATAGAGGAGACAAACAGCAGGGGGGTCTCTGTTGATTCTTGATTATGATGATTACAACACAATGCAAAGTTGTTGTGCTACCTCTCATATATTGCAGGTTGTATCAAAGTTTATCATGTATGATACACAAAGGCCTCAAAGCAAATTGATCAAGCAAGTTGTTCTAAAGCTAAAGAATGATCAAGCAAAGCTTCATACAAGGACAATGGCTAAAGCTTCTATCAAGACTAAAGACTCAAGTCAAGACCAAAGCTTCAATGTCTTATATTTTGTGTCTTGTAAAAATAAATGTAATCTTCTTTTGTTGAGTCTTAGATTGATGTAAGAGCCTTGTCATACACACACTCATATATAATTTTATAACTGTGTGGTTTTCAAAAATAAAGGTCAAAAAAATTTGAACTAGGTCAGCTATTAAGTACCAGGCGACCGCCATTAAGAACCAGTCGACTGTACCTGTACAAAACTGTCTGAGCTTCTTTAAACTCGGCCAGTCGACTCATAACGGCAACCCAGTCGACTGTTCAAATCATTTTTGACAGATTTATGATTTCAAAATTTGATTTTTTTGATTTCAAAAAGATATATCCGTTTGTAAACAGTTGTAAAAACTGTTTTTACAACTTCCAGGGATTCTACTCTATAAATAGAGGCTTAGAATCACCATGGAAGGGTCCCAAGCCTTTTGAGAAAAAGTTTTAAGTGTTCTTACTTTCAAAGAGAAAAAGTTTTTTAACTCAAAACACTCTAATTCTTAAGACATGGTTCTCTGAGTTCAGTCCAACATAACATTGAATTTGTTTTGGATTGAATTCAGAAGTTAACCGAATAGCCACGTATAGAATCACAATCACAACAATGCTATAGGTTGATTGTAAACAATTTTATTGTCTTCTTTCCTCTCGGTTGGAGAGTAAGAATCTAGGGTGTAGAATCAGGTTTTCACTCTTGGTGGAAGAGTGGGTTGCTCTCTCTAGTGGTGAGAGAGGACTACAGGTTGGACAAGATTATTGTCTAATGCCGTAGGGTATTCTTGTACATTTTTCAAGAATAGTGGAAAATCTCAGGTGGGTTGCTTGGGGACTTGATGTAGGTCGGGAGAATCGAACCAGGATACATCGTGTGTACTCTGTGGTTGGAATTTCTGTGGATGTATCTCTTGAACCTTTTATTACTTGCATTTCAATTCTTTCAAAACTGTTCTGGTAAGTCGACTGTATTCCCATCTTAAGTCAACTGATCAGACTGGTATTATAATCTTCTCAGAAACTCTTCTAGCAAGTCGACTGGCTCTCTGTATTAAGTCGACTTATCAGACTAGTATCAAAATACTCTTCTACTCTGACGCCTCAGTCAACTGAACTTAGAAGATAAATTTTAATTCCATAATTAATTTTTATAAAATATTATTTACCCCCCCTCTAGTGTTTCTTGCCTTACCTACAGGATCCAACACTTGGTATCAGAGGCTGGTTGAGTGCAATGGCAACTACTTCTAATGCAAATTAATACCATGAAGGCCAATCTACACAAAGGCCACCCTTCTTCGATGGAACCAATTACAACTATTGGAAGTGTAGAATGAAGATCTACCTTCATTCCATCAACTATGAAATTTAGAACATGACAGAGACCGAGTACACCGCTCCTACCATTCCATATGCACAATAGAACGATGAAATGAAGAACCAAACAATGAACAATGCAATGGCGATGAATGCGCTGTTTTATGCCCTTACAAAGGAGGAGTTCAACCGTGTGTCCAATGCAACAACTGCACATCAAATTTGGCACACACTTGAGGTAACTCATGAAGGAACAAATAAAGTAAAAGAATCTAAAATATCTGTTCTTGTTTACAGGTTTGAAATGTTCCTCATGAAGGAGAATGAGAATGTGTCTGAGATGATTACAAGGTTCACGGACATTACCAATTTACTTGTGGCACTTGGAACCCGACGCCATCAGACCCAACCTCCCCTACCGTTGCCTCCACCTTTGCCAGCACTCCATCACAGCCCTACCCCACCATCACCATCGGCATCATCATCATCATATTCGCCGCCCTGCAACCACCACAGCACCAGGCCCCGCTCCACCTCTTCACCGCTCAACTGCCTCCATTGCCGTTCGACCTTCAAACCCCCTAAGCTCTATTGCCAATGTCTTTCACCTCATTGCGACCTTCGTCGCCGAATCCCCTGCGCTCGAGCCACCCTCGTCGAGCACCCCCGTCGACTGTCCCTTTCCTCTACTCGACAACCCTGCCATTGCCTCGCCTTCTCTTGCCGCTCGACTACCCCTCACCGCCAGCAACCGCAGTCGCTGAATCCCTCCCCCTCATCCTATGTTTCATTTCGATGAAACCCATCCCTGTAGCTACCTCCCCCATCTCCCTCGACTGCCGACTTCCACCGCCCTCGGCTGTGCCCCAAGCTCTTGCCCTCGCTCATCCCTGAGCGTAACGCTCCTCCTTTCCTGCCTCCCTCTCCCTATGTCGAATCCACCACCTCACCATCTCTCATCTCCAACCACTACTGCCTTCCCCCGAGCTCTCGAACCCCGTCGCCATTACCTCCCTCCATCGCATGTCGCCCCCATCAGCACCCTCGCCAGCCCCTGCACCTCCGAGCACCTCCTCATCATCCCAAGCGACCACCAAAAACTGCTGCCCTCTCCCACACCTCAAAGCTCCCCTATCATCTTCCTCGCCGCACCATGTGTAACTCCTCCACCGCAGAACCACTGCATGTAGCCCCACCACTCGCCAACCGTCCACCTTCACTTCACCCCCGAGCCACCCCGTAGTCCCAACCTCCTCCATCCACTGTCGATGTTGCGTGTCTCTCGCTGTTGAGGTGTCTCTTGCTATTGTTTCCTACCTTTGCTATTGTTGCTGTCCCATCCCTTGCATGTGCCACCGCTGCCCCGTGGTTTGCATCTGCTTTTGTGGTGTATGTTGTTCGCACGTGTGCTTGCCGTGTCTGTTGTTTGTACGTGTTACTGTCGGGACTCTCGTCCTATTATTCTTTTACATTCAAAGTCGTCATCTAACAAGCAAGCATCCCTTGAACTCATATTTGTTGTTCTAGTTCAAGGAAACATTCACCGAACTCCAACAAGTAGTAATTGAATTGAATTGAATATCGTAGCTAAGTGAATTTCATTATCGATTCATTATTGATTCATTATTTCCCTTATTGTATCATGTTTATGATTCATTGTGTTTCTTATCGTGCCTTTGTTATCGATATAAAACTTGACCCGCAAATTTATCGCACTACTGAACATTCAAATATGTTGTCCTATCGTTTTCTAGAGTTTGTACTGAGGTTTTGACCCAGTTCCTGACATCGAAACTTAAACCTTGTACATAGAATTTGCAGTAAACTAAGTCTTGAATCCGGAATATCTTACGAATTTTCAATCTAACTTGCAGATTATAAGTTATCACTGTTTTAGTACTGGCATGTTATAATTTTCAGAACCGAGACTGTGCACAAAACTCGTAAAGAATTGATTGATCGACCTAGTTACTGTGACTTTAATGTATCGTGTGAGTATGCACTGGAACCGACAGAGATTCTAGCTGACGGAATCAGATTTGCATTCCCGTAGAAGCGAGAAAGTGAATTTGAGTACCGATAGGTGCTGCTGTCCAGAGCCTGTAATGTTATATTTTTGCATATAAACCCAATATTTTCCACAATTAATGAATTGAACTTTGCATATTTCATGTATTGTACAACCTTGATATCTTCTTGACACTGTATCAATACTATCGTTCTCATCGATTGTATCCATTGCATAATTCTTGATACCACCGTTCTCATTGATCGTATTGATTGCATGTTCATAATTGATCGTACTAAAATGATAACAAGCCGGGATAATAAGGGTAAGACTTAGTAGTGGACAATATAGAAGACTGTACTTGGAAGGGGCCCTGTGTTTCTCGTATTTCATGTTTACCGACCAAGTTACCGACCAAGTTACCGATCAAGTTACCGATCAAGTTTACGGACCAAGTTTTATAGTCATGAGAAGACCCGAGCACACGATCTATAGAATTCACCACTATAGTCTAAACGTCCACTTGATTGTATGCACCTGAACCTGTGGTATGGGACGCAGGATTGCGTGCATTAGATAGACTAATAAAAGATTGATAGAAATAAGTTTAACGTTGAACATTGACACCGATAACTGATTAACGATTCTTGAATACTGATTCCTGATATTGACTCCTGATACTTGATCATGTTACCGATCATTGTCACTGATAACTGTATTATTGACTTTTAATTTATTGATATTGATTATTGGTCAAAAATTAATGATTATTGATTATTATTTATCGACCATCGTACCATTGATTATTGACTTTTGATCTTGTTATCGTTTATCATTTATTGACTCTGATATCGTTTCAATTTCTTGTCATGTAGTCCTTTATTTCCTTAACTGCTTTCTACTACTTGTTGCCCGAAGCTTACTCTAATGGGTACTCTCATCTTTCTTTTGAGTTATCTTTTATACAGATACTGATGATGGGTTACTGAAGAATCTTAGCAAATTGCTATTGCATTGCATATTCTCATGCTTATTGTAAGTTCTTGTATCTCAGATATTGGTTATTCATGCTATTATTGTTCATGTGATTATTATTATTGTATTGTTGAACTTAACAGTATTGTACAACTTATGAATGACATGAGTTAGTACACTTATATCATTTGCTGGGCCTCAGTTACGTGTTCGTGTTTTTGTATAACGGAAATCGGAGCGCCAAAATCGGGCTCTCAAGGAGGAGATCAAATAGCTCAAACAGTGGGGGCACCTAGCCAAGTTCGTCAGGAAGGACAGAGCTGATCCTACTCCACTTAGGGAGCTAACAAGCGGGTCGAGAAGCCCTGTAAGTCCCAAGACTCGGAGCCAGGGGCAGTTCTCCATTTCATTCACGGAGGGCCTATGGAGAAGAATCAAACTCCTCCCGAAAGGCCTTCATCCGGGAAGTTAATTCGGTACAAAACTTTCCCCCAGCCAAGAGCTTCGGAGTCCCAGTGAAATTCTCAGACCGAAATCTAGAAGGCGTCTGAACTCCCCACTGTAACGCACTCGTAATTAATCTCTACATGGCCAACACGAGGTGCATCGAATCCTAGTCGATAACGGCATCTCCGTCAATATCCTCTTCCTGAAAGCCTTTCAAGGCCTCAAGCTTTCTCGAGATTGTCTCAAGTCTGCTGGATACACACTTCATGAGTTTTCTAGGGTTCCAGTCTCAATCGAAGGAATAGTTACTTTTGATGTGACCGTAGGAAAAACCTCGACAACCAAGACATAGACAATGGACTTCATGGTCGTCGACGTGAAGGCTGCTTACAATGCCATCTTCGGCCGACCAGACCTAGCAGTACTCCATGTCGCACTCTCAGCCTTTCACATGAAAATGAAGTTCCTGACCTCAGCAAGAGTGGGGGAAGTCAAAGGAAAGCAACAGAAAACTTGAAAGTGCTACACAACTACAATTGGGGGCTCGATCCTCCTACTTGAAGCATTAGAGCTCCCCCAACGGAACAGCCAAGTTCTTCCCGAACTAGTCGATGAACTCAAGGAGATCCCCTCTTCTGGGAAGGCAGACTTGGAATACAGAGCATCAAATGAAGTACCATGAAGGTGTCTAACACCCTCTCGTAGAAGTAGGCTTTCAGTTTTCAATAAGGCCGCCGCTTGACATACGGCCAAATCATGTAATAACGGCTCGTCCCCTCAAGGCAGCTACTTAGTTTATTTCAATAAAACTTAGCTTTTTTTCCTATAAAGATCATTGCATTGGCCTCTTTTCTATCTCCCTGAGTCACATCTGTGACGCGTTAAACGGTAAGTTCGGAATCCAGCTTGTCCCCCAAGGCTGCTCCCACAACTTGTTAGGCTCAAAAGACGAGTTTGGATTCCAACATGTGGTTCGGTGCTGGTTTATCTGCTTGCGAACAAGCAAGTGCGGAGCAGCTTACCATTCAAAATTTCTCCTACAACTTGTTGAAACTTTCAAACAACAAGTTTGGAGTCCAACACTTGGTCCGACGCCATTTTAGTCTCTTGCAAATAAGCAAGTGCAGAGTGGCTCACCATTCAGAATTGCTTCTACAACTCATTGATAACTCTGAAACAACCGGTTCGAAGTTCACAATCATGGTTCGAAATTTTCCTCACTGCTTGCAAGTATGTGGTTTAGGGGCTTGAAATGACCATTCAAACTACTCCCATAACTGGTTAAATTTTACAACAAGCAAGTTCGAAGACCAGCACTTTTCCAGGGCTATCTCTAAAATTTGACTCAAACATACTGAATCTAGGGCCTAGCTCGCCCCCGAAGCTTCTCCCTCGGCTCGACAACCCGCATCAATGAGCTCCGTACTCAACTACTTTTCCGAGTCACACAAATAACTCCTTAACTTCATGCGATTGTGTTGAAGCCCAGCTCATTCCGAAGAGCTTCTCCTGCAACTAGTTCACCTTCAAGCATTAGATATGACGTCCAACTCACTCTCCGAGTTGACTCTACAAGTTTGTTGTGTTCGAACAGCAGGTTTGGAGGTCAGTTTCCACCTTAAGATTGACTCCCTAAGCTTGCAGGGTTTAAGCAGTAAGTTTGGAGTCTAACTCCCTCTTCGGGTTATAACTACAAGCCTGCAAACCTACCGAGTCCAAACGACAAGGTCTGCATCAACCCCCTCCTAGGGTTACTCCTACAAACCTGCAAGCTTACTAGGTCCAAACAGTAAGGTCGATGCAAAATTCCTCATGGAGTCGCCTCAAGAAGCCTACCGGATCCAAACGACAAGGTCAGTGCCAACCCCCTCCTCGAGTTACTCCTACAAGCCTGCAAGCCTACATGGTCTAAAATGTAACGCCCCTGCCCCTAGCTTGGACAATTTATACAATTCAGAAGATAAATTATTTATAGTATAGTACAACTTCCCACCATAGGCTGCCTATCAAAAGGTGGTTAACCAAATTTGTGACTCTTGATCATAGGCAATGTTATTTATTATTAATTATTTTTAGAACAAATCCCAACATGGGACTAATTCTTCTCTACTTCTTCCGTTCTCTCTCTTGTGAATCACCCTTGGGGGGGGGGGTGAATAGGGTGATCGTGCGGAATTAAAAATTAAAGAAATAAAGTAAAGTAAATGCAAGAGAGACAATAAAAGCAAATACAGATGACGCAGCGATATAATGTGGTTCGACCCCCAGGTCTACGTCCACACCACCTACTTGTAGCAATTCTCCGCCACAAGCGTTCCACTATACTCAAAACCCTTAGTACAGTGATTCTCGAATTCAGGCCGAGAGACCTATTACACCCACAGGACTTCTAATCCAAGTCCTGTCAATCTCATTGAAGTGGAAAAGAAAAGAAAGAAAACTCAAGATCGCTTAAGATCTTGACTAAAGAATACAAACAATTTAACGCTCACACTCGGATTGATTATCAAGAGATTAGTTCAAACTTTTTTTTCTCGGTAGCAATAGGTAAAGAAGACATAGTAGATTCGTTCTCTTAAGTAGAAGAGAAAATGTATCGATCAAAAGTAGAAAGATACATTCCTAAAAAGGTAAACAACCTAAGTTGCAGTCGACCGGTAAAAGTGTGCAGTCGACCGTTCAGCTCTCTGTTATAGCTAGAAAGATGAAAGGTCGACCACTTTCTTAATCAACTGAAGTTGCGGTCGACTGCAACGGTCGACCGGCATTAGGTACGGTTGACCGGTTCTTGGCATTATAAATTGAATCCACTTTGTTTTCTTACCATAAACTAATTAATCTTTAATCAATCATTTACAATAAATATCTCACAAAAATATTACTAAAAATCCAGTCTTGATAGATTGCTTGGAGACCAATTAATTGAGAACTCCTTTTGAATAACTTTCTCTTTTGCCCGTATATGCAATCTTCTTTTATTACTTTCCTTGTTTGTATATTTGTGAATCTCTCATGAATCTCTTTTTGGTGTTAATTGATTTTAAAAATCTGACACACTAAATTCAAACTTATTAGTACAAGTTAGCACGTTTTGTGCACACCAAACTAAGGGTCAACAATCTCCCCCTTTTGGTGTGAAGAAAACATGCATGAATGTTTGAAACTTAAAACAAAGCATATAAAATACTCCTGTAATACAAATTTTCATAAATAGAGAGTAAATACTCCTCCTGAATACAAAGCCACCTGTAATACAGAACTTAAAGAAGAGAGATGAGAGTATTAATTCATGAAATGATTTGAAGTTTCATAAATAGTGAGTAAATACTCCCTCCTGAATACAACGCCACCTGTAATATAGAACTTAAAGAAGAGAGATGAGAGTATTAATTCATGAAATGATTTGAAAAATGTTGTGAAAATTGTTTGAAAACATTCTAAAAACATTCTCCCCCTTTTCGGAATACACCAAAAGGGAATGGTTATACGAGACATAAATAAAATAATCCTTGGAAAGTTCGTAAAACCAATCATCAACTGAAATAATGAAGAGACACATTCGAGGATAGTACAAAGAATACAAATTTAGAAAAATATGGAAGAGAATCTTCTTACATGGTACCATTGATAACGAGACTCTTTGATATACAGTGAGAGCTCTACATAATATCATAGATTTAAGATTCTCCCCAATACACATGAAAGCAACAAGGAAATCAAGAAATTGAGAGAGGAATCATTGGTTTTATAAATTTTTGGAAAACAAGACCAGCAAGAGAGCTGGTCGACCGGTCGGTCGACCGCAAAACACGATTTTCCAAAAACTATCAGAGAGCATACCGGTCGACCACAGGTTGTGATATATAAAACTAATCCGATGGTAGAAATGCCGATTTGCACAATCAAATAAAGGATAATTTATAAGCATTGGAGAGTTAGAGTTGGATTTATAGGCATAAAAGGAATTAAAAATGTGTAGATACGCACCAGCAATGAATAAAGAACTTATAAACATGAGAAATTTGATAGGACTAGAGGAGGAGCCGGTCGACTGATCGGTCGACCGCAACATCAAATTCAAAATTAGGTCCAGAGAGCAGACCGGTCGACCGCTAGGTCGACTGCAAAACTGAAACACAAAAACAGAACAAATAAACATACGTGACTAGAGTGAGATCAATTTTGTAAAGGAGCTAGAGAGTATGCCGGTCGACAGCTTGGTCGACCGCGATACTGATACCGACAGATATACATAAGTAACTTTGATTATGTCAATTCTGTTTTCCAACATGCATGAAGATAAGAGCTTGAATTAAGATCATTGCAAGACAAGATCTAAATTTAGTGCATTTCATGACAAGAGCTAAATTAAGTATATTACAAAGATTTCAAATAGCATACATAAGGATAGCAAATTACAAGTTATTCATCATCTTCATCTCCTTCATCTTCCTCATCCTCTCCTGCTACATTAGGAGGTGGGAGCATTTCCCAATCCTCTTTCCTTTGCAAGTAATCGAAAGTGTTTGTGTAGTAGTTGTACACTTGCATTTGAAGAGCGGCGAATTGCTCATATGTCACAAATGAGGACGAGGAAGAGGAAGCCTGGGAAGGAGGGACTTATAGTGCTTGTGGTGGTGCTTGTGGCTCTTGTTGTTATTGTTCCTCTTGCCTCGCCTGTTGTTGGGCTTGACGGCGTTGAGCCCGTGGACCGAAGGAAACATCAATACCCATTTGTTGAGGAAGAATGGGCATAGGACCGTTGCTAAGCAAATAATTCCCGACCTCAACAGGAGAATCAATGGTGAGGCTGTAGATAAGTGAGCTAAAAAGGAGACTACCACGGTTTGAAGAGATAGCATCATTCATCATACGAATGATGAATGTAGCAAGATCAAACTTATACTCCCCCAGAATAAGCAAAATGATGAAAGATTGGTCGACCCTAATTTCTGATTTGTCATTTTTCTTGGGCTAGATATTAGCATTGATAGTTTTATTAAGAACTCGAGCGGTATCGGTAAAATTTGTGAGAGCGGGATGAGGAAGATGAACATAATCGGGTTGCACAATCATGGTTTTAACAGTATTTTGATTGTGACCCGGCTTATACTCAAGGGTTTTAAAATCAAGATGATATGCATTGAATTCCCCTTCGGGAAACTCGTATCGTGCACGGAGATACTCGGGGGTAATTTTTACTCTTCTACCAAGTATTAGAGAAGAGAGAGTAAGGTCACCATCTTGAAGGCCGTCAAGATTAGCGTAGAATTGTTGGGTTATTGATTCGGAATGGGTACTAGGAGTGCTAAGTTAATTTTCCCAACCGAAAGCCCTGAGGATCCTGACTGTTACCGCTAAATCTGGTGTGGGGGCAAACAGATAGTATTTGTAGATTCTTGGGGAAACTGAATAGTCAAACCTTAACTTCTTCCGCCGGAGTTTGACCGCTGACTCCCGCCGTTCACCTGCAAAAAGTTCGAGACACCGGGGTTGATCCCGGCGACGCACCCTCCGACGCTCAAGTCAGTAATCAGGAAGATTATGAGAGAGCGTAAATTGGCAAAAGATTGATTACCCCTTAATGGTGGTGGATGAGGGGTATTTATAGCTGCCGTAGGAATCAGATTAGGAATATAATCCCTAATTCCCAGCGAAAGGATAGAGCGAATTAGGGCTGTTGATTGAATGCAGTCAGAAACCCTAATTCTATCCTGATGGACTGGGTTTATCGCGGGTTGGAACCCGCACCCAGCTGAGATGGATTCGTTTGCGGGTTGGAGGGTCTTAGAGAAGAAGATCCAGTACCCGCTTCAGACCCATTTGTAGGTGAAATTACCTTTTTACCCTTAGACTTTAAGATTCGAGCCAAGTTTGAACGGTTCCAATTTAACCCCATTTTTAGCCATATCACAAGCCCCCCACTCCCGAAGACTAAGTTTGATCAGCCTTTGAGGAATAGTTTCACTGTTTTAATGGCTTACGGAGTTGTATCGGAGCCCACACGAGGGGTGTCGAATCTTTAAATGGGATATCGTGGCAATTTCCAAGTTAGTAGTGTGCTTCTAGATAGTTCTTGAGTTCTCTTCGACTTCTGATTATTTTTCCTAACTTTGCGAAGTGGTGATTTGTTATTCAGGGGTCTTTAATTAACCTTTCTAAGCAATAATTATCTACCCAGGGTTTCAAAAATATTTCTCCAGATTTATAATTATTTTTTAGAATTTTTAATTATTTTTCCTGAATTTTAAATCATTTTTTCGTAGTATTTAGGTAGATGATTTGATGTTATTTACATCGTTTCATGGCTTAGACACTCCGATTTCGTCGCCGACCCCATCCGAACTTATGCCATGAAGAAGGCCGAGGTCCATGGGGGTTCGGCACCTTCTGCCGAAGCGCACTGATACTTCGGCCAGGCTATAAGCGCGTTCGGGGGACCTTTGCTAGAGTTCGGTGTGGTCTCCCTCCTGTAAGAGGGTCGGTTGCGAGAGCGCTCGGCAGCATGTGCCGAGGTCCATTTTTCCATGTAACATGGTCGGTGGGAAGAGCGCTCGGCAGCATGTGCCGAGGTCCAGTTGTTCCATGTAACATGGTCAGTGGCAAGGGCGCTCGGCAGCATGTGCCGAGGTGTAGAACCCCGTATTTTCAAATATTATTTTATTATTTGAAAATGAATTTAAATGAATTTCTGAGGATTTAATTGATATTTTCTAAAAAGATCTATCTTTTGTACACGTGCAAAACACGTGCAAATGAGTTTTGAGATGCTTGAAAAATTAAGAATTCTTTATGAAAAATCATTATTTATTATTTTGGAATTATGTAGTATTTTTCCGGATTTTTCTGAATTTAATTAGTACTATTTGCAAATTTTAATAAAAGAAGGGCTTATTTGCAAAATTGACAATTTTAAGGGTTGAAGTGCAAAATGTATTTACTGGACTTTCCGATCAGTATTTGTTAAGGTATAGAAGTATATTTTCATATAAATCCTAATTTTAATGAATTATGAGATGAATTTCCAAAAGAAGATATATATATATATAATTGTATTTGGATGGATTGTTTTGCAAATGTATTTCCTAAACCCTAATACTTGATCCCGGCCTATATAAGAGAGTTGCAGCCGTCATTCGCTGCACAACTCAGATCTTATTATATTTCTATTCTCTTGGTGATTGAAGAAGGAGTTCTTGGATCTAGCAAGAGGAAGGCTTGTGGATTCTTCTTGATTCTAAAAGGTGAGTGATATAGACTTGTTTGTTTATGTGTATGATTGCATGTTGTTTTGTTTGATGATTTCGTATCTTGTATGAAATCGATGCCATGGTTGTTATTCGTAATATACATGTGAAATCCATGATAGATTAGTAGATCTCGATTGACAATTCTTGATTGCTTGAAACATGTTAAGATTCGATTATGATTATTGAAGATAAGAAATTGGATGGAGGAATCTCTAGACATTGTTATTTACGAGTTGGATTAGGTATGAGTAGAGGAAGAGATTTGGTATTTGAGATTGACTCCAGTATTGATTATTGATTTCAGACCTAAATTGTGAGATCTGTAGGCCGACAGTCGACTGGGACTAGGTATCAGTCGACTGGTACGACCCTAATATTGTATCTTTAGTTTTTCTCGAAATTCTCTCGGGTAAGTCGACTTATGTTCTTATAAGTCGACTTATGTCCTCTTTTAAGTCATCTTATGTTTTGATAAGTCTTCTTATGATCTTTATAAGTCATCTTATGTTTTGATAAGTCTTCTTATGATCTTTATAAGTCATCTTATACTTTTGATAAGTCTTCTTATGATCTTTATAAGTCATCTTATACTTTTGATAAGTCTACTTATGATTTTTATAAGTCATCTTATACTGTTGATAAGTCTACTTATGATTTCTATAAGTCACCTTATATTATTGATAAGTCTACTTATGATTTTTATAAGTCATCTTATACTGTTAGCACTTGGATTGTTTCTTGAGAATTATTGATAATTATCTCGGGTAAGTCGACTGATGGTTGGTTAAGTCGACTTACTGCACTTGTTATAATCTTGACTATTAGTTCTCGAGGCAGTCGACTTATTACGGCATAAGTCGACTGGTTCTGATGAGTTTTCATGATCTTGAAGGTTCTTGTTATCGTTAGTTTACTTGTAGATGAATATGTTCGTCGGTGTAATAGTCACCATTGGTGATGCATGCCGGGTTCGTATTCTATCTATACCCTCTTTAGTTTGTTTGTAGATGAATATGTTCGTCGGTGTAATAGTCACCATTGGTGATGCATGCCGGGTTCGTATTCTATCTATACCCTCTTAGTTTGTTTGTAGATGAACATGTTCGTCGGTGTAATAGTCACTATTGGTGATGCATGCCGGGTTCGTATTCTATCTATACCCTCTTTAGTTTTGTAGATGGATATATGGGTATCCGATCTATGGTATTATTGGAGATCGATTGTTGGACATACATCGTGGTATTGAGATTTATTGATAGTTGGGCATGATCAGAGAGGTGAGGATTATTGTTGTTCTGATCAGTCGACTGGTCCTTTGAACAGTCGACTGTACCGTACAGTTGAACTGTACATATTTTGAGAGAGATTGATTGATGGATACTTGATCGTTGGTATTGTTTCTCGACTTGGTTCACTCATGTACTGGCCTATCGTTCTTGTTTCAGATTACATGTTCAGTTTATGTATTTTTGTTCAGTACATGTTGATTGAGAATTTATGTTTATTTGTTATTTATGTTTGTTGTTTATATCACTCACACCAGTTATGGCTGACCCCGTAGTTTTGGGGGTTAGGGTTCAACTCTAGCCTCACATGTTGCAGGTTATTGCTTAGAATTGGAGGCTCGGATGCTTGGGTTAGCTTTAGAGAGTATGAGTGAGATGATAGAGCCATGTGTAATTTTGTAAAGAATAGTGTTGTAAAAGAATTATTGTAATGTAAGGTGTTTGTATTTCCGCTGCTATTTGAAAGAAGTTGTTGTAATAAAGATTTGGAATAAAATGACTTGAGTTTTTGGTCTATGTATATTGTTACATTGAAGTGGATCGCTGGGAAAGTGCCACGTATTTTCTAAAGTTTCGTATTTAGAAATTCGGGGCGCTACACGAGGCCCACTTTTTCCTTGTAACATGGTCGGTGGCGAGAGCGATCGGCAACATGTGCCGAGGTCCAATTTTTTACATGTAACAATTTTTTCCATGTAACATGATCGGTGGCAAGAGCGCTCGACAGCATGTGCCGAGGCCCACTTTTTCCATGTAACATGGTCGGTGGCAAGAGTACTCAGCAGCATGTGCCGAGGACCACTTTTTCCATGTAACATGGCCGGTGGCAAGAGCGCTCGGCAGCATGTGCCGAGGTCCAATTCTTTACATGGAACAATTTTTTCCATGTAACATGGTGGGTGGCAAGAGCGCTCGACAGCATGTGCCGAGGCCCACTTTTTCCATGTAACTTGGTCGGTGGCAAGAGCGCTCGGCAGTATGTGCCGAGGTCCAATTTTTCCATGTAACATGGTCGGTGACAAGAACGTTCGGCAGTATGTGCCGAGGTCTTGGGTTGGGATTTTTGCCGGCATAGGAAACGTCAGGCTGAGTTGGCGGCTACTGAACTTTTGACAGATGTGACAGTCATTAATGCGATAGTACAGCTAGGTGCGGTAAATAATGTGACAGTTCAGGTCATTTTGTCACCTTGTGTAAATGGGCTGGCTGTGTGGGCCCATTAACCTCGTTTCGTGTGCCCAGCTCTATAAAACTTCACCCCCCCTCATTTCTCACTTCTCCGAATTTTTACTCAGGCGGTAATTTCTACTAGTGAGAGCTCACGGTGATCTTCGATTGCTTTTCCGGTGAAAATTCCGACCGTTTCTATCAACTCAAAGGTAATTTATACTTAGTCGTTTTTCAAGTATAAATATGTCTCTTTCTTCTATCTCCGAGCCCTCCCCTTCTGCCGTCGAAGTCCCTTCTCCGAGTCACCAAAATAAAGGTAAGAAGGTATCCGGTCGAGACAGTATAGTGGAGGATCCGAAGCACATGGGGCCATTCGGCAGGTATCCAGGGCCACTGGCCGGGCTTCATAGTGTTCGAGAACTTCTGGGGGAGGAGGCCGAGCGCATTATTCACGGGAGGAGGAGAGCCTTCGAGGAAAACGAGGCAAGGGAGACCTCCGAGGCCGATGAAACGGTATCGATCCTTAGCCTGGAGGATTTGGTAGTGATCCGGAGTTGCTTCTGATGGAACTGCGATGAGTCCCAGGACCACGGATTGGTGTGCGTATCGTTCATAAAAGCTTAACAGATTTAATACGTGATCTAACCCTTTATTGCGGAATCTAGGGTTTACGAATTATACCTGCGATGAGAAGAAGACGATAGTTTCTAGCAACCTCGAGCCGTCAGCGACCCCAAGATCTTCTGCACGTATTCCTTCCTCGGGTTGGACGTCGTGTGGGCGACGGTCTACCAACCTTTCTTCTCCTTGGCTGACCTCTCTTTCTCACCTTACGTGAATCACGAATTTAGAGAAATTTCTTATCTCTGATAATGATATGACGGCTAGATAATAGAGGATACATATATAAGGCTACGGCAGGGACCATGAGGAGAAATTAGGGTTAGGTCTCCTAAAGAATCTGGGTATCCCGTGTTCAGCCCGAACACACAACCCATGCCCATTAACAATAGCTCGGTCCACTAAAGAGCTATTGTTGCACTACCTTCCTAATCCCAAATTATATTTATGGGCTCCTTTTATTATATGCTCGTTCAGCTCCCCATGTTAAGATATCGAATGTCCGTCGATCTAATTAAGTTACTGACAACTATATTGATCAACATCTTTTATCCTTAAGTAGTACCACTCAACTTTATTTGTCACGTCGGATGTAATCCACCTGCAGGGTTTACATGACAATCCTTATGAGCTCCTTAAGGGGACATCATCAACCCGACGTATCGGGACATGGATTCCTCTTACAATCAACAGCCCATCATACATACAATGCTATTACCCAATTCATAGAGGTTGTTGATCCATAATGAATCTCACTCTTTTATGAGTCAAAGTAATGCACACTGCATATACATATCTATTATTATATCTGGATTAAGAGCATAAGCATCCATAATAACAGAGGTGTTTGTTCTCTTTTGTAGTCAGTACAAAGAGAACAACCTCAAGTGGTTCTGTTCAATACACACAAAGTGTACTAGTGTAAACCTATAGTCAAGATAGACTAATACCAGATTACACTACAACCTTTCCAATTGATTGTCCAAGTCCGTCTAGGTTGTGAACTATTTATATATTCCATAGGGAACTGATAATATGATCTTCTGTGTGTCTCCTCACACCATATTATCAACCTTATAGAATATCAGATACTTGCATTAATATTATAATAAACACAATATGCAAACATATGCCCATATGATTCTCATTCAAAAAAAAATAAGGAAATAAAGTTAATACAAAAGTGATGCTTTCAGTATATAACCCTAACAATCTCCCACTTATACTCAAAGCATTGCTTTTCAGTATACTGTTACAAATCTCCCACTTATACTTAAAGCCATGCTGCTACGCATCTGACTCCCATTCCCTCAACATGACTATCAAAAGCCTTAGCTGGTAAGCTCTTAGTGAAGGGATCAGCTAGGTTGTCTACTGATGCTATCTTGATCACAGCAACTTTTCCTTTCTTAACGAAATCTCGTATCAGGTGGTACTTACGCTCAATGTGTTTACCTGTCTTATGGGCTCGTGGTTCCTTTAAATTTGCAACTGCACCACTATTATCACAATAAAGTGTAATAGCCTTAGGCAAATTAGGTACCACATCCAAGTCCAATAGGAAGTTTCTGAGTCAAACCGCTTCTTTGGCTGCCTCAGAGGCTGCCACATACTCGGCTTCCATGGTAGAATCAGCAATACATTTTTGCTTGATACTCCTCCATATAGTGGCTCCACCTCCCAAAGTAAATACATAACCTGAGGTTGATTTCCTGGAATCCCTATCTGACTGAAAATCTGAGTCTGTATACCCCAAGGCAACTAAACTATCTGTCTGGTAAACTAGCATGTAATCTTTAGTCCTTTTCAGGTACTTCAAAATATGCTTTACGGCAGTCCAGTACTCTTATCCCGGGTTAGACTGATATCTGCTAACCATGCCAACGGCAAAGCAGATATCTGGTCTCGTACATAGCATTGCATACATTAAGCTTCCTACTGCTGAAGCATAAGGAACTGCTTTCATGTTCTCTATCTCTTTAGGTGTCCTCGGACACTGCTCCTTTGATAGGGCAATTCCATGCCTAAAAGGTAAGAAACCTTTCTTAGAATTTTGCATGCTAAAACGAGTTAGTATAGTATCGATATAGGAAGCTTGGGACAAGCCCAACATCCTTTTCTTGCGATCTCGTAGAACTTTGATCCCAAGGATGTGACCTACTTCTCCCAAGTCCTTCAAATCAAACTGTTTGGATAACCATACCCTTACGTTAGATAATACCTTCACATTGTTTCCAATGAGCAAGATGTCATCCACGTAAAGTACTAGGAATACCACTATGTTTCCGTCACACTTTTTGTATACACGCGATTCATCTTGACATTGATCAAATCCATAGGATTTTATCACCTGATCAAAACATATGTTCCAAGATCTGGAGGCTTGCTTAAGTCCATAAATGGACTTCTTGAGCTTACAAATAAGATGCTCTTGGCCCTTTTCAATGAACCCGTCTGGTTGCTTCATATAGATGTCTTCCTCAAGACTTCCATTAAGGAAAGCTGTCTTGACATCCATTTGCCAAATCTCATAATCAAGATGAGCTGCAATAGATAAAAGAATCCGGATAGACTTAAGCATGGCTACTGGCGAAAAGGTTTCCTCATAATCAATACCCTCTCTTTGAGTAAAACCTTTTGCAACAAGCCGAGCTTTAAAGGTTTCAACCTTACCGTCTGATCATCTTTTTCTCTTATAGACCCACTTGCATCCAATGGCTTTTACACCAATAGGTGGTTCTACAAGCTCCCAGACTTGATTAGAATCCATAAGTTCTATTTCAGATATCATTGCTTTTTGCCAAGACTCTGCATCTTTATCTTGGAGTGCTTCATTGTAGGTACAGGGATCATAATCTTGTTCCTCAGGGACAAAGTCTGACGACTCTCCCAAGAACATATATCTATCAGGTTGTATCACAACCCTCCCACTACGACGAGGCACTATCGGTTGTGGTGTAACATTTGTGACACGTTGTGCAGTTACTGGTGGTACATCCTGTTGTACTGTTGGTACTGAAGTATTTGGCATCTCACCTCTCAGTTCTTCTAGAACAACTCTACTTATGGGTTTATGGTTCATCACATAGTCTTCCTCTAAGAATCGAGCATTGGTGCTAACAATGACCTTCTGATCCTTAGGACTATAAAATAAACCTCCTTTCGTTCCTCTTGGATAGCCTACAAACAAGCATACTTCTGTACGAGATTCCAACTTATCGGCTTTCCCATTCAGCATGTGTGCTGGACTACCCCAAATCCGAACATGTTTCAGACTAGGCTTACGCCCAGTCCACAGTTCTGTGGGAGTAATTGGTACTGACTTAGAAGGAACCAAGTTCAAAATATAAGCTGCAGTTTCTAAGGCATATCCCCAAAACGAATCTGGTAAATCTGAATAACTCATCATTGATCTAACCATCTCCATAAGAGTCCTACTCCTTCTTTCTGCTACACCATTCTGTTGGGGTGTTCCAGGTGCTGATAATTGGGATGTAATCCCAGCCTCTGACAAATAGTCCCTAAACTCCCCAAAGAGATACTCGCCACCACGATCTGAACATAATGACTTGATACATTTTTCATGACGTTTCTCCGTTTCTACCTTGTACTCTTTGAATTTCTCAAAGCACTCAGACTTACGGCACATCAAATAAATATATCCATACCTTGAATAATCGTCAGTAAATGTGACAAAATATTCACAGCCACCTCTAACCTGGACAGTCATGGGCCCACACAAATCAGAATGAACCAATTCCAACACATCTTTGGCCCTATACCCCTTTGCCTTGAAAGGCCTTTTGGTCATTTTACCTACCAAGCAGGATTCACAGACTGGTAGTGCCTTCACTTCCAATGAACTCAAAGGTCCATCTTTAACCAGTCTTTGAATCCTTCTTAGGTTAACAAGCCCTAATCGCAAGTGCCAAAGATATGTTTGGTTCATACAAGAAGGTTCTTTTCTCTGATTTATGTTAGAAGACATATTATTCATTTCCATAAGTTTCATCGTGGGCGAAATAGGATTAATGACATATAGATTATCAACCAATGCACCAGAACAGATAAAATGCTTATTTTTTCTAATAACAATATTGTCATTAAAATAAACTGAATATCCATCCTTAACTAGCATGGAAACATAAATTAAATTCCTTCTAAATGAAGGTGCATAAAGACAATCTCTCAATGTCAAAGACTTATTTCTACCAAAAGATAAAATAACATCTCCTATTGCAACGGCGGCTACTCTTGTAGCGTCACCCATAAACAAGCATATCTCTCCATCACTGAGCCGTCTGGTTTCCTGGAACCCCTGCAATGTATTGCAGACATGATTAGTGGCTCCTGTATCTACACACCAGGTGCCGGTAGATAACACCGCTAAACATGTTTCAACAACTAGTAAATGAGATATACCTTCTTTGTTCTCTTGTTTGAGAAGTGGACAGTCAGTCTTCCAATATCCTGACCCTTTGCACTTGAAACACTTGTGACTTACAAATTTTCAAAATAGAGTTCCAACTAACTCAAGTCGGGCCAATCCAGAAAATCGAAGTGAGCATGATGGAAGCAACGAGAACATAGGGAGACGTACCCATTAAGAGAATCTACTAATTGCAATAGTCTTTTTGATGTTCAAATTGTTTTGTATGGTGAAACTTGTTTGAACTTTTTTGTAACCGAGTTATATGTAACTTGATACTTCTGTGAGAAACGCTGTATTCTGAATTTTAGACTGCAGAACTTTAAACTTCTTAAGCTGAGTTTGTTATTGTTTGGAAATATATATATAATGAATTTTGTTTTTTATACTTTTTATTTTGTTATTGTGGATTACTGGAAATTACTACAAATATATTCTGTTTCAAAAAGGGAAAAATTATACAGGTTTTCAACCGAATATAACAAAAATGATGTTTGTTTAAAGAGCCATACACCGGCATTTCCAAAACACCGGTATATGTTTAAAAAAACTGGCGGATACGAAAACTTCAAAATTGAACGCAGTATACCCCGGCATTTTACAAATGCCGGGGTTTCCTAATTTTAATAATTTTAAAAATATAAAAATGGTTCTACAATGGTGCTTTCCGAACGCCGGGGAAAATGAAATGTACACCGGCGGTTTGCCAAAACGCCGGCCTAGACGGTCTAAAATCCCCGGCACGCTCAGCACCGGCGTTTGGTGCGGTGTTCGCTGAAGGGCCGGTAGGGTAATCACCGATGTTTTTAAACGCTGGTGAAGCACTAAAAAATGCCGCTGAATAGTTCGTCCGTTGTAGTGTGTCTCCCCACAATTGAAACAAGTCACCACATGAGGTCTCACCCAACCATTTCCGGGTCTCCCAGCCACATTGACAGCATTCGCCCCAGTAGGTTTGAATCTTTGAGTGGCAGCTGCCCTCTGACGTGCCTAGAAACTGCGGGCCTCTTCCCAACATGCCAATTGCTCCTTCGGTTCTGAACGGCATGAAACTGCTCTATATCTTCCTCCGTAGCTGTAGCTCGCTTGACCAACTTGTCAAACCTCCTGATACCAAGGTGTATCATCTTGGATCTCAGACTTGGCCTTAAACGGTGCTCGAACTTCCGAGCTTTCTTCGCCTTGTCCATAACAAGTTCGGATGCATACCTCGAGAGCTGAGTAAACCTTGTCTCATACTCTTTAGCCGACATACTGCCCTGCTGCAGCACTAGGAATTCCATAGCCTTCTTCTCCTGGATGTCAGATGGAAAATAGTGACTGTGGAACTCCTCCAAGAATTCCTCCTAACCAAGAACAACATTTCCCATCGTCCGCTTCATGGACTGCCACCAAACAACTGCGTCCTTCTCGAACTGCAGTGCAGCCAACTTCACCTTGCTGGCTTCTGGAGTTTTCAAGACTTCAAAGATAGTCTCGACCTGCCTGATCCAATTGTCAACCGCATCAGGGTCTGACTACCTCAAAAACACATGTGGTTTCATTCTCTTGAATGATACCACGAGTTTGATTGCTTTAGGTAATGGATTTGCAGGCATCCTCCCCTGGTTCTGATTCATGGCAATGACGTTGAGGGTCTGATAGACTCTCGCTAACTCCATTTCCAAATCAAGTCCTTCTCCGCTTTTAGCTCTTCTTCCAGCCATATTCTGATGCAAAAGATCCATTAAATCTGAAATAGAAAACATGAATTTAAATCAACTCTCCATTTCATTAAATTCAAACTTTTTACATTCAATTTTAAAACATTTTCTGACATCAAATGAAAGCAGTAAGAAGATACGACATTCTAGTTCCTACGGTTCCTCTTGGCTTCTCGAAGCTCTTCCCGTAGTCCCGCCACTTCTTCCTTCAGTACATCGTACATGTTCATTCGCTTCTCGAGATCCCAAATACGATGACTAAGAGTTGTAATATTCTCCTTGCACTTCGCACACTGGGCCTGCAGTAGCTCTGCTCTCTCCCTCTGAGTCTCCACCTGCCTCTGAAGAGACACAATCAGACGGCTCGGAACTGGCTCTTCATCGTCGGAGGAATCATCAGATGAATCCGGATGCGAAGTGATCTCTCGGGACTCAGGCCATTCCTCCTCAAGTTCCTCGGGATCTTCTTCCTCGGAATCAGCTTGTCTGGGGTAGTAGTCCTCTTCGATTATGTGCCAATCATCATCACCTGCTGGGTCGAAGTGGTTCTCCATCTTGGGGAAAGGTGAAGAAGAAACATAAATCATAGAGCAACACAAATCTAAGTGACTTACATTTAAATCCCTATACTCAACACACGCTTTAATGTCCACTCTAGGGTGTCATTCCTTATAAATTTGTACTACTTGGAAGTGTGGCTCTGATACCACTCTGTAACACTCCGAATTCCAAATAAGACTGAATTCGAAGTTTCACAGGATCTTTACACTTCTCTTCATGCAATTTTATAAGGAATTAAAGACTTTTATTACATCAGAGTTATATTTTAACAGCAGAAGCAGATTACAACAATTACAAGAATGAAATAAACAACACTTGAATAATTCTTTAAGCATCAATTCCTCCTTAGTCTATTTCATTCACTTTATCCTGCATTGAAACTGTGGGTACGTCAGTTCATTCAACTGACGCTAGGATATAATACATCAATTTCTCTTACTTAGAAAGTACACACTTGTCAAAAAACCAAGCTACGGAGACTATCCTATTGATGTCGTGTGTGAATGTGCACTTAGTCCTTAATGCAATTATTTATGTTATATGATACTAATGCGCACTTGTTCGGATTCTATGCATCCCATACTACAAAGGTCTGAGGGCAAGCCCTTAATCGTTCTTCATCTTGTAGGGTTCGATCCCTCGCCATGACTTAAACTACTACGGTAACTACGGTAAGTATCCTAGATATTCTATGAGTTACGAGCCCATGTCCAGACAGCCTGGAATGGAATCCCAAGTCGTAACACGATGCAACATGTAGAGCTTATGGACAATTCAGCCTCCGTCATGGAACAATGGCACTACCCGTAGTCACCAAACACTCCCTAGCATCGCCACCGGGATAATAATTCTGGAGTAGTGTTCACGCCATGACATGTCACATCAAGCAGGAAACCTATGAATCACTCTCACACCGCCAATCTGATGGCTCTCATACTCGTGTTTTTCTCTTACTTTCATCACATCTTCACTATGTATCTAATCCTCAATTATTTGAATCATGAATAAAATCAATATTCTAGAGTTAGCACCTTCTCCATACCGGTCTTAACCATCAATCAACACAACGACCCAAACTTGGTCTTTCATTTCAATATTTCATCTCAAAAGAATTTATTCAAATGCCGGTATGAGGTCTTAGCCTCACTCTAGTCTTTAATCTCATTTCATGTTCATAAAATTTAATATTTACAATCAAGAGTTTATCCTCATAATTCATCATGATTTCCATTTCATTTTCATGCACGAATTTCATACATAAAGTGACAAATTCTTTTTTTTTTCAAACTAACATTCTATTTTCATAATAACATTCTTCACTTACCAAATTAATTCACAAATATCTTTATCTAAAAAATTTACCATGGCATGACTCATTAAAATCTCTAAAAGAAGAGACTACCTTTCTTTAATTACTCAATGATTCTTTTTAACAAATTATACCAAGTTCCCTACTAAATTGGCCTTGATTCTCATTATAGTGGGTCAAGAGACTTATAAGAATTTCCCATGATGTCCAGTTATTTTCAGAATATTTCTAGTATTTTTTCTTAATATTTCAAACATTAAAATCTCTTTAAAAAAATCGAATTATATATATAAAAAAAACTCCAAAAAAAATGGCCTCAGCCGGTTTCGAACCAAGCTCAACAGACCCCCCATGTGAACAGTGACGCAACTGAACCGCACCCACTAACCAAAGTGGCCAAAGTGACTAACTGTTAAAGGGAGAGACTAAAATCTATTTGACTTTGGGCTCTGGGATTTTGGGAAAAAGTCAGATTTAAAAAAAAAATCTCTGCCGAGACTCAAACCCAAGCACAACTGACCCCAGGTGAACAGTAATGTCACCAAACCGCACCCCCTAACCAGAATGACCAAAGTGACTAACCGATATGAGAGTGGGTTGAGTTGAATCTAATTCGACTCTCTATTTAATAATAATCCTTCGTATTTCAAAAACTCTTAAATTCGTTTCTCTTCTAAATAAATTCACAAAACTTTCCAGAATGCTGATTTTATATATTTATAACAAAACAGTATTTTAAAAATATTATTTTGACATTAAACAATGAATTTTCCTTTTAATTTGTGTTCTAGGTCTATAATTTCAACATTTCAATTTATCATGCTCTGTACCAATTTTTTTTTGTATTACAATTATCATGAAAATATCGTCTCTTGCTTTTTCCTCTTTTATTCCCACAATACTCTATAACATGGTCTCATTCATCATACTAGTGTCACAATGAATTTAATAAGCACAATTTAAATTATTTTATTTACTAACAATTCACAAGCATATTCTACAATTAGTATGGTTCCAAATTTATATTTCCGTTGCAACAAGATAATTCTACTACAATAATCATAATTTATAGCAATTAACAAACAATTCATCAAGCATTCATTTTTATTTATCTAACTAGTTCATTTTTTAGAGCCAACACATGGATATCTTATTAATTTCTTTAGCAATTTCATCAATCAAACTACTAGCATGATGTCTAACTTAGAAGTAGAGAAACTACCCACCTATTTGGACTAAACAAATACAAAGCTCCTAGAAATCTCTTTGAACACATGAACGGTCCTTCTCCTCCTAGAATGTGCCACGCCGAGAGCCTTCTCCTCCTTGATGTAGTGAACCCGAGCTCTCCTCTTCTCCTCCTTGATGAATGGTCGGCCTCACTTGAGAAGGAACACACTCAAAGATTCTTCAATCTTTCTACTCACTTTTGTTTCTTTTTCTCACAAGTATAATTTTCTTTCTCTTTCTTTTCTTATAAATTTTTCTAATGTACTACATGAAGAGAACTAGGGGGTATTTATACTTATTTTTGAGTGAAATGGAGGGCTAGGATTGATCTAGATGGTTAAGCATAAAGTGCTAAGATGCATTAGGGAGTTGTAGCAACCACCCATGAACACAAAACTACCACTCTACTACCCTAACTCACCATTTCTCCTCTCTCCATTTCTGGCCAACCCCTTAAGCACACAAGGCACATGCTAGTGCAATGCACGTGTCACCTATAGTAACCCTAGTTACTAGTTGTACATGATTTAATTAATTAATTGTATATAAAATTACTCTACACTACAAGTCATGATAATTAAAAGAGAAATAAACTAGTGGGCTCAAATCTAGTGGGCTAAAAGTCTATGGGCTATTAATAAAAATAATTAATTAATTAGGGTGTGCTAGAATTAGACAATTAGGCTTAGACTCTAAATAGACTTTTAAAAATAAAAAAAGAAGGATTAAAAAATATACTTGTTCATGTTATGAAAAGAAATAATTTTCTAGGGAAAAATGCACATGAATTTGTACATGCAAAAAACACGTAAAAATCAGTAAACTCTTATTTATTAAAAGTTCAGGATGTTACACCTTCTACCGGGTGAGGTGAATTCGTGATTGTGTGCTTCATGAAATGAATACAACACCCACGTATTACTTGGTTCATTCAATTTGATACGAACACAAGCCTTGCAACTCGTTCTACAGGTTATTTTTCGTCTACCATCACTATGTTGACTCGGCGACGACCCGACTTTATTACACAGATATGACTTATCAACTTTCATTCCTCCCTTTAATTTATTCCCACCCTTACGCATTGCAAAACCCCCACAACGAGCATATGACGAATAGAAATTTTCAGCCTTAACTAAAATTGGAAACGTCATACCTAACTTTGGTTTTAGATGTTATTCGACTAACGGCATGAAATCAATGATTGGTTCTACCTGCACAAAATGATCACAGGCATTAAAACTCTCCGTATCATTGTTCTTCTAGAAAATTATATTTTTGGTAAATTAATACACACATCATATATACAATAGCTTGTTAATAAACGATTGTGATATATATATATATATATATATATATATATATATATATATATATACATACAAAATAAAATAAGTGAGAAAACCACAAAAACAATGTTAAAAAAGTATGAAACTCTGCGATTGGGTCCGGCTTGCAGCACACAAGGTAACAGAACTTGTAGAAGCGAGTTCTGATCCACAGTTTGCAAGATACGGCCGTGTCTCACTTGCTTTCAGTCTTGAAAATGAGGAGAATGCGATACATGGACGCATATAGCAAACCGTGGGTGACAACTCACAACTACAAATTGCTGACTTGTGAGTGGCGATGCCGACCTGCTCGCAAAATTACGGATTTTTCAAGTGGGTTCTCTATTGAAAAATCACTCAAAACATAACAAAATTCATGAAAAAACCGCACAATTGACGGTAAAAAAACTAAACTTTTTGATTGGGTTAGCCTCCCCGCACACAAGGCAACGCAACTTGTATAAGCAAGTTCCGACCCACGGTTTGCAAGATACGGCCGTGTATCGCGTTCATTCATGAAAAATGCCAACAATGCGGTACAGTGACGTAGGCCCCAAACTGTGGGTTAGACCTCGTAACTACAAGTAGCGTTTGGTAGCGAGCGGTAAGCCAAACATGCGCACAAAATTTCTTATTTTTTGGATGTCTTTTCCTAGTTAAAAGTCCCTTGATACATATCGAACATTAATTGTTGTTGTTGTTTGATATACGGTAGAAATCCGCTCAAATGAGATCAAAAAATTCCTAAACTTTGGGAGTAGGACGGACACAAAACACATGAGCCAACAAAATTTGTAGATGTGAGTTTCGACTTACGGTTTGCAATATACGCCGATGTATCACTTTCACTCACGAAAAATACTCGAAAGCGATACACGGCCGTACACTTCAAACCATGAATCCAAACATGCTTCTACAAGTTGCATTGGCTTGTGCGTGGCAAGTCCGACGTACTTGCAAAATTGCATAATTTTTGATCTCTTTGTGCGCTATTACTAACAACGAACAACAACAACAACAACTAATACTACATCTACATCAACAATAAAACTATAATTACCTAATCTAGAAATACCTACGCATAATATACAAATTGTTCACTCAAACATTGAATAAAAAATTTCAATCAATTAACCTAGTTTGATCTACTAAAATAGGAAAAAATTAATACCTTTCACAATGAGAGTTTTCGGAAAGTAAATAGAGGAGATCCTTGCGCGCTGCTGTAGTGAAAGGAAGGGGAGTAGGGTTTGGCTAACTTCTTTAGGATTAGGGTTTTAGGGTTGGGGAGATTTTGTATGGGTTAGGTTTTTTTTGTAATCGGGATCTTCAAAGGAAGAGGGCAAGAGTGTGAGAAGAAGGAGAGATTCAGTGAGAAGCAATGAGCAAGAGAGATCCAGGGTTTTCAGATCGAAAGAGAGAGAGAGCTAGGGTTTGGGAAAATGGGTTTCTCGAGCTCTAATAGCGAGAGAGATAGTTGTGAGTGAGATGGGGATCTGAGTATGTACAAGTGTTTATAAATACACTTGTACATACTTTGGTTATTGTTGGGAACAACGACCTAGGTTGTTTTTTTTATTATAAAAACAACCTAGGCCGTTGTTCCCAACAACGGCCTAAGTATAATTTTCTTCAAAAAAAGAACTTCAAACAATCTAGGCCATTGTTCCCAATAACGACCTAAGTATAAGTTTTTCCAAAAAATAAACTTCACGCAAAAAAAATGCTAAGTCTGAAACATTTTTTGGTGTAAATTTCCAAAATTGCCCCTCCGCTTTTAGAGCCGTTAATTGGAGCATTTAGTGGGTTTCGATCTGAGCCGTTGATTAAGATCTTGAGCGATCCAACGGCTCAGATCTGAGTTTTCCAACTTGTTGAAAACGGACCCATTTTCAGACCCATTTTCAACTGAGCATTTGCATATATATATATATATATATATATATATATATATATATATATATATATATATATATATAGGAAAAAAGGGGTATGAGCAACTTGCTCATTTAGTAAATGAGCAAGTGATGATGTGGCATGCATGTGATTGGAAAATACTTAAAAGAGTTAGTTGTCCAATGTATCACATGCATGCCACATAATCAATTGCTTATTTACTAAATTAGCAAGTTGCTCATATCCCTTTTACCCATATATATATATATATATATATATATATATATATATATATATATATATATATATATATATCGGGTTATTTTTCCATAATGGTGCCCAGCAATTGTTGAATTTTCGTATTAGTTACTTATAATTTGCTAATTCCACATTAAATCTATTAATTTTTATGGCACGGCCCTGCTATAAATTATGAAAATTATCAACGCGTTCCGACCTAGGATAATAAGCTCATGAGCTTGGTCTTACTTTACCATCGAGAGGGACCCGGCAGCTAAGGCCCCTAAATGACCGCTCAGTGATAAAGGATGTAGAGGTGCAGAGACAGCCAGGAGTCCCCGCGATTGAAACTCCCGACCTCTTACTTATAGGTGAGTTGCAAACAAGTTATCTTTAATAGGGATATTTGATGCCCGTCCATTTAAAATACAATTGCAGATATGAATATTGCTAATCATCTAAGGGATCTGATGACCGTATACATATATGAATATAGAAAAAAACTTGTTATAGAGTACGAAAGTTATTATCTATGTAAAATTATATTTTTTACAAATATATATTACTCATACAACTTATTAAATAATTATATTTTAAGTAAACGATATATATTATTTAGAAATATCCCACAAATATGTGTATATGATCCGATCTGAATTCATTCTTTGCTTCTACTAAATACATGATCATTATACAGAGATGATTGAATTGGAGAAGTTGTTTTGAGTATTGTGTAAGTGACATATTGTAGAACGCACATGAAATTGAAGAGAAGGTACTATGAGTCGATTGTTCCTTTTAGGGTTCATCGTTCACTTTCAGTATAATTGAAGGAAAAGTGTTACTGAGTGAAGCAACTATTGTCTATGGTATTTTAAGTGATTGAACATGTAATATATGGTGTAATGTTATTTCAAGAATGAATGAGAGATTTGGAATGTTTTCTCACAAAAAAACGATTAAGGATATCCAAGACCGCCTTCTGGTGAAGTGGAGAGCATGTGATAAGGTCGACAATTGAGATCTTTGTAGGAGTCTTCTTGAAATGTTTGACAATGTCATAATTAGACTCCTTTTCCTTTCCAATGTCGTTCTGGAGGAAGAATCTGCACTGGTCGAGCTACAGAAGCCGTGTCTTTAATAACTAGTGCCGGAGAAAGGACCCTTTCTGGTTAAGCTAGGAAAGTGTATCTACACTAACTAGAATGGGCAAAAGGACTCTTTGTAATACCCCGATTTTCATTTATGAAAATTATTAATTTTTGCACGTAGTGTGCACATGCAATTTTTTGGTAGTATGAAATCTTACAATTATTTTCATTATGGATGATGAGTATATATATATATATATATATATATATATATATATATATATATATATATATATATATATATATATGTATATGTGTTCTTTAATTATTTTTATAAAGGCTCATTTTCTTCAAATAAACATAAGTTCTCTTTTAGCCCAAATCTAATTTATTTTTGTAAATCATTATTTGGGCCATTAATTAAAGTCCATGAGTTAATTCTCTTTTAATTACAACTTGTAATGTAGGATATTTTTATAAGATTATTTTTATAGAAAATATAATGTACAACTTTTTTAAATGGAGAACTAATGAATGCACGTGCATTGCACGTACACGTGCAAAGAGCACCATGTTGGCCGGTTTTGGTATGGAGGGAAAATGGAAAAATTGAGTGGAGTTATGGGTGGTGGTTGCTTGATCATGGTTGGTTACTACAACTCCCCCTTGAATCCTAGCCTTCTATTTTTAACTCCTAGATTGATCCTAACCCTTCATTTGCTCCAAATTTTAGTATAAATACCCCCCCCTAGCCTAGTTATTTTTTGTACTCTTCATTTCTCCAAAACCTATAGTAGAAAATACATTTGTTAGTAGTGATTTATTAGTAGTAAGTGAGATAAAAGATTGAGAGTTGTGTGTGAGTGAGTTGTGCTTGCACCAAAGAAGGCCGGCATCACTAGGAAGCTCTCGGGATTGGCATCTTGGAGGCTTGGTTGTGCGCATCAAGGAGGAGGAGGAATGCTCATTTGGCAAGGACTCTTGTGTTTAGGAGGTGTTGCAATTTTATTCTCTCCAAATAAGGTGGGTTATTTTCCATGTTTCTAATTATATAGCATGCTAGAATTGAATTGAAATGATAATGCATGAAAAAGATTAATAAGAGTACATTTAATTGGAAAAATGGCTTATTAGTTGATTGGAATGTTGCTAAATAGATTGTATGTGATTCCATCATCAAACTTAAGTTGTGTGTGAATTATTTATAGCTATGGATTGCTTGAAGTAAAATTCGTTGTTAGCATCAAAAAACTAAAAGCAAATGTTAGTAGTTGAAAAGGTTGTTTTATGTGTTTGAATGAACCTTTTTGTGATAATGATGTGACGAATAACTTAAAATATAATTTGTGGGTTTGTGAATGGATATAAGGAATATTGATGTTAAGTTGGATAAGAAATGTCGAAAAGAAATGTGGTAGTAGTAGCATACAATTTAAACTAATTGTATGAAAAATATGTGTTTAATTATTGAAAAAATTATTTTTAAATTACTGGAGTATTAAATATTATTTGAATAATTATTCTGGAGATTTACAGTAAATTTAGTAAAAGCAAAACTCAAATGAGAGCTTTTGAAACATCGAAATGTTCGATTAAACAGAGAATTGATTTAACTAAAATATAAGTTGTATTCATGACAACTTGAGCCTATAGCTCAAGTGGTCGGGAGGCCTTTAAATGCTACAATGTGTGCGGTTGGGTTATCACAGATCGATGGTTCGATCCTTGATGACACCATATTTTTTTGTGCATTTAAAAAATTAATCAAGCTTCAGTCCGAGAGTATATAACTCTCTAAACCCCCTTTATATCGATGAGCACAAGTGGCTAAATGGCTAGAGCGTGCGGCTTGCTTCTTCTTGGTCGCTGGTTCGAATCCTGGTCTCGGCCATAATTAAATTTTGTGGGAAAAAAAAAAAGATTTTTTGGTGGATTTTGGTGTCTAAAAATTATGAAAAAAATACTATTATTATTCTAAAATTATGTGTGACTTATGAAAAATAAATTGGGAGTTATTGAAATGAAATAGAGTATATTTTGGGAATAAAAGTTTAGTTAGAACTATGGTTCTATACTTGTATGTTTTTGTGAAAAATGTGTTTTGCAAAACAATTGAAATAAGTGCTAGAAAAGGAAAAATAACAAAGAAAGAAAATATATAAGGTGAAGTGGTGTGAATTATTATTGTTAAAGAATAGTGTGACAATAATGAGTTGTGAATATTCATTTTGACCATATAATCGGTGATATGATTTTAATGTGGAGATAAATATTGGATGAAATACATGATGAATAATTGAACTCCATGTATGGTTATTGACTCATGAATAATTAGAAATCATGTGATTGGAAAAGAGAAATGTTATTGAGTATGAAAACTCAAATATGTGAATTTGTGAATTGAAATTGAAAATTAGGGTGTAGCCAAAACTCACACCGGCAAGTGAAAAGTGATGAAATATGATTATTGACATTGAAAAGACCAAGTTTTTGTCATTGTGAAATGAAAGAAATAAGACCGGTAGTAGTGAGAGGGCTAACTCTAAGAGATTGATTTTGTTCATGATTTCATTATAATTAAGGATTAGTTACATAGTGAAGATGTGATGAAAGTAAGAGAAAAACATTGAATATGAGGGCCATTGAATTGGCGGCGAGAGAGTATCCCAGGATGTCCCATGATGAGTCATGATAGTGCGTGGATACTGCTTCAGAGTACCGTCCCGGTGGCGACGCTCATGGGGTGTTTGACGACTGCGGGTGGTGCCATGTCTATGGTAGGAGCTGAATTACCACAGGATGCCTGCATGATGAGTCATGTGTCAGTGCGTTGGGATTCCCTCCAGGGCGCCTAGACATTAGTTCATATGTCAGAAAACATCTAGGATACTTAGCGTAGTTACAGTAGTAGATTAAGTCATAACGAGGGATTGAACCCTACAAGATGAAGAACGGTTAACGGCTTGCCCTCGGACCTATGGAGTATGGGATGCATAGAATCTGAACAAGTGTGCATTAGTGTCATATAATATAAATAATTGCATTAAGGACTAAGTGCACAATCACAACACGACATCAATAGGGTATTCCCTTTAGTTTGACATGTGACAAGTTTGTGTTTGTTAAATATGGAAAATCAGTTATACTATTTCCAGCATAGAGAGGATGGCCGTGTATGATGTTCGACGGTTGAATAAACTGACGTACCCAAAGTTTTGTATGCAGGGTAAATGACGTGATAAAGATTAAAGAGGAACAGATGCTTAGAGATTATTCAATGTTGTTGAACTTTTATATAAATATTGTAAATTTGCTTCCGCTGTACAATGTAAAGTGTAAAGTTTTCATGTAACTCTGATGTAAAGTGAAAAGTTTTAAATTCCTTGTAAAATTGTACGAAAGAAGTGTAAAGATCCTGTGGAATCTCGAATTCAGTGGTGTTTTGAAATTCGGGGCGTTACAGAGTGGAATCAGAGCCATGTTTCACACTAGTACAAATTTATAAGGAACGACACCCTAGAATTGGACATTAGAGTGTGTGTTTGAGTTTAGAGATTTAAATGTAAGTTACTTACATTTGTGTTGCTCTATGATTTATGCTTCTTCCTTCCTATTTCTAAAATGGCTGATCACTTCGACCCTGCTGGAGACAACAATTGGCATATCATCGAGGAAGGTTATTATCCTGGACAAGCAGATTCCGAGGAAGAGTACTACCCAGGGTAAGCAGACTCCGACGGAGAGGAATGGCCTGAGTCCCGAGAGATCACCCCACCTCCGGACTCATCTGATGACTCTTCTGGCGAAGAAGAAGAACCAGTTCCAAGTAGTCTTGTGATATCTCTTCAGAGGCAGGTAGAAACACTACGGGAGAGAGTCAGATTATTGGAGGCTCAGTTGGCAAAGTGCAAGGATGATTTCGCGGTTCTCAGTCATCATGTATGGGAACTCGAGAAGAGGAAAAATATGACCGATGTGCTGAAGGAAGAAGTTGATGAACTACGGGGAGGGCTTCGTGAAGCCAAGAGGAACCGTAGGAGTTAGACTACTGTTTCTTTTTTCCGCTTATTTAGTGAACTGTTACGTAATGAGTGTGTATTATGTAACAGGAGAACTTTATTTGAATGGAATGAAAGCTGTTGTTTTGTTCGATACTGGATCCTCTCATACTTTTGTGTCTCCTAAATTTGCTAAAGTGTTAGGAGTTGAACCGAAGATTTTTCCAGGCAAGATCTTAGCAGTAGCTACTCCATCAGGGGAAACTTTAACCACTGATCGGTACTATGCGAATTGCGAGATTGTGATTGGGGACAGAATCTTCGGAATTGATCTGATCGAGTTGACTATCTTGGGAGTCGATGTTATCATCGGCATTGATTGGATGTCGGTGTACAGTGCAAGCATCGAGTGTAAGACCAAGACGGTAACAGTGAAGGCTCCAGGTGGACCTGAAGTCACTTTCCAAGGGAAGAAGAAGTGTTCTAAGCTGGTGGCAGCTATCCACAAGGAAGAGATTCCTGTGGAAGTGCAAAGGATTCTTGTGGTTCGGGACTATCCGACTGTGTTCTTGGATGATTTTCCTGGGTTACCCCCGCAACGTGATGTAGAGTTCAGCATCACCCTTCAACCGGGAAGTGCACCCATTTCTAAGGCATCGTATAGGATGGCTCCAGTGGAACAGGATGAGGTGAAATGGTAGATTGAGGAACTGTTGGAGAAAGGCTTTATTCAACCTAGTGCGTCACCTTGGGGAGCACCAGTGCTTTTGGTAAAGAAGAAGGATGGATCGATGAGAATGTGTATCGATTACCGAGAGCTGAATAAGGTCACTGTTCAGAATAAGTATCCTATTCCCGAAATTGATGACTTGTTCGATCATCTACAAGGAGCAGCTGTTTTCTCCAAAATAGATCTTCGATCAGGATATCACCAAGTTCGAGTGAAAGCTGAAGATGGGCACAAAACTGCATTTAGAACTCGATGGGCATTACGAATTCTTAGTTATGCCATTTGAAGTGACGAATGCACCCGCAATCTTCATGGATTTAATGAACAGAGTTCTGAGGCCGTTCATTGATTCTTTCGTCGTGGTGTTTATCGACGATATCCTCGTGTACTCCAAGTCAGAAGAGGAGCACACCGAGCATCTGGCAGTAGTTTTAAGGAAGCTGGAAGAGCAGGAGTTGTATGCCAAGCTGTCCAAGTGCGATTTCTGGAAATCTGAATTGGCATTCCTAAGTCACATCCTTTCTAAGGAGAGAGTGGCAACTGATCCTCAAAAGATAGAGGTGTGAGAGATTGGGCAAGGCCTACTACAGTGAAGGAAGTCAGAAGTTTTCTTGGATTGACTGGATACTACAGGAGATTCATTCAAGGTTATGCTCAGTTAGCTGTGCCGCTTACTAGTTTGACCAAGAAGAATGTGAACTTCAAGTGGACTGAGCAATGTGAGGCGAGCTTTCAGGAGTTGAAAGAGAAGCTGACTACTACACCTATTTTGGCTTTGACTAGAGCAGGTGTTGAGTATGATGTTTATAGCGATGCTTCACATCGTGGGCTTGGTTGTGTCTTAATGCAAGAGGAAAGAGTAATCGCTTATGGGTCTAGGCAACTACGACCGCATGAGAAGAATTATCCGACTCATGATCTGGAGTTGGCTGTAATTATCTTTGCCCTGAAGCAATGGAGACACTACGTGTACGGTGAGAAATTGAACATGTACACGGACCATAAGAGTTTGAAGTACATATACCAGCAGAAGGATCTAAATTTGAGGCAGCGGAGATGGTTGGAAGTGCTTGAGGACATGCGACCTGAGATCAAGTATCATCCTGGGAAAGCTAATGTTGTTGCTGATGCACTTAGTCGCAAGAGCAGTTTATCCAGTTTGATTACAACTCAGAAGCATCTGATGGAAGAATTGGACCGAGCAGGTATTGAAGTTGTCTTGCAAGGATTGAGAGCATCTTTAGCTTAGTTGAGGCTTCAGCCTGCTTTGAATGGTAGGATTATTGCAAGTCAAGAGGTTGATGCTGATATCTTGGAGATGAAGGAGCAGGTTAGTGCAGGCAGGTTGTCCGGATTTCAAATCAGGAATGGAGTGCTGTGGTTCGGAGATAGACTATGTGTTCCAAATCAAGCGGACCTGAAAGAGAGTATTCTTCAGGAGGCACATGCTACTCTTTTGTCAGTACATCCTGGGAGTACTAAGATGTACAAAGACATCAAACCGCATTTCTGGTGGTCAGGTTTGAAGCGGGATGTGGCTGAATTTGTGGCGAAGTGTGAGGTTTGTCAGCAAGTTAAAGCCGAGAATCAGAGACCCGGAGGTCTATTACAACCGTTACCTATTCCAGAATGGAAGTGGGATAATATCAGTATGGATTTCATTATGTGATTGCCCAAGAGTCCTAAAGGCAATGATGTGATTTGGGTTATAGTCGATCGACTAACCAAGTCCGCTTACTTTTTGGCGATGAACTCACTGCTTCGATAGACAAGTTAGTGATGAACACATTATTATTCACTTTTTAGAGCAATAATCTTAATATAATTAGACATTTAAAAGCTCTATATATGGTATTTAACTCTTATTCTCTCTTTTCCATAGGAAACAGCGTAAAATAGCAAAACGAAGCAGATTCAGGACTTCAAAGATGATACACAGAAAAATGCAGAGGAACAGTCGACTTATTCCCAAGAGCAGTCGACTGGCCTGATCAAAGATAAAATCTTCAGAAGTCTCGACTCAGTCGACTGGTTCGAAGACAAGTCGACTGGTCTGCGGCGGAGTAAATAGATAAGATCTTCAAAGATACACCTGCATCTAATTTCAAATCTACTTGGATCAAGATTTTATACAAAGAATCAAATCTAAAGACAGGGTATTTCCAAGTGGACGTGGTGAACAGATAAGGAAGGAAAGGAGAAAAGAGAAAGATATTAATCATCAAATCAAATAAAGAAGGATCTTCCTGAAAAAGTGAAAACCCTAATTCTCAGCCGTGCTCTATAAATATCAGAATACCATCTCTTGAACGGCTCTCCACGACTTCATCCGGGACGATCATATATCTCTGGGAAGCGACTCAATCACCAAGTTCCTGAACAACATCGAGAGCATCACTCCATCAACATCGAAGAAGGAGAGAGAAGATCCAGCAACCAGAAGGCAGTCGACTGTGTGACAGCCAGTCGACCATATTGCCGGAATCCATTAGTTTATTTCTTCTTCTCTCTTTATTCTTTTATGTTGATCATGTATTCAAACTTGTTAAGCAATAAAGTTATTATTATGTGGAACTAATTTCATAGTTGGGTAGATCGAAACCGTAGTTATGTAATGCTATCTTCTTCTGAACTCTTCTATGTTACTTATTGATTGAATCTAATTGAATTGGTATAGGTTTATGATAGTCAAACTAGTTCTCAAGACTGAGAGCAGTCGACTGAGGTGAGAGCCAGTCGACTGACGTACAGAACTTGGGAAGCTCAAGTTTGGATATCATTTATCTGAATCTGTTATATGAGCATATTGAGACGACCGAATCTCGTGCTCATAATTTGTAACAAAGGAATCTTTAGGGGTTCTTGGTTCAATCAACTTAGAGGATCTAGATCTGATACCAATTTCTAGAACTTTAAGTGTTTGTTCGTTTCCACTGTTCTTATGTTTTCTCTAAGTATAACTTAGTAGATACCATGCTAGATACTTACGGAAAGAAACGAATTAGAGTAGATACCATGCCTAATTCTTGGCCTAGGGAAACAATACTTTAAGGAGTAGATACCATGCCCTTGAAGTGAACAAACATGAGTAATTAGAAGTAAATTCAGAAGGCAACTTAGCATTACTAACTATTGGTGGAGATCAACAACCCAACTATTCAAGAGATATTTGTGATTCAACACCTCTCATCTTATTTTTAATCTTTTAGTTTTTTTAGAATATTACAATAACTCTTCTTCATTTTTATTATTAGTTTTATTGATTAGTAAGTTGAAGTCTACAATCTCTGTGGGATCGACCCTTGCTATTACTACGATTCTATAAACGATTCGTGCACTTGCGAGGTTTTTATAATTTGTGTCTAGTTTTATCTATATATTTAGGTAGCTAGATTTCCAACAACAGTTAGCTGAGTTGTATGTTGGCGAGATCATCAGGCTTCATGGTGTTCCGTCAACTATTGTGTCTGATCGAGATGCGCGGTTTACTTCGCGTTTCTGGAGGAGTCTTCAGACAGCTTTGGGTACCAAGACAGATTTCAGCACTGCTTTTCATCCACAAACCGATGGGCAGACCGAGAGAGTCAACCGTATTCTCGAGGATATGCTTTGGTGTTGTATACTAGACTTTGGAGGCAGTTGGGAAAGGTATTTACCTTTGGTAGAGTTTGCCTACAACAATAGTTTTCAGACTAGCATTAGGATGGCACCGTACGAAGCTTTGTTTGGCAGGAAGTACAGGACACCTGTTTGTTGGTTTGAAGTTGGGGAGCGTCAATTGTTTGGGCCTGAGCTTGTGCAGCAAACCTCTGAAAAGATTGATCTGATCAGGAAAAGGTTGGTAGAAGCTCAGAGTAGGCAGAAGAGCTATGCAGACAACCGGAGAAGGGACCTTGAGTTTGAGGTAGGTGACTTCGTCTTTCTGAAATTATCGCCCAGTAAAGGTGAGATTCGATTTGGCAAAGGCGGGAAGTTAGCCCCGAGGTTTATAGGCCCGTACAAGATATTGAAAAGGATCGGGAAAACTGCTTACCGGCTTGAATTACCGGAAGAGTTATCTCAGGTGCTCAATGTCTTTCATGTGTCTATGCTGAGAGGGTATATTCCAGATCCGAGTCATCATTTGCCTGAAGTGCCGGAAGGTTTGCATTTGGATCTCAACTACATCGAGTCTCCTGTCGAGATTATTGATCGGCGAGAGAAAATCTTGAGGAATAAGACGATACCAATGGTCAAGGTAGTCTGGAGGAACCATTTGGTTGAAGAGGCTACTTAGGAGTCTGAGGAGAGGATGTTGAAGGATTATCCCGAGCTTTTTGCTTGATTTGTATTTTTTATTTTCTTGTGCTTGTTGGGAGTGTTTTGTTCTTGCTCTTGGCTGTAGTTCCGGGGACGGAACTATTCTAAGGAGGGAGTGTTGTAATACCCCGATTTTCATTTATATATGAAAATTATTAATTTTTGCACGTAGTGTGCACATGCAATTTTTTGGTAGTATGAAATCTTACAATTATTTTCATTATGGATGATGAGTATATGTATATATATATATGTATATGTGTTCTTTAATTATTTTTATAAAGGCTCATTTTCTTCAAATAAACATAAGTTCTCTTTTAGCCCAAATCTAATTTATTTTTGTAAATCATTATTTGGCCCATTAATTAAAGTCCATGAGTTAATTCTCTTTTAATTACAACTTGTAATGTAGGATATTTTTATAAGATTATTTTTATAAAAAATATAATGTACAACTTTTTTAAATGGAGAACTAATGAATGCACGTGCATTGCACGTACACGTGCAAAGAGCACCATGTAGGCCGGTTTTGGTATGGAGGGAAAATGGAAAAATTGAGTGGAGTTATGGGTGGTGGTTGCTTGATCATGGTTGGTTACTACAACTCCCCCTTGAATCCTAGCCTTCTATTTTTAACTCCTAGATTGATCATAACCCTTCATTTGCTCCAAATTTTAGTATAAATAATCCCCCCCCCCCCCCCCCCCCCCCCCCCCCCCGCCTAGTTATTTTTGTACACTTCATTTCTCCAAAACCTATAGTAGAAAATACAGTTGTTAGTAGTGATTTATTAGTATTAAGTGAGATAAAAGATTGAGAGTTGTGTGTGAGTGAGTTGTGCTTGCACCAAAGAAGGCGGGCATCACTAGGAAGCTCTTGGGAT
Organism: Hemerocallis citrina; assembly: GCA_017893485.1. Lineage (NCBI taxonomy): Eukaryota > Viridiplantae > Streptophyta > Magnoliopsida > Asparagales > Asphodelaceae > Hemerocallis > Hemerocallis citrina. Next base: position 443,344,070 of record CM030358.1, on the reverse strand, counting down.
TGGCATCTTGGAGGCTCGATTGTGCGCATCAAGGAGGAGGAGGAACGCTCTTTTGGCAAGGACTCTTGTGTTTAGGAGGTGTTGCAATTTTATTCTCTCCAAATAAGGTGGGTTATTTTTCATGTTTCTAATTATATAGCATGTTAGAATTGAATTGAAATGATAATGCATGAAAAAGATTAATAAGAGTACATTTAATTGGAAAAATGGCTTATTAGTTGATTGGAATGTTGCTAAATAGATTGTATGTGATTCCATCATCAAACTTAAGTTGTGTGTGAATTATTTATAGCTATGGATTGCTTGAAGTAAAATTCGTTGTTAGCATCAAAAAACTAAAAGCAAATGTTAGTAGATGAAAAGGTTGTTTTATGTGTTTGAATGAACCTTTTTGTGATAATGTTGTGACGAATAACTTAAAATATAATTTGTGGGTTTGTGAAAGGAAAATAAACAGGGAATTGATATAAGGAATATTGATGTTAAGTTGGATAAAAAATGTCGAAAAGAAATGTGGTAGTAGTAGCATACAATTTAAACTAATTGTATGAAAAATATGTGTTTAATTATTGAAAAATTATTTTTAAATTACTGGAGTATTAAATATTATTTGAATAATTATTCTGGAGATTTACAGTAAATTTAGTAAAAGTAAAACTCAAATGAGAGCTTTTGAAACATCGAAATGTTCGATTAAACAGAGAATTGATTTAACTAAAATATAAGTTGTATTCATGACAACTTGAGCCTATAGCTCAAGTGGTCAGGAGGCCTTTAAATGCTACAGTGTGTGCGGTTGGGTTCTCACAAATCGATGGTTCGATCCTTGATGACACCATATTTTTTTGTGCATTTAAAAAATTAATCAAGCTTCAGTCCGAGAGTATATAACTCTCTAAACCCCCTTTATATCGATGAGCACAAGTGGCTAAATGGCCAGAGTGTGCGGCTTGCTTCTTCTTGGTCCCTGGTTCGAATCCTGGTCTCGGCCAGAATTAAATTTTGTGGAAAAAAAATGATTTTTTGTTCGATTTTGATGTCTAAAAATTATGAAAAAAATACTATTATTATTCTAAAATTATGTGTGACTTATGAAAAATAAATTGGGAGTTATTGAAATGAAATAGAGTATATTTTGGGAATAAAAGTGTAGTTAGAACTATGGTTATACACTTGTATATTTTTGTGAAAAATGTGTTTTGCAAAAGAATTGAAATAAGTACTAGAAAAGGAAAAATAACAAAGAAAGAAAATATATAAGGTGAAGTGGTGTGAATTATTCTTCTTAAAGAATATTGTGACAATAATGAGTTTTGAATATTCATTTTGACCATATAATTGGTGATATGATTTTAATGTGAAAATAAATATTGGATGAAATACATGATGAATAATTGAACTCCATGTATGGTTATTGACTCATAAATAATTAGAAATCATGTGATTGGAAAAGAGAAATGTTATTGAGTATGAAAACTCAAATATGTGAATTTATGAATTGAAATTGAAAATTAGGGTGTAGCCAAAACTCACACCGGCAAGTGAAAAGTGATGAAATATGATTATTGACATTGAAAAGACCAAGTTTGGGTCATTGTGAAATGAAAAAAATAAGACCGGTAGTAGTGAGAGGGCTAACTCTAAGAGATTGATTTTTTTCATGATTTCATTAGAATTAAGGATTAGTTACATAGTGAAGATGTGATGAAAGTAAGAGAAAAACATTGAGTATGAGGGCCATTGGATTGGCGGCGAGAGAGTATCCCAGGATGTCCCATGATGAGTCATGATAGGGCGTGGATACTGCTCCAGAGTACCGTCCCGGTGGCGACGCTCGTGGGGTGTTTGACGACTGCGGGTGGTGTCATGTCTATGGTAGGAGCTGAATTACCACAGGATGCCTGCATGATGAGTCATGTGTCAGTGCGTTGGGATTCCCTCCACGGCGCCTAGACATGAGTTCGTATGTGAGAAAACATCTAGGATACTTACCGTAGTTACAGTAGTAGATTAAGTCATAACGAGGGATTGAATCCTACAAGATGAAGAATGGTTAACGGCTTGCCCTCGGACCTATGTAGTATGGGATTCATAGAATCCGAACAAGTGTGCATTAGTGTCATATAATATAAATAATTGCATTAAGGACTAAGTGCACAATCACAACACGACATCAATAGGGTATTCCCTTTAGTTTGACATGTGACAAGTTTGTGTTTGTTAAATATGGAAAATCAGTTATACTATTTCCGGCATAGAGAGGATGGACGTGTATGATGTTCGACGGTTGAATAAACTGACGTACCCACAGTTTTGTATGCAGGGTAAATGACATGATAAAGATTAAAGAGGAACAGATGCTTAGAGATTATTCAATGTTGTTGAACTTTTATATAAATGTTGTAAATTTGCTTCCGCTGTACAATGTAAAGTGTAAAGTTTTCATGTAACTCTGATGTAAAGTGAAAAGTTTTAAATTCCTTGTAAAATTGTACGAAAGAAGTGTAAAGATTCTGTGGAATCTCGAATTCAGTTGTGTTTTGGAATTCGGGGCGTTACACTCTTTCTAGCAGAGCTACTAATGGCATGTCTTAAGTCATTGGCTCTGGCGACGATGGGACAACTACGGAGGTGGTGGGAGTATGAGAGACTTCTACTGCGATATGTTTAGACTCGTGTAGAGAATGAACGACTACCTCGGATTCCGACATATTATGAGGAACTACGACCATTGTTGTTTTTCTGGGATTAGAATTTTGAGTAGGGGGAATAACTGCAGCGGGTGCCAAAGACATCTGTAGAATCCTGACCTATTGTAATGCTCCTACGCTCGAGCTATTGTTGTAACTCGGGGTTAGGAATTGACAATAGATCAGGACCACCAAGCGGAACATGTGTTAGGGTTCTGAGGCATAACAATGAATAGCTGGGGAGGAGGCCTTAGAAGCTGACCCGTTGGAATGGAGGTTGATAGTAGAATTGCTGAGTGGAAGGCATAGTTGTCTTCTTTGACCATATGGGTAGAGGAGGAGGCCTCAATAGTTGGCCCGACTGAAACGTGTAGTGTCCAAGATGCCTACAAAGACCTGATGCGCTAATAACAAGAATCCACACAAATTGTAACTCCCATTTCCGATTGTACGGATTATTATTTGTATTTCCTTTTCTCTTCTTTAATTCTTGTATTCCAATAAACCCTATTGTTTTCTTGAACCCAATTACATTCATTTGGATGTTTCCATTATGTACCATTATTATTAGATCATCTATTTATTTTGAATAAGCCCTAACTAAAGTCCAATTTTTTTAAAACCATTATATTATTTGATTAATTATGAAGCCTAAGCTTCCAATCCATTCTATTATTTGTTTAATTATTATCTTTTAAGCCCATATTCAAATCCTAACCCCTTCTATAACTATTCATTTTATTTTGTGAAGTCCAACTCAAGCCCATACCCTAATATTTACCCAAAACCCAAATCAAATTACCCAACATAACAGCCAACATATACTCTTCACCTCCTATAAATGCCATTATCTCATTAAACCTCCTCCATTATCTAATCCACAATCTTCTCCTAACCTCCCCCACAAATCCCAGCCCCATTACTTCCCTCAATTAATTAACTGTTAATCATCTCCCTCATAGTCCCCTGCCGTCATCTTCATCCCGGATCCTTTTCACCAAAACCCTCCGAAACCCAACTGCCCAACTCCACCGCAGCTACTTAAACACCTGCCACCTTCCTGCCTCACCCCGAAGCACCCGAACACCATCTGCACCACCTCCTCCTCCTCCTTGGTTTCACTTCCCACCACCCCTCGACCTCGCTGCACCTCGATGCCCAATGGCACCTCCAGCTGCCTTCCCAACCAGCCAACCCCAGTGCCTCGCTGCACCACCACTCCTGAACAGCGAAGGCCACCTGCAACAACTGACAGCCACTACCTCATCTCCTTGTGCGCGCGCTATTGAACCCATCACAGCAACCACCATTCGCAACTCCTCCCCGATCAACCCTTCAACTGCCCTACTTCAAAGACTCCCTTAATGTCCCCTACCCGCAGGCGATACCCGACGTCTCTGCTTTCTGCTGTCAATCATCGCCGCTACTGTTGCTGTGTGTTGCTGATCCCTCGGTGTTGCTGCGACTCGCTTGCTGCCCTACCGTCGTCGAGCCATTGTTGCTGTTGTATCTCTATTGTTGCTGCATTTTTCATTGCCGCCGTTGCCATCCGGATCCTCTCATTTTTCTTGTTCGTTAACATTTGAAATCGTCACGTAAAAGGAAAGCATCTCTTGTACACTTTTTTTTGTTCCCGTACATGTTTTTCTTTGAATTCCGCAAGTAGTTCCATATTTGTTTACCATGGCTTGAATTCCATTTACCATCCATGTCTATGTGAATATCATTGTAAATCTAAATCGTTGAACCACCATATTGTTATATGCTTTTTGACCTCTTCATGTTTGAATCCATTGCTTATAATGTATTGAATCATTCCGTTTGCCTTTGTCAATTTGAAACCTCATGGAAATATCATAAACTTCATAGCCACTTCATGCATTGCACGAACACGAATTGGAATTTCATATATAGATATGTGTATATAGATAAATATGGACTCAAATGAATTCTTTTGATTTTGTGCAATAGTTTAGTTTAATTCTTAAATTTTAATACTGTTGAAATAATAAATTTTAATGGATTAATTGTAGAATCATATTCTGATTACTGATTATGAATGCAATCTATTTCGGTTATAGAAGTTAATTTCTTGTAGATAGTGATTTTAAAATTATGTTCTAGATTCTGTCCTGTTATCTCTCCTGATTTGCTACCGAAATATGAAACCTTTATTGTTAATAAAATTTAAAACTTTATATATGAAAGTTGTAGGTCGGTGTGCCTAAAATCCAGAACAACTCACGAATCTGAAATCTGACTTGTAGATTGTAAGATACCTGATTTTAACACTGTGATGTTTAAAATTCCAGAATGACGTTTGTACTTGTATCTTCATGATTAACTTATTAAAATAACATGTTATCAGTAGAATTAAGACCCGAGAATTACCAATATGTTACTTAACAATGTTAGGATTTAGTGTATGATTTTTATAAGATTTTTAATTGAATTTACAGTCGATTATTATGCACAAGAAATTGACACTGTGTTGCTGTCTGAACAATAGACTCGTAAAGAACTGACTGGTAGGCATAGTAAATGTTATTATAATATGTCGTGTGAATATGCGTTGGAAAGGCAGGGAGTGTAGTTTCTGGAACCCCTGACGGAACCCGATTTTCTTTCCCGTAGTAGCTTGGAAGTCAGTTTTTGTACACCAATATATTGCTGTCTAAAATTTGTATCTTCATGTATTTAAATATAAATATGTTTATTTCTCACATTTGATTAATTGAAATTAATACCATGCATTGCATAACTTCCGATGACTCCTTGATATTGTTCTTGACACTATTTTTCATTGGTTGCATATTCATGAGTAATTATTGTAAAAGTATAACAAGCTCGGGTAATAAATGGAAAGACCTAGTAGTGGAAAATATAGAATTGTGTACTCAGAAGGAGACCTGTGTTTATCGTAATAGTGACTCAAATTTACATGTTTGCATATTTTCTATTTACAAGTTATATGGAACTAAGTGCCACGTCATGGAACGACGGGGCCCACCTCTAGAATCCATCACATGATTACATGATTTTCTGTTAGATGAATTCCTGTTTACATGATATTATTCCTGTTAGTCACTGTAAGAACCGAGTACATAACCCTATAGAATTCACCATTAGAGTCTAAACGTTCACATATTTGTATGCACCCGAACTTGTGTTATGGAATGCAGGATTGCGTGCATTAGATAGGATTAATAAAAGATTGATAGACTTATGATTAACGCCGAGCACATGCATGATTCCTGTTTACAAGTTACATGATTCATGTTTACAAGTTTATAGGTTTACATGATTCCTATTTATAAGTTTACATGCTTTCCGTTTACAGGTTTTCATGATTCCCATTTACATGACATGTTTCGTGTTACATGATTCTTTGTTACTGAATAATTATACATTGAAGTATACTTTACATGTTTCTCATTTCAAGTTTACAAGTTTACAAGTTTACAGTGTTCTTGTATCGTACTTGATCATATTGTTCCTTGTTCCTTGTTCCTTGTTATATCGTACTTCCTTGTTTTATTATTTTTTGCTACTTGCTGTCCGAAGCTTGCTCTAACGAACACCCCCTTCTTTTTAGTTAATGTTTATATAGGTACAGACGATGAGATACCGAAAGAACTTGATGATCAGACTTTTTAGACGGCCGTGATGGAATTGTTACTTCTATTGCTCTACTTTTCCGTCGCTAGTAGTTGTAGCGAACTAGTTTTGGCATTGTATATTCTTGGACATTTTATAAGTTCTTGTATCTCAGATATTGGTTATTTATTCTATTCTTGTTCATGTGATTTTTATTGTTATCTATGTTGTTGAGATTACTAGTATTGTACAGCTTATGGATGATATGAGTTGGTATACTTATATTATTCGCTAGGCTGTAGTTGCGTGTCCATACTTTCATATTTTGGGAAGCGGGGCTTGACACAAATTCAAGATTTAACAACCACAAGAACAAACAATATGTAGAGATAACCAGTACTTTTTACTCAAGAAATACAAAGATTCAAGCTTTTCTCACAAGATTTTGTACCCAAAATCTCTCAAAACAAATACAGAACTCTCTCTAATCAATCTCTCTTTGACGTCTCAAGAAGTCTAGATAGTTATGATCTCAACACTACAAACCCTAGGATTTACATCTATTTATAGCCCCGAAGTAAACCCTAAAAGATAAACACAAATACAGTCTAAAAGAATCAAAACCTACGACCCATTTGTAATCATTAGTACAGATGTGGTAGACTGCAATGAGACTTCGCCAAGTCAGAGAGCAAACATGGTCGACTGTATGCATGACCGGTTAGCTGCGTTTCCATGCAGTCGACTGCGACTGCTTCTATTTTGCTACTTTTGTTGTTGTGCTCGATGTCTTCATGTCTTCTCTTCTCCATTCTCTAGTACTAGTGTATTAGGCTATAATCCTAACAATTTCCCACTTGGACCAAATAAACAAGTATTCAAAAAAATGTGTGTTTCTTCTCGCATGGTCTCTGCTAGTCTCCCACTCCTTCTGAAAGGATGAGTTCCCCTCACTAGCATGAAGAGCACCCCACGCCCCTCCACCACATGGAAAGCACCGAAAACCCCTCATAGACTCTTGAAGGATGTACCCCATAATCTGTCACATAAGGCACAAATAATGGAGAAACAATCACCCCTTTCTACCATTTCAGATTCTGTGTTACTAGATTTCCCAATTCGCAGAATTTCCACTAACACTGAATATGATTCAAAACCTCTCAAGGCCAAGGCACCCTCTCAAGGCCACTGAATATGATTCTGAATCCTGTACCTGTAGTTTTGCAATCCAGTACCTATTGAAGTGGGGACGTCAGTACATATACTAACGCTTTAAGGCTAATGACTAGCAGCGAATCTCAACTTTAAACAACCAGATTGATGAAAAGAGAAATGTGTATATATAATTGATGTGTCAGTGTATGCTATGACTTAGACTCTAATGCACGATTAACTAATACAATGATGCACTTATTCTAATGCAAGTGAGACTCTGGAACAGTATGCAGCCTATACTACATACGTTCATATCAAGCCGTTTCTCCATATTTGAGGATTTGAACCCACGCCATGAATTCTACTCTTGTACCCATCATGTTCCTGACACAATACTACATGACTGATGTAACCCCTGTTTTCATTTTATATATTTTTGAGTGTATTTTTCGTTTTGGTGCATTTTCTCTCATGTTTTTTTTTTCCTGAACTGTAGATTGGAGTTATTTTCAATATATATTCGTTTATTTCATTTTGAGCTATTTGTGGTTGATTGGTTGTCTTTTTGTTTCGGTCTTCATTATTTTGTTCTTTCTTTCATTTGGTTCTTGTCCTCTTTATTTTTTTGTATTTGGGTGCTTGTGGGGGTGATTGGTTGCTCATCCTATTCCCAATCATATTGTTTGATCCCTAATAAGAGTACCAAAGACAAATTAAATTCCTAATCCTATTTGATATCCTATTCAATTTGTATCCTAATTAAAGCCCCATTAAACAAATCATATTACTACTCCTAATTACCTACAACCCAATTACCCATCAACCGTAATCCCCTTATATATATCTCTCTAATCCCTCTCTCTCCCCCTAAACCCTAATCCTAACTCTAGCCTCTACCTAATAGCAACCCGGCCTCCCTTCCCCTTTGCTTGCGCCACCCGCACACCACATCTACAACCCGACGCCCAGCCTACCCCAGGCAGAGCCCCCCTCTCTCCGGCCTGCACTCCAACCCGTAGCACCCCAAACTCGAGACCCCCTCCCTTGGCCGACCTCCTCACACCACCATACAACAATCCCTAGTCTCTCTCATCCTCTCCGGCGTTGATCTCTCTTGTGGCCACAAGCCACTTTTGTCGCCATCTCTCTTCGGACCATCTCTCTCTTTTGGTGGAGTTTGTTCGTATGGAGATTTTCGCTCGAGTTCGCTTGGATTCATTCATTCGTAGATTTCTGTTTGTGCGTTTTGCTCGTTTTCGGGAATTCGTTCCCGTTATTCTGGATTTTCATCGTTCTTCATCTTCGGTTAAGGCAGGTAACTTGTACTCAAATTCTTTTGTGTGATACAGGTCAAAAATACCATCTATAGTGTAGTTGGGTCTAGAGATGACTCTTGTTTGTGTTATTCTTGATGGTTTGGTCTGTACAGTGCTATTTGACCATAGATGACTCATGACATAAAATTTTACATGAAATAACTTAGGTTTTACCCGTTCTTGATTTGATCCTGTATGTGGGACTTTTGTGAGAATTCATGATTTTGTCAGGACCCATGTGACATAATTGGTGTGGACATGCTAGATACCCTAATTCAGAATGTTTGGATACTTGGTAGACTCGATTTCATGTTTGGTTGTGTTTTGAACAAGTTTTGCATGATATATGTTGAGTTGTCGTTAAAGTGAAAAATCTGTATTTTGTCGCTGATCTGTTTTGTTTGCTTTTTAGGACTGTCTTAAAATCAGTATCTTAATTCCAGTATAAAACATGAGTTTTAGAGAAATTCGTCTTCTTTCCAACCCCTCTGACCTTGCTCGATTTCATTTTCGTATGTGTGAGTTATGACTGTTTTACTATAGAGGTGTAATTCATTTCCAGATTTCATTCTTGATGATTTTGATTAGTAAATTATTTTGATACTTGTGCTACACATATTATTTTGATCTGAAACTTTGGTCAATTTTTCTATATCTACTTAGGGTTACCCAGAATTTTGCTGGATTTTATTGATGAGTTTTATGTGCCATTTCATGCTTGGTTATGAAAACTATACTTGCTATATTTTGCTCGCTGTTCTGTAAAGAATCATATTTTACCCTATTTCCTTTTACTTTATGAAAAATATTTGTAAAATATGATAGTTAATATATTTTTTCTATTTTCATCTCCCTTTGGCAGATTTGGATTTCGTTTCACTGGTTGCGAGATATTATAGTTTTCGTACAGCAGTGTTGGAAATTCCAGGTTTGCCAAACTACCGTTTATTGATGTTTCCCGATTTTTGATGACTGGTCTAATTTTACTTGAAAATTATGAAACTTTATATTTTGATACTGGACATATAGGGGAATACCCCAGATTTTTTGTGGATTTATTTATTGAGTTTTCATGCTGTTTTCCTGCTCTTGAATTCGTTTTCCTGATTTCTGGCTGAACCTATTTTCTGTATTCAAATCAGTTTTGAGCTATGTTTTTGTGAATTAATATATGACTTATTTATACTCGCTGGATTCGGTTGGGAGTCTATTTTCTATAACGTTTCAATGGATTCAGATTTGCATGTTTGTAATACTGGAAATCACTGTTTTACTACAGTACGGTCTTGTTGTCGTGAACTTGAATTTGGATAAATTATTCTTTCATGTATTATCTTGTACTCGTACATGTTTATCTTGCAACTTGAACTTTTCACATGATCATGCCATGTTATTCTTGATATATTTTGCACATATACATGCTTGTTTGACATTAATAATAAATAATCAAACTGGGGTTTAAGGAATAGATCTAATAGTGGATAATTCAGAAACGTATACTCGGAAGGGGATCCACTGATCCTACGTGATTACTTGATACATGATACTTGACACGTGATTACTTGACACTTGCACGCAAGACACGATACTTGTCACTTGCACAACTTGACACGCGATTACATGATACATGATACTTGGTTCTTGGAGCTCGATTACTTGACTTATCCCCGAGTATACTGCCCTCTATGGTCCACTTTGAAATCTAAAGCGAAACTATTTGTTGTAGCAACCATGTAAGGTAGGCTGCATGAAGTGCTACCTAGATAGTAATCATTACAATACTTGAACATGATACATGCTTGCTTGATACTTGACTACAGGATACATGAGACTTGTTTACATGAGACATGATACTTGACACTTGATGCATGTTTACATGATACTTGATTACTTGACGCTTGATTCATGCCATTTACACTTGATCAGCTTACCATGCTAGTTGTTATATTTTGACATCATGCATATACCATATTGCTAGTTAGTTTTTCCCATGTACTTGTATCCTACATTATAAGTGGCCCGTTACTTGCAATTGATGGGTACTTGTTTTCTCTTTCCCTCTTTCCTGCAATTGTTGAATTGCAGATTTTGGAGAACAGGTTCCAGACGGTATTGGTGACATTAAGTATTAGTGCTGCATTTCATTATTATTATTTCTTGTAGCTTGCTTGAACAATATTGTATTTTGAGACTTGGATTTATTCTTATATTTGGGCAATGTGACCCAAAATATTTTTTTCATTTAGATCAAGACTATTTTAGATTTATATAATTGGTTCCAAGTATTCTTGTTGGTATTTTGGTTCACCAACCATGTATACATAAATGAATTGATTGTTATCAACATTGATCTGGATGCTAACTGTTTTTGATTTTGTACAGACTATGGCTCGCAGGGGTTCTACTTCTCAGTCGCAGGTTGACCCGATTGAGTCTGTCACTGCTGTGCTTGAGCGCTTGATTAATCAGCAGCAGAACCATAGTGATTTGGTGATGGTTGCTTTGGAAGCCGCTCGAGTTCCTCTACCTGTTGCGCCTAGGTAGGATGTTCTTCCTCCCCATCCATGAACGGTCACAGACTTTATGAGGCTGCATCCCGACAGGTTTTCAGGCACTGAGACGCCTTTGGAGGCTGAACAGTGGTTGATTTGGACAAAGTAACTGCTTTTGGCAGCTAGGGTTACAGATGCAGATCGTGTAGATGTGATGACCATCTAGCTGGTGGACTTGGCTCATATCTGGTGGAGGTCCGAGTCTTGAAAGGCTCGAAAGACCAATCACTTGGGCCACTTTCACTAGGAGCTTTTTGGAGAAGTTCTTTCCTAGCAGCACTAGAGTTGAGATGGAACAACAATTCTTAGCCCTGAAACAAGTTGGTTGTTATTTCGAGTAATGAAATTTTGTTACATATTGTTCATGCAATGTTGTAACATAAGACTTTCTTGAAACAGGGCTCCAGGTCTGTGGATGAGTACGCAGCCGAATTTACGTGAATTAGCCGCTTCGCAGCCGTTCTTGTGGCAAACGAAGAGGATAGGGCTCGTAGGTTCATTTTGGGGCTTGAACGAGACATCAAGGTGCAGCTTGTCTCTCTGCGCTTGCGTACCTACGCTGAGGCTCTTGAGGCAGCTAGGGTCCAGGAGCAGGCTCGTGGTGGATTGGCTCCTTCTTAGCGGACTGTTCCGCACTCAGTTGCTAGGTCGTCTGGTGGGCCTATTCGGAGACCTGTTCCAGCCCTTCGGTCAGGGCCACTCCTTACTCTTCTGCGGATCCTCCGAGAGTTGGTTTCTGTGACTTTTGTCGTCTTCCAGGGCATGAGCGCAAGGATTGCAGACGTGCTAAACATTGCTATTTTGGATGTGGTGCTGCTGACCATTTGGTGCGGGACTACCCGCAGTTAGCTCCTCCAGTCAGGGGTCCTGTTCAGCCAGTTGCCGCAGCTCGTGGTCCAGTTAGACCACCGCTTCCTCCGTAACGTCAGATTTTCGTTCAGAGGACCGCTGTTCCGAGGAGAGGTCATGCTTTCAACCTGACTGCTACAGATGCTGAGTCAACAAGGGTGTGATTGCAGATATCTTTTGTTTTATTGTTTTATTGTTTTATTGTTTGTTGTTTCTCTTTATTTTTCTCCATTTCCCTTGCTTTATTTTTTTCTGTTGTCTTCTGCGTTTTGTTTTCCTCACCCTTGTTCAACCATTCTTTTCCTTATCTCTTTTGTTTTTCTATCTTAGGTGTTGTGCTTGTGTGCTCTTTCCCTGCTAATGTTCTGTTTGATTCTGGGGCAACCCATTCTTTTGCCTCCTCTCGATTTGTCGCTCGCCATCAGTTGGAGTGTAGCAACATGTCAGAGTCTTGGAACATTGTGATAGGTGGTGGAGTTTTCATTTGTTCCCGGGAGTGCAGGTAGTGTCCCGTGATTATTGGTAGCGCAGAGTTCAAGGCCAATCTAATTGTAATTAGGAATTCGGGATTCGACGTTATTCTGGGTATGGATTGGTTGGGTGAAACCCATGCCATTATTGATTATTGTGCCAAAAAAGTTTTGTTCCGGATTCCAGATCGCGCAGAGTTTGAGTTCCATGCCGGGGAGTCTTCCCTTGGCCGAGCCGCAGTTGATCAGGAAGTTTGTGCGATGGAGTTGTATTCAGGCTGTGAGGCTGCATCTCTAGTAGTTTGGGATTTCTTGGATGTTTTTCCAGATGAGTTGCCTGGCTTACCCCCTGATAGGGAAGTGAAATTCGGTATTGATGTTCATCCTGGAACAGTTTCGATATCGAAGAGTCCCTACATGATGGCACCGGTTGAGCTAGCACAACTTAAGGTACAGATTTAGCAGTTGCTTGATTTGGATTTCATCAGACCTAGTGTTTCGCTGTAGGGGTGCTCCAGTCCTTTTTGTCGACAAGAAGGATGGTGGTCGTCGACTGTGTATGAATTATCGGGAACTGAATAGAGTTACTGTGAAGAATCGGTATCCGTTGCCCAGGATCAATGATTTGTTTGATAAATTGAGTGGGGCTGCTATTTTCTCGAAGTTGGATCTTCGTTCTGGGTACCATCAAGTCAATGTGAAGGCGAATGATGTGCAGAAGACTGCTTTCAGGACCAGATATGGCCACTATGAGTATCTTGTGATGCCATTCGGGGTTATGAACGCGCCGGCTGTATTCATGAGTCTTATGAACTGGGTCTTCTCTTAGTTCTTGAATAGATTCGTGGTGGTCTTCATTGATGATATTTTGGTGTATTCTCAGAATTGGGAAGATCATGCTGAGCATCTTAGAGTGGTTCTGCAGACTTTGAGGGAGAATCAGCTCTATGGGGAAACTCAGCAAGTGCGAGTTTTGGCTCGATAGGATTTCATTCTTGGGGCACATTATCTCAGGTGATGGTATTTCTGTGGATCCTGCCAAGGTTGAGGCTGTGGATAATTGGCCTGTTTCCAAGTCAGTTTCAGAAGTCAGGAGTTTTCTTGGTTTGGCTAGCTATTATTGAAAATTCGTCCAAGATTTTTCGAAGATAGCAGGACCGTTGACTAAGTTGACTGGGAAGGATCAGAAGTTCTGTTGGTCTGATGAGTGTGGTGTGGCTTTTGTTGAGTTGAAGAACAGATTGACGTTTGCGCCTGTGTTGACAATTCCAGATGGTTCAGGTAGATTTGTAATTCACTGTGATGCTTCTGATAAGGGTCTTGGGGCAGTTCTGATGCAGAATGGCCGAGTCGTTGCGTATGCATCGAGGCAGTTGACGCCGCATGAGAAGAACTATCCGAATCATGATTTGGAGTTAGCGGCAGCGATCTATGCTTTGAAATTGTGGAGACATTATTTACTTGGGCACCGAGTGGAGATCTTTACAGACTACAAAATTCTCAAGTATGTCTTCACCCAGAAAGAGTTAAACATGAGGCAAAGATGTTGGTTGGAACTTATGGCCGATTATGACATCAGTTTGCAATACCATGATGGTAAAGTAAACTTGGTGCCAGATGCTTTGAGCAGGAGATCGGCAGTTATGTTCTTGACTCAGCAGAGGGATTTGATTGAGCAGATGAGGAGGTTGGAGTTGGAAGTTTTGTTGCCGAGTTCTGATCGGAGTTGTTTGGTGCTTCAGCTATAGTCATCTCTTATTGATCAGATTAAAGAGGCGCAGGCTAGTGATGCACATTTGTAGAGATTTTGAGCTGAGGTTGAATCTGGGTCCAGGACGGACATGGTTATTCATTCTGATGGATCGCTTCGTCCAGATTATGTGTCCCGGAAGGTGATGTTCGTCAGAGGTTGCTTGAGGAAGCCCATCAGTCTTCGTATTCTATCCATCCTGGCGGTACTAAGATGTATCGGGATTTGAACTTCATTTCTGGTGGCAGGGTATGAAAAGGGTTGTGGCTCAGTTTGTTGCTCAATGTTTGATCTGCCAGCAGGTTAAGGCAGAGCATCAGAGAACCGCTGGACTTCTTAAACCGCTTCCTATTCCAGAGTGGAAGTGGGAACATATCATTATGGATTTTGTGACCGCTTTGCCGAGGAGTCCTAAGGGTCATAATGCCATTTGGGTGATTATCGACCGTTTGACGAAGAGTGCTCACTTCATTCCTTTTCGTGTCTGGAAGTCTACTGAGAGCCTAGCTGAGAGGTACATGCAAGAGATTTTTAGACTTCATGGGGTTCTAGTCAGTATTGTATCCGACAGGGATACGAGATTCATATCTTAGTTTTGGGAGAGTCTTCAAGCTAGTTTGGGGAGTAATTAAAGTACAGTACAGCTTTTCATCCTCAGACTGATGAACAGTCAGAGCAGAATATTCAGATTCTTGAGGACATGTTGAGGTCCTGTATGCTTCAGTTTGGTGGATCTTAGGAGATCATTTGCATCTCGTGGAGTTCTCGTACAATAACAGCTTTCAAGCCAGTATTAAAGCTGCTCCGTTCGAGGCACTCTATGGATGGAAGTGCAGATTGCCAGTGTGCTGGGATGACATTGGTGAGA
Organism: Hemerocallis citrina; assembly: GCA_017893485.1. Lineage (NCBI taxonomy): Eukaryota > Viridiplantae > Streptophyta > Magnoliopsida > Asparagales > Asphodelaceae > Hemerocallis > Hemerocallis citrina. The sequence continues at coordinate 443,328,823 of CM030358.1, read as the reverse complement.
GGAAGTTGTTGGATCCGGAATTGATCACCAGGACAGTTGATGCGGTGGTTCAGATCAGGAAGCACTTGTAGGCAGCCCAGGATAGGCAGAAGCGATGGGCCGATGTCCATCGGAGGGCTTTGGAGTTTGGTGTTGGTGACCATGTTTTCCTAAAGGCATCGCCGTGGCGTGGTGTCCTTCGGTTCGGTGGTGGGGTCTAGCTTAGCCCGAGGTTTATTGGACCGTTTGAGATTTTGGAGCGAGTAGGCAGGGTGGCCTATCGTCTTGCTTTGCTGCCAGCGTTATCAGGGGTGCACGATGTGTTCCAATGTCTCACAACTCAGGAGATATATCCGAGATGAGAGCCACGTGATCGACTACTCTGAGTTGACCGTTCGGCCGGATTTGACTTGTGAGATTCCGCTAGTTGCTATTTTTGATCGGTGGGAGAAAGTACTTAAGAACAAGGTCATCAAGCTGGTTCGTGTTGCTTGGAATCCTCACTCGCCTGGTGAGTCGACTTGGGAGCTGGAGGAGGAGATTCAGCAGAAGTTTTCTCATTTGTTTGAGTAGTTTTGTTTTTTTCTTTTGGTTGTTTTAGGGTTACCCTATGTATGTTCTTTTTGAATTTCGAGAACAAAATTCTTCTTGTTAGGCGGGTAGGATTGTAACTCCTGTTTTTCATTTTATGTATTTTTGTGTGTATTTTTCGTTTTGGTGCATTTTCTTTCTTGTATTTTTTTTTCTGAACCGTATATTGGAGTTGTTTTCAATATATATTCATTTATTTCATTTTGAGCTCTTTGTGGTTGATTGGTTGTCTTTTTTGTTTCGTTCTTCATTATTTTGTTCTTTCTTTCATTTGGTTCTTGTCCTCTTTATTTTTTCGTACTTGGGTTCTCGTGGTGGTGATTGGTTGCTCATCCTATTCCCAATCCTATTGTTTGATTCCTAATAAGATTACCAAAGCCAAATTAAATTCCCAATCCTATTTGATATCCTATACAATTTGTATCCTAATTAAAGCCCAATTAAACAAATCCTATTACTACTCCTAATTACCCACAACCCAATTACCTATTAACCGTAATCCCCTTATATATATATCTCTAATCCCTCTCTCTCTCCCTAAACCCTAATCCTGAACCCTAGCCTCCACCTAATAGCAACCCGGCCTCCCTTCCCCTTTCTTGCGCCACCCCGCACACCACAGCCGCTACCCGACGCCCAGTTTACCCCATGCCGAGCTCCTCCTCTCTCTGGCCTGCACTCCAACCCGCAACACCCCAAACCCAAGACCCCTCCCTTGGCTGACCTCCTCACACCACCATACAACAATCCCTAGTCTCTCTCATCCTCTCCGGCATTGATCTCTCTCGTGGCCGCAAGCCACTTTTGTCGCCATCTCTCTTTGGACCATCTCTCTCTTTTGGTGGAGTTTGTTCGTATGGAGATTTTCGCTCGAGTTTGCTTGGATTCATTCGTTCTTAGATTTCCGTTCCTGGGTTTTGCTCATTGTCAGGAATCCGTTCCCGTTATTCTTGATTTTCATCGTTCTTCATCTTCGGTTAAGGCAAGTAACTTGTACTTAAATTCCTTTGTATGATACAAGTCAAAAATACTACCTATAGTGCAGTTGGGTCTAGAGACGACTCTTGTTTGTGTTATTCTTGATGGGTTTTGTCTCTATAGTGCTATTTGAACATAGATGACTCATGACAGAAAATTTTACATGAAATAACTTAGGTTTTACCCGTTCTTGATTTGATCATGTATGTGGGACTTTTGTGAAAATTCATGATTTTATCGAGACCAATGTGACATACTTGGTGTGGACATGATGGATACCCTAATTCATGATGTTTGGATACTTGGTAGACTCGATTTCATGTTTGGTTGTGTTTTGAACAAGTTTTGTATGATATATGTTGAGTTGTCGTTAAAGGAAAAAATCTATATTTTGTCGCTGATCTGTTTTGTTTGCTGTTTTGAACTGTCTTAAAGTCAGTATCTTAATTCCAGTATAAAACATGAGTTTTAGAGAAATTTGTCTTCTTTCCAACCCCTCTGGCCTTGCTTGATTTTGTTTTCGTATGTGTGAGTTATGAATGTTTTACTATAGAGATGTAATTCGTTTCCAGATTTCGTTCTTGATGATTTTGATGAGTAAATTATTTTGATACTTGTGATACACATATTTTTTTGATCTGAAACTTTGGTCAGTTTTTCTAAATCTACTTAGGGATTACCCAGAATTTTGGTGGATTTTATTGATGAGTTTTATGTGCCGTTTTATGCTCGGTTATGAAAACTATACTTGCTGTATTTTGCTCGTTGTTCTGTAAAGAATCGTATTCTCACCCTATTTCCTTTTACTTTATGAAAAATATTTGTAAAATATGATAGTTAATATATTTTTTCTATTTTCATCTCCCTTTGGCAGATTTGGATTTCGTTTCACTGGTTGCGAGATATTATAGTTTTCGTATGGCAGTGTTGGAAATTCCAGGTTTGCCAAACTACCGTTTATTGATGTTTCCCGATTTTTGATGACTGATCTAATTTTACTGAAAAATTATGAAACTTTATATTTAGATAGAAGACATATAGGGGAATACCACAGATTTTTTTGTGGATTTATTTATTGAGTGTTCATGCTGTTTTCCTGCTCTTGAATTCGTTTTCCTGATTTCTGGCTGAACCTATTTTCTGTATTCAAATCAGTTTTGAGCTATATTTTTTTGAATTAATATATGACTTATTTATACTCGCTGGATTCAGTTGGGAGTCTATTTTCTAAAAGTTTCGACGGATTCAGATTTGCATGTTTGTAATACTGGGAATCACTGTTTTACTACAGTATGGTCTTGCTGTCCTGAACTTGAGATTTGGATAAATTATTCTTTCATGTATTATCTTGTACTCGTGCATGTTTATCTTGCAACTTGGACTTATCACATGATCATGCCATGTTATTCTTGATGTATTTTACACATATACATGCTTGTTTGACATTAATAATAAATAATCAAGCCGGGGTTTAAGGGACAGATCTAATAGTGGATAATTTAGAAACATGTACTCGGAAGGGGATCCACTGATTCTATGCGATTACTTGAGACATGATACTTGACACGTGATTACTTGACACTTGCACGCAAGACGATACTTGCCACTTGCACAACTTGACACGTGATTACATGATACATGATACTTGGGGCTTGGAGCTCGATTACTTGACTTGTCCCCGAGTATACTGCCATCTATGATCCACTATGAAATCTAAAGCGAAACTGTTTGTTGTAACAACCACGTAAGGTGGGTTGCATGAAGTGCTGCCTAAATAGTAATCACTACAAGTCCCGAACATGATACTTGAACATGATACATGCTTGCTTGATACTTGACTACATGATACATGAGACTTGTTTACATAAGACATGATACTTGACACTTGATGCATGTTTACATGATACTTGATTACTTGATGCTTGATTCATGCCATTTAAACTTGATCACCTTACCATGCTATTTGTTATATTTTGACACCATACTTATACCATGTTGCTAGTTAGTTTTTCCCATATACTTGTATTCTACATTATAAGTGGTCCGTAACTTGCAATTGACGGGTACTTGTTTTCTCTTTCCCTCTTTCATGCAATTGTTGAATTGCAGATTTCTGAGAACAGGTTCCAGACGGTATTGGTGACATGAAGTATTAGTGCTACATTTCATTATCATTATTTCTTGTAGCTTGCTTGAACAATATTGTATTTTGAGACTTGGATTTATTCTTGTATTTGGGCAATGTGACCCAAAGTGTTTGTTTTATTCAGATCATGACTATTTGAGATTTATATAATTGGTTTCAAGTATTCTAGTTAGTATTTTGGTTCATATGTGCATGTGGTTAATTCTTTTGCTTCCGACTCTGATGATTCTTATGAATGTTGTAAATATTCTTGAACAGCTTATGGATGATGAAAATCATTCGCTGGAATTTTTTGTCTCGTATCCGTATTCCGTATTCCTTTTGGGAAGCGGGGCGTGTCAACTGATGAGGTTGTAGATGCGGTCGCTACTGCGGTACAATAGTGGTGTCTATGTTCGCCATTATTTACCCGGCGAACCGGAGCTCTTTCAAAAGCCAACACGAACCACATATACTAGCCAATCTTGAGCCGTGCCCTCTGTAACATCCCGTATTTTTATTTTTTAATTAAAAATACATTTTTCAATTTTTGCACGTACGATGCACGTGCTAATTTTTCCATCTTTATTTTTCTGACTCTCATTTATTATTTTAGCATGAATGAGTCTTTTTATTAGCCTTTCATTAAACCCATGGACTTAAGAATAGATTCTAGCCCACTAGACTAATTAATTAATTAATTAAAAAGCAAGCCCACAAGACAAGCCCCTTTAATTAAATCCCATTTTTGGTTATGTATGGACTCACACATGACATGTAACAACTTTTAATACACATTAGAATTATAGAATTTGTATTTATTTTTTTGTGTGTGTGCGCACTAGTGCACAACACGTGCACGTGTGGAAGAGAGAGAGTTAGAGATCGGTTATGGGAGAGAGAGTGGCCGGGAGTGGGGGTTAGAGAGATGGAGAGTTGGAGTAGTCAGAAAGTGATAAGGTGAGTGGGTAGTTATTAGGTGGATGAGATTACATTTTAGCCCTTCCTTTTGTCCTATAAATACCCCCATTTTTCTTCTCATTTCACACCAAAAAAACAAAAGAAATCAAGAGAGGAAAAAGAGAGTTAGAGAGTGTTCTTATTGCTTTGGAGGCTTTTTGGAGTGCTCTTGCTAGGAGGAGAAGGACTAGGTGTTACTTGTTGGAGCTATGAGTTCCTAGAAGTTGTGTCTCATCATCTTGTTTGCAAATTCTTCATAAGGGGTGGGTGATCTTGTGCTTTCTAAATGTATGGAATGCATGCTAGTAATATTAAATGAGTAGTATAGATAAATTTGATGTGATGAATGTAGAACAAATCCATATTATTATGTGTGCCATGAATTGTAGAAATTTTGCTATGATAAAAGAAATTAATTGCCATCATGTTAGTTAGAAATGAGAAAATAAAACATTGAGTTATTGCCCTGAACAAACATGCATGTTAATTTACAAATGTCGAAATATATAATTGTATGAAAATTGTTGAGACTTCCCTTATAGTAAAAATGAATTTTAGGTAAAGTTAAATTGGTACACATAGATTCATTTAATTGGTTATAAGAAATACAATTTGTTTTTTTTATTAAATTGAAGAAATGAAATTCATGTTCATTAATGAAAGAAAAATAATTTGAAATTTAGATATAATGTCTAAAATATCAATTAAAAATTCGTGAGTTACTGTTTTTAAGAAAACTCAGTATGAATGAGATAATTATCGTCTAATAAAAGATTAGATCAAACAAAAAATCGAGTTTTGTGAAGATAATTCAATATGAGAGTTTGGGTATTTAAAACCCCAGGTGTACTTCACTCACGTGGGCGCACTTGGCCCCTTGGCTTAGGCGCTGGGCTTTCTCTTTGCTGACCCTGGGTTCAAACCTTTGTGGGGGTCTCTGAATTTGTTTCTAAAACTTTTTTTTTCCATATGTGAAGGCTCTGACTTGGTTTCTAAACTCTTTAGAAAAAAAATGTGAAGGTTCTGACTTTGTTTCTAAACCCTTTTTCTAATATGTGAAGGCCCTGACTTTGATTCTAAAACTTTTGTTATTTTCCATGGGGTATTTTTGATAATACTGGGAGTGTGAGAAGAACTTAATTAAAAGTGAAATGGAGATAATTAATAAATTGATGAATTTGAAAACTAATTCAAGAATATGACATCGATTATAAGAAGATTAATTTTTGGCAAGGCAATTGATTTTTTTTCTCTAAATGAGATTCTATGATTATTTTGGTTGATTAAGAATACTTTATTTGATTAAGACGTTAATGAGATTGAAATCTATTATGTAGAGCTTTTTGAAAGAATTGTGAATGAAATGAATCATGAATGGTGCTAAAGTAAGACATTGATTAAATTGTGAATAAGTTGAAAGATAAGAATACATTGAGTTTAATACATGATTATTTAAAGGTATGAGTACCCATGGATTCTTGTACATGAAAGGTTGTGATCTAGAGTTTAGTGAGACCCCGGGTACCGGCATTGTTGAATTAAAAGATTTGATTTATATTTTTTAGATATGGCCATGGAGCTATCTCGGTATTTGTGATTAAGTCCGGTAGGGGGTAAAACTAACTCTAGGTATGATAATTTATTCATATCTTGAACTTAAGAACTAGGCACATAAGTGAAGATGTAGTAAATCTGGGCAAACGTAAGTGGGGCACTCTATATAGTCGGGCAGTATACTCCGGGACTATAGACCCAGTCGGGTGGTGTACTCCGGGACTGAGGTTGCTTCAATGGAGACGAGCTTTTATTTTAAATTCGGGACTATGCGTAGTCGGACGGATAGTTTGTCGTACTCCAGTATATATACGTATACCGGGGCTAGAGGGGCACTTGCGGGATGTTCGCACGACGAGGAGTCTATATAACAGTCGGGCGGTGTACTTCGGGACTGGGATCCGTACTCGTGGAATGTCTAAACCTTGCTTTTATTACTGGGTAGTTTTCATGGTGAGGGACTGAACCCTTTAATGTGGAGTACGTAGGTGCTTGCCATCGGACCTATGTAGTATGGTATGCAAAGAATCCGAACAAGTATGCATTAGTGTCATCTTAGTATAAAATATATGCATTGGGCATTAAGGCATTGCATACACTTACATGTTTAGAGTAGTCACATTTTAACACTTTATTTTGCATTCAAGTTTATGTTTTTTTAAATTATTAAGATAATTATATGTTCGACATAGAGAGGATGGCCGTGTATAACATTTCCGTCGGTTGTAAGCAACTGACGTGCCCACAGTTTTATATGCAGAAGTTGGATTTTCCTAAAGATATAAAGTTGATATGCTGCTGTTGATTTATTTAAATGTTAAAGATATTGCAATTGTATAATTTTTCATTATTGTACTTTATTTTACCTTTCGCTTTGTAAATAATTGTAAAAGACTCTCTTGTATTATAAAAAGTTCAAATTTCCTTGTAAAATTGTACGAAGTGAAGTGTAAAGATCCTTTGGAACTTCGAATTCAGCCTTATTTGGAATTCGAGGCGTTACACCCTTAACTCATCATAAGAAGGCATAGAACTTGACGGAATCGTAGGGTCTATTTCCCTAGGAAAACCTCCTGTTCTTATCATGACACTTCAGGAATTAACAGCCGAGATACGGATCATGAAAAAGCACCACCCATATCCTTTTGACAGGGGGATACATCCCAATAACACCACCTAGTGTCGGCCTATAGGAGAAGTCAGATTATAAGGTATCACCCGAACACCAACTGTCACCCTTCGGCAATTCACAGATAAAAATGGTTAAGTAGCAGTGACTTTCCTAACGATGTCACTAACCCTAAATAATCAAATGGGGTCGTACGAGCTACAAGGTACTCTCAACCTAGAGTCGTACTCTCAACTTGCCATGAGACGGCACCAAAAGATTCAAACAAGCGAGACATGCCACTGTGCTTCCAACTTATCATGAAAAAGCATTGCACGTGTCTCTTTTTAAGAGAGTGTAACAATTTTTGACACAATCTACCAAGTCTCAAACTAGACTTCACAAGAACTCATCGGATCCAATCATTGCCTATCTATTAAGATAATTACTACATACTAGCCCAATGAGCTACGCATGAACCAATAACTACATGCAAGCTAGGTGAGCTACGTATGAGACAGACCAATACTTATTACATGATTTATGAGCACAATGAATACTTATTAATCATAATCAAGTGCATGATTCAAACTACTAACAATTCACGAAAACTCTAGTTAAACTTCTAACATTCTAGAAGCAATTAAACATGCTACTCTTATCGGAATTCAAAAAAGTTAGACTTTTTTAGAAAGGTGAGAACATCTACTACAACTCTCTAGTTGACAAAATTCTTAGATTTAGTCAATAAAAGGTGAAAAACCTCGAACAATCTATACAGTGAGCTTTAGCAAAAAAGGCCAGCTGCCGTGACTTTGTAAAAGTCATAACTCATACTCCGTTTATCGGAATCTAACCAAATAGGAAATTTTGGAAATGTGAGAACCTCTACTACAAATCTCTAGTTGATAACCTTCTCAGATTCAATCAATAAAATGCACAAAAACTTCGAACAATCTACATAGCGAAGCTTCAGCCAAAAAGGCTAGCTGCTGTGATTTGTAAATGTCATAACTCCTACTCTGCTTATCGGAATCTAAACAAATAGGACATTTTGAAAAGGTGAGAACCTCTAATACAACTCTCTAGTTGAAAAACTTCTCAGATTCAGTCAATAAGAGGTAGAAAAACTTCGAACAATCTAAACAGCTAGCTTTAGCCAATAAAGGAAAGCTGCTCTGACTTGTAACGGTCATAACTTATGCTCTGCTTATCGAAATCTAACAAAATAAGGCATTTTGGAAAGGTGAGAACATCTAATACAACTCTCTAGTTGAAAATTTTCCAAATTCAGTAAGTAAGAGGTAAAAAACTTCGAATAATCTAGACAGCGACTTCAGCCAAAAAGGCTAGCTGCTGTCAATCTTGTAAAAGTCAATAACTCCTACTCCGCTTATCGGAATCTAATGAAATTGGACATTTTGGAAAGGTGAGCACCTCTAATACAAATCTCTAGTTGAAAACTTTTTCAGATTCCTTATGGAACTCAAAATCCAACTCTTTAAACATAATACAAAGAACAACAAAGACAACCAAAAGCTGAAACTTATAAATCTCGTAACTTTTGCTATACTTGTCGGAATCTAACAAAATTGGACTTTCTGGAAAGCTAATAACATCCACTATAAATTCCTAGGTAAAAAATTTCTCAGATTCCTTATGGAACTCAAAATCCAGCTCTTTGAACACAATACAAAGAGCAATAAAGAGGATAACAAAAGCTAAAATTTGTAAAACTCACAACTTTTGCTATACTTGTCAGAATCTAAAAAAATTGGACAATTTGGAAAGGGAAGAATATCTAATACAACTTTCTAGTTGACCACTTTTTCAGATGCCTTACAGAGCTCAAAATCCAGCTCTTTGAACACAACTGAAGAACAACAAAAAAGACAACAAAAGCTGAAACTTGCAGAGCTCACAACTTTTTCTATACTTGTCGGAATCTAAAAAAATGAACTTTTTGGAAAGAAAAGAACATCTACTAAAATTTTCTAGATAACAACTTTCTCAGATTCCTTATGGAATTCAAATTCCTGCTCTTTGAACAAAATTCAAGAACAACAAAAGAGAGCACAAAGCTGAAACTTGTAAAGCTCACAACTTTTGCTATACTTGTCGGAATCTAACAAAATTGAACTTTTTGGATATTTTGAATAGAGTATTCTGAATTGAGTATTCTGAATAGAGTATTCTGAATAGAGATATTCTGAATATGAGTCTAAAAGCTGTTTGTTTAGCCTATATTCTGAATATTGATATTCTGAAAGCTGTTTATCTGAAAAAGAGAGTTTAGAAGTTGTTCGGTTATATTTCTTACTGAAAACTGTTATCTGAAAGCTGTTTTTCTGAAAAATCGAGTTTAAAAGCTGTTCTGTTATATTTCTTGTTGAAAACTGTTATCTGAAAGCTGTTTTTCTGAAAAAGCGAGTTTAAAAGCTGTTCGGTTACATTTCTTGCTGAAAAATGTTATCTGAAAGCTGTTTTTCTGAAAAAACGAGTTTAAAAGCTGTTCTGTTATATTTCTAGCTGAAAACTGTTATCTGAAAGCTGTTTTTCCGAAGAAGAGAGTTTAAAAGCTGTTATGTTATATTTCTTGCTGAAAACTGTTATCTGAAAGCTGTTTTTCTGAAAAAGAGAGTTTAAAAGCTGTTCTGTTATATTTCTTGATGAAAACTGTTATCTAAAAGCTGTTTTTCTGAAAAAGCGAGTTTAAAAGCTGTTCGGTTACATTTCTTGCTGAAAACTGTTATTTGAAAGCTGTTTTTATGAAAAAACGAGTTTAAAAGTTGTTCGGTTACATTTCTTGCTGAAAACTGTTATCCGAAAGTTGTTTTTCTGAAAAAACGAGTTTAAAAGCTGTTCTGTTATATTTCTAGCTGAAAACTGTTATCTGAAAGCTGTTTTTCCGAAGAAGAGAGTTTAAAAGCTGTTACGTTATATTTCTTGCTGAAAACTGTTATCTGAAAGCTGTTTTTCTGAAAAAGAGAGTTTAAAAGCTGTTCTGTTATATTTCTTGCTGAAAACTGTTATCTGAAAGCTGTTTTTCTGAAAAAGCGAGTTTAAAAGCTGTTCGGTTACATTTCTTGCTGAAAACTGTTATCTGAAAGCTGTTTTTATGAAAAAACGAGTTTAAAAGCTGTTCTGTTATATTTCTTGCTGAAAACTGTTATCTGAAAGCTGTTTTTCTGAAAAAGCGAGTTTAAAAGCTGTTCGGTTACATTTCTTGCTGAAAACTGTTATCTGAAAGCTGTTTTTCTGAAAAAACGAGTTTAAAAGCTGTTCTGTTATATTTCTAGCTGAAAACTGTTATCTGAAGGCTGTTTTTCTGAAAAAGCGAGTTTAAAAGCTGTTCGGTTATATTTCTTGCTGAAAACTGTTATCTGAAAGCTGTTTTTCTGTAAAAACGAGTTTAAAAGCCGTTCTGTTATATTTCTAGCTGAAAACTGTTATCTGAAAGCTGTTTTTCTGTAAAAACTAGTTTAAAAGGTGTTCGGTTATATTTTTAGCTGAAAACTATTACCTGAAAGCTGTTTTTTCTGAAAAAGAGAGTTTAAAAGCTGTTCTGTTATATTTCTTGCTGAAAACTATTATCTGAAAGCTGTTTTTCTGAAAAAGAGAGTTTAAAAGCTGTTCTGTTATATTTCTTGGTGAAAACTGTTATCTGAAAGCTGTTTTTCTGAAAAAGCGAGTTTAAAAGCTGTTCGGTTATATTTCTTGCTGAAAACTGTTATCTGAAAGCTGTTTTTCTTGAAAAACGAGTTTAAAAGCTGTTCTGTTATATTTCTAGCTGAAAACTGTTATCTGAAAGCTGTTTTTCTGTAAAAACGAGTTTAAAAGCTGTTCGGTTATATTTTTAGCTGAAAACTATTACCTGAAAGCTGTTTTTTCTGAAAAAGAGAGTTTAAAAGCTGTTCTGTTATATTTCTTGCTGAAAACTATTATCTGAAAGCTGTTTTTCACTAAAAACGAGTTCAAAAGCTGTTATGTTATATTTCTTAGTGAAAACTGTTATCTGAAAGCTATTTTTTATAAAAAAACGAGTTCAAAAGCTGTTCTGTTATATTTCTTGCTGAAAACTGTTATCTGAAAGCTGTTTTCTGAAAAATCGAGTTCAAAAGCTGTTCGGTTATATTTGTTCAGGTTTTTTAAAATCAATCTGCATTCATCATTTGGTAACATTTTTTTAATTGTTGGAGTTAGATTGCAATGTTGTACAAGTATTGGAAGGGGAACTTGAGCAGCATGTGAATGGAGCAAAAATCAGACGCCATCATCTCCAAGATTGATTCGTCACGCTAGGGAAGAAAGTTAAAAGAAGCTCTTGTGTTTGTGAAGCATATAATCTCAGTTCATGTATAAGTTTTGATTCTTGGATAAATGTTTTGAGATATCTTGGATAGCGTGCAGTGTTTGGTTAACTCATAATTCATTTGGATAGACTGATGTTGCTCAACCTGTACGTTGCAGTTTTTTAAATGACTATTATATCACAGATAATTCCTACGGCCTGAGCCAAGCAATTTATTCAGATAAATAAGCACTAGATATTTAAAATAAAAACGGGTCCCATTCCACTATACTCAACCAATTTATTCACCAAAGCAAGCTTACTTCATTAATTTTGTTTACATTGTTCAGCAATCCCACGTAACAGATCATTAATGGCATGGGATCGATACATATATTATGAGAATATGCTCTACAATTTGTTGTCAGCCATCATTACAAACAAGCATGCTGTTAAATCATTATTTGTTGTCTACAGTCACTGCATGCTGTCTGGAGCTGCTGCTGTTGCTTCTTGACTCCTTGATTTGAAAACTGTAGAGCAGGTAGATCTATAAACAAAGAAACAATATGAGAAACTTGCTGCATTAAAATTCAAAAAAAAGGGGAGGAATAATAAATTGTGCAGCAGAAACTTGCTACATTAACCATAAACGGAAACGGAAAACTGAAAGCCGGAGTTCAGATTTGCTTAACCACTATTCATAACACAGATACCCCCTCTTGTCAAACACTATGAAAACAACATAATGCAGGAAAAAAACAACCTAGTCGCAGTCTCAGATTCATCAAATCAATGATATCCTGGCTAGATATACCAGAGCTGCAATTTTGTACAATGCCACGCCCACTAGTACAAAGCACATTGTCAACATTGACTAAAAAGAATCCATCATTGACTATTACGACAACATTTTCTTATTATTTGAAAACATATTTGTTCATTTACAGGGATCTGAAGTACTCTGAATAGTATTTACAAACTGGCATTACCAGCTAGATAACAAAGGCATATTCACCTGAATACAAGTGCAATTCATCTCAACAAATCAGATGCATCTAATATTGTACCAAATATTGCTTTTCTGAGAAATGGTTATGATGATACCCACACTGATCATACTTCACACCTTAAAAACAATTGATGCACATCATTTCTTTAAAATCCTGGGCTGTGATGAACAAGGTTTGATCTGCATTGCATTGAATTCCTGATATATACAGATACTGTACAGCTTTGGCTGCTCATGGTTTATGGTTATTGAGATATATCTTTGGCTTCTCATGGTTTCAAACTTTGTTTCTGGAGTCAATTTCTATTGTCTTGAATCCTTGATCATTACAAATATCGTGAGTTTATTCCAGGTTGATTTTTGTTGGCCTTTGTTTATCCTAAGAATATCCTGCTTCTATCCTGAGATTGAGTTTAAATCCTGGGCTCAATTTCTATTGTCAATTGTTGCTGGAGTCAATTTCTATTGTGAAGATCTATGATTTAGGATAAGAACATATCAGATCCTCCCCAAAACCATAAAAACAACCTAATTGGCAGGATGAAAAATTAGTTACAGTCTCAGATTCATAGTGCTCATTCATAAAAACTCCATACTAGAGCTGCATTTTTGACAATGCCACGCCCACTAGTACAAAGCAATGCTCTTGAAAATCCGTTCATCATTGACTATAACGACATCATCTTCGTTATGTTTATAAAACAAATTTGTTTACTTATACTGTTCTTGAAGTATGCCGAATAGTTTTTCCCAAAAACCACTTAAAACAAAGGCCAAGGCCTATTGGTTTTCATATTGAGAGTGCCATATGCTGAATATTCTATTCAGAATAGGCATTGGTTTATACCATATTCTGAAAACAGTATTGTGAATATTGATATCCCTTGAATTCGATATTCTCAACCCTACTCACGAGCTCTCTCTCTTCCAAACAGTGTCTCCCCAACCCATCTCTCCTCTCTTCTCACTCAGATGCTCTCTCTCTTCTTAACTCAGGCTAAACTCAATCTCAGGATAAACAAAGCAGGATATTCTTAGGATAAACAAAGGCCAACAAAAATCAACCTGGAATAAACTCAGGGTATTTGTAATGATCAAGGATTCAAGACAATAGAAATTGACTCCAGAAACAATTTTTTGAAACCATGAGCAGCCAAAGATATATCTCAATATCCATAAACCATGAACAGCCAAAGAAAAAACAGTATCTGTATATATCAGGAATTCAAAGCAATGCATATCAAACCTGGTACATCACAGCCCAGGTTTTAAACTCAATCTCAGGATAGAAGCAGGATATTCTTAGGATAAACAAAGGCCAACATTAATCAACCTGGAATAAACTCAGGATATTTGTAATGATCAAGGATTCAAGACAATAGAAAATGACTCCAGAAACAATTGTTTGAAACCGTGAGCAGCCAAAGATATTTCTCAGTATCCATAAACCATGAACAACCAAAGGAAAAACAGTATCTGTATAATACATGAATTCAAAGCAATGCATATCAAACCTGGTACATCACAGCCCAGGATTTAAGCTTAATCTCAGGATAGAAGCAGGATATTCTTACGGTAAACAAAGGCCAACATTAATCAACCTGGAATAAACTCAGGATATTTGTAATGATCAAGGATTCAGGACAATAGAAATTGACTCCAGAAACAAAGTTTGAAACCATGAGAAGCCAAAGATATATCTCAATAACCATAAACCATGAGCAGCCAAAGCTGTACAGTATCACCAAATATCAGGAATTCAATGTAATGCAGATCAAACCTTGTTCATCACAGCTCAGGATTTAAACTCAATCTCAGGATAGAAGCAGGATATTCTTAGGATAAACAAAGGCCAACATTAATCAACCTGGAATAAACTCAGGATATTTGTAATGATCAAGGATTCAAGACAATAGAAATTGACTCCAGAAACAATTGTTTGAAACCATGAACAGCCAAAGATATATCTCAATAACCATAAACCATGAGCAGCCAAAGCTGTACAGTATCACCAAATATCAGGAATTCAATGCAATGCAGATCAAACCTTGTTCATCACAGCTCAGGATTTAAACTCAATCTCAGGATAGAAGCAGGATATTCTTAGGATAAACAAAGGCCAACATTAATCAACCTGGAATAAACTCAGGATATTTGTAATGATCAAGGATTCAAGACAATAGAAATTGACTCCAGAAACAATTGTTTGAAACCATGAACAACCAAAGATATATCTCAATAACCATAAACCATGAGCAGCCAAAGAAAAAACAGTATAAGCAATACCTCAACATTGTAGTGGTGAAACTAGCAGGATATGGAAACTAACAACAACTCCAAGAATAATACCACTGTTCTGTTATAGTGGCACAAAGTAGCCAGATTGCAGAGACATACTTTATTAGTAACTAATTCCTTGCTCTCTCCCATCACAACCTATCAAAGAACAATAATTAGAACCAATCTGAGATATTGTAGGAGGTAACTTTGACAGTAAAATAAACTTACTCAATCGCCACCCATTCTCCTTGTTGTGGATGCAGTATAATATGCTCCATTAAGGCTGGCATAACTCACACTTTGGGCACATATGAACATAAGATTCATAGTGTGCAACTTCAGAAACATAATCCATCTCATCATCACTCAAAACTAACGAGGATAAATAAAGCTCAGTTAGGATCAATTCATCACAAGTCACTTCTACAAAGCATTATATAAACGATTCATAGTGTGCAACTTCAGAAACATAATCCATCTCATCATCACTCAAAACCAACGAGGAAAAATAAAGCTCAGTTAGGATTAATTCATCACAAGTCACTCCTACAAAGCATTATATAAATGACTCTCATAGTTTGCAACTTCAGAAACGTAATCCATCTCATCATCACTCAAAACCAACGAGGAAAAATAAAGCTCAGTTAGGATTAATTCATCATAAGTCACTCCTACAAAGCATTATATAAATGACTCTCATAGTTTGCAACTTCAGAAACGTAATCCATCTCATCATCACTCAAAACCAACGAGGAAAAATAAAGCTCAGTTAGGATTAATTCATCACAAGTCACTCCTACAAAGCATTATATAAATGACTCTCATAGTTTGCAACTTCAGAAACGTAATCCATCTCATCATCACTCAAAACCAACGAGGAAAAATAAAGCTCAGTTAGGATTAATTCATCACAAGTCACTCCTACAAAGCATTATATAAATGACTCTCATAGTTTGCAACTTCAGAAACGTAATCCATCTCATCATCACTCAAAACCAACGAGGAAAAATAAAGCTCAGTTAGGATTAATTCATCACAAGTCACTCCTACAAAGCATTATATAAATGACTCTCATAGTTTGCAACTTCAGAAACGTAATCCATCTCATCACCACTCAAAACCAACAAGGAAAAATAAAGCTCAGTTAGGATTAATTCATCACAAGTCACTCCTACAAAGCATTATATAAATGATTCATAGTGTGCAACTTCAGAAACATAATCCATCTCATCATCACTCAAAAACCAACGAGGAAAAATAAAGCTCAGTTAGGATTAATTCATCACAAGTCACTCCTATAATGCACTATGTAAATTATTCTCATAGTGTGCAACTTCAGAAACAAAATCCATCTCATCATAACTCAAAACCAACGAGGGAGAATAATGTGCAACACCTGTACAACATTGAAGTGATTGGTAAAGACAACATCTCAAAAAATGAATGAAAAGCTGAAAGGAACATATGCATGCTGATTATTTATAATAGTAATATTGCAATGATACAAACATATACAAATGACACCAATGCCTCGCATTCCAGCAACGAAACAATTCGAGAAATGGATACAATGAAAATGTGTACATTCAAATTACATTAGTGTATAGCATTCCACATTGCCAGGGCAATTTCATCTCTTTTACTATTCATATGTCTCAATTGGGAAGATGATAAATCCAACTCCTGCGATGTGGATGCTGCATCTTTGGTGTGTTGGTGATGTACTAATTGTTCGCCATCGAGTTCCGCTAAAAATGCATCGTTTCGTGAGTGCAGGCATATAAAATTGTGAAGTGCACAACAGGCTGTGACCATCATAACTTGTCTGGTATAATAATAGTTTGGCATGTTCTCGAAGATGGCAAACCTCTTCTTGAATACACCGAACGTTCTCTCAATCACATTCCTTAACCTAGCATGTTGTTTATTAAAAAGTTGTCTAGGTTGGGTTGGTGCATGGTTGGCCCCCTGAAAGTCCTGTAAGTGGTATGGCTCACCACGGTATGGCGCCAAAAAACCAGGCATATTGGTATAACCACAATCTACTAAGTAGTATCTATCGTTCGGTGGGATTGGCAACAGTTTTTGTGCTAATGCAGCATGCATTACACGGGAATCGTTCACACTGCCTTCCCATCCCGCGTAAACAAATGTGAACATCATGTTAAAATCACATGCTGCCAATACATTTTGACTTACAAAACCATTTCGAGAGCGACAAGCGTTGCTTCGACTAGCGGGAACTGTAGCTTTTATTAACGTCCCATCAGCAGCACCAATAGCTCCCTACAGATTATTAATTCGAATAATAGATATCACAAATCCAAACTAGAAAAAAAATTTAATAATACATGACGCAATCAGGGTGACGTATTACCTGAAACCACGGGTAAAAGTCCTCTGATCCCGTGATTCTGTGATGTACAAGTGTATAATCAGGAGGTTTGATAAGGAATGGTGCTGCTCTTGCCAGACCGTTCAATACAATATTAAAGTGCTTTTGGATTGTTTGGGTTGAGTGGTTAAATGTACTACGGGCTACTCGCATTCTTGAACTATGACCGACAATAAACAGGAAAATAGCCACGCTTTCCTCGAAAGTAACTCGCTTATGACTTGAAGACTCCGCTGTTTCCTCGCAGAAGTTCCTTTCTCGCAGGAAAGCACACAAGGTCTGAAAACAATCTTGGTTCATACGGAATATTCCATGAAAGTCGGCCTGGGAACCCGCTAACATATTTTCCAAATATTCACGTCCCGTTTGCTTTTTATTAGTGGACCTTGTACGGTCAAGTTCTTCACATAATTCAGCTAACAAGATTGCATTCATCGCCTCTTCGACATCGTCACTACTGGATGAAGAAGTATCCATAACAGAGGATGCACTTGCAGTAGTAACTCACTATAAAGAAGAAGATAGAAATCAATTTGGGGAAATTCCCATATCAAGTGCACACACATTTAATAATACGACTGTATGTAACGAGATTTACGGAATCACAAAACAACATATTGAGATATGGTAGGATTCCACAAGCCTGTGCAATTGAATAAAGATAACAAGGTATACTACTACTAGCAGATCTATTCCAGGAATTAAATTTAAATTATAACATTACAAATTTAAATTAAATTATATAAGCAATTTGTTCATCCTAAAAGCCGTCATATTACAATCAACCTCAAACAAATATGGAAATAATCTTAAGAAAATTTCTACAACAAGATTTGTTCAACCCATTACGCTGAATGGGATTACTACAGGGTGGCATAATAACGCACCGCCAACTCCTGCCGTTCTCGAGACATACGGAGGAAACCATGAGCAATGTTCGGATTTTGAAACAGGTAGGTTGAAGCTTTTACGGCCACAATTGGATCAAGCCCTGTCATCGATTCAATTATATCTTGGCATTGATCCTGTTCAGCCAAAGCAGGGTTAATCGAGGGAGTAGGGTTAATCGAGGGAGCACTTTCCACTTCATTTTTATTCTTGTACCTGCCTCTTTTTACCTCTTGAGTTTGCTTACACGCATCAAGATATTTCGACATCTTTGACATCATTGATTCGCGGCCACTTGATGCAGTAGATTTTCTTTTGCGTGAACCGGACCCCGTACCCATTGGCACATCATCAGACTCATCAATCACATTTATGTGTGGTTGATGGGAGTGGCCAAACTCATAGTTCATCCGCCGCGCCTCCACATCCTCGAACCCCCCTTGGGTGGAGGCCCTTGCCACATTGCCCTGTGCTACAGATTCCTCCATTATTTTGGTCAATGCATCAAAATGTGGCAACCCCTTATTTTTGAAGTTTTTTGCAGCAGGATGCATCTATTCACAGAATATGTTGTTACTATGCAAGTATTAGATTGAAGATTAAGTATAATAAAAAGGATTCACAAACAAAAATCAAAGTTTGAGCTTATATATATTAACCTTAACATATTGTTCCCAAACCGGATCCTCACAAGTAACGGTTTGGTTGGCTTCATCCCAACCAAAACCGCTCTGTTTCTTCAAATCAGCAAACGCCTTCCATTCTGATTTAAGTCGTCCATATTTCGACTTCAGTTGTGGCACCGAGAATGAACGCCCACACACAAAATTCAATTGTTCCGCAAAATTACTCCAGGTTTTACCATCGAATGTGGTGCTTTTTAACAAACCACTGTCAACTGCACCCTCCATAAGGTGGATAAAATATTCTGTAATACCGGAAGTCCACAACCCATAATCCTCCTCCACTGCCTTCCCCTTTCCCCTACCCGTATTACTCATCTAGTTTGAACAAACATCAAAAAAAAGGAAAAAAAAAATTGGCCAAATTCCTTCAATTAGTTTAATAGCTGATCGGGTAACCCTAGTTTGTAAGTAGCAACCGATTATACCCTAAAAAATCACATCAGTGAATTCGGCTAGTTTGTGTGCAGTGTGCTCCTTCACCCAAAATAATTTTCGGTACCAAATTCAATTAAAAAGTGGCGCAAATTGGTAAAGAAAACCAACCAAATAAATAATACAATCGCTGTCTTCATACCTTTGATTGGATTTTAAGAAGGAAGAAATTGTCAGCACAGGATTCAACCTTGCATAGTTCTTTGATTCTCTTTGCCCTTCATTCCCTAGCTCTTCTCCGATAGGCAGCACGGGTAGTGCAAACCATTAATCCCCTACCAAAACCCCTCAACCCCTCACCAAGTCGACAGCAACAAAGAGTCAGGTAGCGAAGTCGACAGCGGTACTCTCACACGTTTCCGCTCGATTTCACAGTGGAATCGTTCGGGAAATCGTGGATTTGGGGTGGGGGGGCGGGGGGAAAAGAGATCAGATCTGGGTTCTTCAAAGGAGGTGGGAGACAACGGAGTCGACGAGATCTCCTGAGTGAGAAGAGAGAGAGAGCATCTGAGTGAGAAGAGAGGAGAGATGGGTTGGGGAGACACGGTTTGGAAGAGAGGGGAAGGTAGAAGACTCGCTGAATGGAGAACCAGATCTGGTGAGTGAGGAGAGAGAGAGAGGTCGTGAGAGAGAGAGCTCGTGAGTATGGTTGAGAATGGAGAGAATTCAAGGGTTATCGATATTCACAATCGAGTTCTCAGAATATGGTATAAACAAACGCCTATTCAGAATGTAATATTCAGAATATGGCACTCTAAATCGCAAAACAAACAGGCCCTAAGAACTTCTACTACAACTTCCTAGTTAACAAATTTCTCAGATTCCGTATGGAACTCAAAATTCAGCTTTTTGAACACAATATAAAGAACAACAAAGCCAGCTAAAAGCTGAAACTTCTAAAGCTTATAACTTTTGCTATACTTGTCGGAATCTAACAAAATTGGACTTTCTGGAAAGCTAATAAAATTTACTACAACTTCCTAGTTAACAACTTTCTCAGATTCCGAATGGAACTCAAAATCCAGCACTTTGAACACAATACAAAGAGCAACAAAGACAGCTAAAAGCTAAACTTCTAAAGCTTATAACTTTTGTTGTACTTGTCGAAATCTAACAAAATTGAAATTTTTGAAAAGGGGAGAACATCTACTCAAACTTTTTAGTTAACAACTTTCTCAGATTCCGTATGGAACTCAAAATCCAGCTCTTTTAACACAATACAAAGACAACAAAAAGTACAGCAAAAGCTGAAACTTGTAAAACTTATAACTTTTTCTATACTTATCGGAATCTAACAAAATTGGACATTTTGGAAAGGGAAGAACATATTATACAACTTTCTAGTTGACTACTTTTTCAGATTTCGTAAGGAACTCAAAATTCAGCCCCTTAAACACAAGTCGAATCAACAAAACAACAGTTTCCGCTGAAGAACTCACTGTTTTGGGGAAACGATTTGTTTAGCCCATCAAACTAACCCAGAAAAGTCTACGAAAGTTAGAGCATGATAATAACACATATGAGAACCTCCAAAATTAATTTGGAGGCAAAATTCGAACTTTAGCACAAGTAATTAATTCTAACTATCATGACAAAATACTAGTTATTAAGATTTGATCTTTAGGGTTTTATTTGTGTTCTACTACTTCAATCTTGTATGCCTTTTATTCTAGTCCATAAACATCCATATGCACATGAAAATAGTCCAATTTGTCCACATAAAAAGCAAATAAAACAAAAAAAAATACAATTTGAGTTAAGAAACCCCCACCCAAAATCAGTTTGGAAGAACTTGCTTTGCTTTTCTCCTCATTCTTGCTCCTCTTCAGGAACAAAAATGAACCCACTACATTTTTTTAAAATTTGATCTCTCTTTCTTTTCTTTTCTTTTATTCTAATTTTTTTTTCTAAGTTAAAAATAAGTAAAAGAAGGAGAAGAAGAAATATGAGAAGATGAGAGGGGGTGAGATGAAAATGAGGTGAAACAAAATGAAGTGGGGCTTTTTCCCTTGAAGTGTGGCCGGCCATTTTGTAGGGGGGAGAGAGAGAGGGAGAGAGAGAGAGAGATGTGGTAGAGAGAGTGACAAGTGCCTCTCTCTTTGTGGGTTAACAAATAAATGTTTTATTTGCATATTAATATTTGCAATCAACACCCTAATCCATATTAACCCTCCAATTTTGATCATGATTGATCCAAATAATAGGTATTTTTTCCAAAATCACATACTACATGATTTCGTACAAACGTACGCAACCGACACAGTACATATACGTACATACATATATATACAGATAATTTTTTTATTCGTTAAAATGAGTAATCTCTACCAAAAATATTTTAATTCAGAAATAATAATAAAAAAAATTTTATTACCAGCTCAGAAGATTTCAGTACCAATTTGATACAATACAAATATATACAGACTGGTATGTATGTGTGTGTGTATATATATATATATATATATATATATATATATATATATATATATATAATGTTTATTAGTAAACCGGGTAATATCCATCAAAACATTTCATTTCTGAAAATAAAAATAAAATAATAATAAAATAACAATTTTTAATATCAGACCCGGACATTTCAGACTTTTTCTCAAAAACGCATTTTACAGGATTTTGTACAAAACCGATACAATACATATATATACTTACTTGTATATATATATATAGATAACTTTTTATTAGTAAAACCAAGTAATTTCCATAAAAATATTTTAATTTTAAAAATAATTATAATACAAATATAATATCCGACCGGGATATTACACCCTCTGCACTCGATGCCTCCGTGGACGACACCTCCACAATATCCGTAGACTGCAAAACACCACTCATAGACCCACTATGACCAACTCAGCCATACTCATCAACATTCCCTCGCTTATAATTTTCAATGCTCTCAACATCACAAGAGTGTCTCGAAGTTTCTGTCATATCACAAAGAACTCTAGCCGCAGCAAACTCTTGCTCTCCTCTAGGATCCTTTTCACCATGGCCAATAACTCCAACTAAATGTGCAAATTCTGCATCCGCTCCAAAACTCTTAGATCTCGGATGTACCCCCACATAACCTACATCTCAATTTCGACTGAGATTTAACTATAATAGAAGGACACACCTCGCCTCTTAGCAAACATAGTGATCCATCAAGCTTCCCACTTGCTAACACTTCTGAATTTGCAGTTATACACAAATCTTCATTACCAAATGTGGTTGACAAACTCTCTTTGTCTAGCCTTCCAGTCGAGATAAGATTTTCTTTCATGTTTAGGACATGTCTCGTCTCTCGCAAGATAATTTCTTTTTTAAAAAAACAAACAAAAAACAAACAAAAAAAGTATTTTTCCCCCCCTAAAAAGTGTTTACTCAAAACACCTTTTAGGGGGAAAAACACTTTTTTAGGGGGAAAAAAATTATTTTTTTTGTTTTGTTTTGTTTTGTTTTGTTTTGTTTAAAAATAGTGATGGTATTAGGAAAACATCAATAGGCTTTCCTAATACCCTCACTATTTTTTTTTTTAAAAAAAAGAAATATTTTTTCCCCTAAAAAAGTGTTTTTCCCCCTAAAAAAGTATTCCCCCCTCCCCCCCCCCCCCCCCCCCAAAAAAAGAAAGTGTTTTGAATACCATCACTATTTTTAAAATAAAAAAAACACAAAACAAAAAAAAGTAATATATATATATATATATATATTTCTCCCCTAAAAAAGTGTTTTTTTCCCATTAAAAAGTAATTTTCCCCCTAATAAGTGTTTTGAGGGTATTTTGGCATTCACGTGAACAGTTCCAATTTCTAATCACAGGACATTGCTGACCGTTACCCATGTTCACATCTTTGAAAAAGTTATCTGTGTAGTTCTCAAACACATCCCTTCTCGAAGTATAATGGAAAGAAATCAATTCACCAATTTCGTGCGTCCAATTCCACCCTAGTTGATAGACATAAATCTTCAAGCCTTGTTTCCTTGGTCTTCACATTGGTTGGTTGGCATATTTTGATTGTTCTTAGTTCTTCTTCATAAGAGCATTACAACTACACATCATGTGACCTTGTTTAAAGCAATACCAATACTCAGGTCTACCACCATCGTTGTTGTCTTCAGACCCACTATCAGACTCACTTTTCTGATTCTTTCCTTTTTGCCTTCCCAAGTATTACTTGCTTCGCAAGTGAACATAAAGGAAGGGATCCAACTTTACGGAAAGATAACACTTAAATAAAGTAATTGAAGACCTAGTATTTGAGTCTCACGAGTAGATAGGGTACTTGAATCTAATATGCAAGAATCTCCCATCATTGCAGTTATATAGGGTACTTGAGTCTCACGAGTGGGAGAGTGTGTTTCCATTGGCGATGGTTAAGATGGCTTCGAAATGCACATATGACCATGTCTCGATTATTGTGGATGATGGGGAGAGTAGTGTGAGAAGAAAAAAGAAGTTTTATTTTGAAAAGGTGTGGCTACTTCATGGTGAGATTAACAATGTGGTTAGAAAATCGTGGGATTGTCAAGGGTTTGGAGGGAGTGCAATTAATGTGTGGGTGAACAAGATTAGAAGACTTGCGAAACATTTGAGAAAATGGGCAGAATTTGGTGAGTTTCGTAGGAATATTGAGAAACATAGTGCGAACATTGAGGAGCTAGAAAAAGTGAGGAAGAGAGAGATCTATCAGTACGCGAGAAATAGAAGCTGGAAATGGAAAGACAAGATTTGGATAGATTATTTTGTATGGAAGAACATTATTGGAAATAGAGATCGGGGACAAATGGGTCAAGGAGGGCGATGAAAACACAACATATTTTCATAAAATTGCTAACACGAGACAGAGGAGAAACTTCATACCAGACCTTTGATTCGTTGTTGAGCGAGGATTACAAAGTGCGTGAGGTTATATACAAACACTCCAAAGGGATCTTAGAAAGGGCAAATAGATATATATGTGGACTACAGGATGGATTCTGGGAGGAGGGTGAGAGAATCGAGTTGAGTCACCTAGGGCTGGATTTTATGGACGATGATATTAAAACAAACATTTCAGAACTAGGGCAAGACAAAGCCCCAAGTCTAGATGATTTTCCTGTCTTCTTCTATGTAATGTTTTGGAAGGTGATTGGTAAAGACTTAAGAAACATATTTAAGGATCTCTTTCGGGGAGATTGTGAGATTGAAAGAATTAACTATGCTGATGTGACGCTTCTTCCAAAGGTGGAGGAGGTTGCGACTGATAAGTTTGCTAAATAGATCTTTAAAGATTGTGACTAAAGTCCTTGCCGATTATCAATGGTCCTTCCTATGTTAGTAGATTAGGCACAACGTGGATTGTGAAAGAGCGCGACATTCTTGATGGTATACAATAACGATCTAAGTAATTTTGAGGTGTGCAAAATCAAAAGGCGAGGGCTTTATCTTTATGGTATATTTTGAGAAAGCATATGACTGTGTGGATTGGAATTGTATTAACGAAGTACTTTGGGAAAGGATTTGGCATTGAGTGGGTGAGTTGGATTCGTAAATGTGTGAGAGGTGGGACATCGAGTGCTTGGGTTAATGGAATTCAAGATAGGAACATCGGATGTAAAAAAAGACCTAGACAGGGTGACCCTCTTTCTCCATTGATCTTTGCTCTTGTGGAAGATGGATTAACGAGAATGATGGGAAAATGCAGAACTAAGGGGATCCGCAAAGGATTTAAAGGATTATAAGGGGTAAACTCAGTTTTAATTTTACAATACATAGATGATACGATCATATTTGGTGATAAATCATTACAAGATGATATGGTAATGAGATTGGTACTTCTGTGTTTTGAGATGCAGTCAGGATTGAGATTAAATCTGAACAAAAGTGGAGTCTACTTATTAGGAGCGAAGAATGAGGTCCCTAACAGTGCAATACCGGAGAATTTGGGATGTGAGAGTAAAAGTTTTTCACTAAAATATATGGGGATGTCTTTATGTGAATAAAAGATGAGACTTGCAGGATGGAAAGGAAAGTTTCTTTATAGCGCGGGAGGGGGGGGGATAACTCTAATCAACTCGGTTCTCTCAAGTCTCCCAATTTACTTCACGTCCTTCTACAAGTTTCACTCTTGGGTGATTAAACAAGTTGATAAGATCAAAAGGGATTTCTTGTGGCATGGGTGTAGTACGAAGAGGAGAGAGATCAACCTTTTGAGATGGGGAAGAGTATGTAATAATAAAGAGAGTGTAGGGATTGCTATCACCAACCTCAAAGACATGAATCATTCTATCTTGAGTAAATGGTGGTGGAAGATTCAAAATAAACCAAATGCTATTTGGGCTAGGTGGTTTAGGAATTACCGTGAACGTAAGGGCGTTAAATTTGAAGGGATACTTTGGCTATGTGGTGAGGTGTTTGCAGTTTATGCCTAATTTTTCATGCTAACACCACCTCAGTAGTGGGGAATGGGAGAGATGCGAGATTTTGGTCAGACTTTTGGTGCGGTGTGAATACTCTAGTGTCTTTATTTCCAAGATTGTTTATGAGACTATGACGGATACCTAGAAAAATGAGAGATTGGAATCCAAAATTCATCGTCACTTTATCTGGTGAGCTTTAGTTAGAATTAGATAAGTTGAGAATGTATATTCATGAATGTGGTATTAATCTTAATAATTTTATTGATGAGAGAAGATGTCTTTGGGAGTCCTCGGGGGAGTATTCAGTGAGATTTATGTATAAGCTTATTACCTTTTTTTTGGGGGGGGGGGGGGTTGTGAAAAGTGTGACTAATAAATGATTTGGAAGAATCTTGTTCCTTATAAAGTTCGTGTGTTCCTTACGTTAGTTCACAATAACGCTATTCTTACTAAAATAAATCTTACATGAAGGAACATGGATATAGATGCATTTGGTGAAATGTTTTAAACATAGTGAGGATTGCCAACATTTATTTTTTGAATGTGATATGGTGAAATATATTTAGGGGGTGATATGTGCGGGGTTTGGGTTTGATTTAATCCAAAGTGATTTCAAAGATTGCTAGAGAAAGTTTAGAACCAATTATGTGAGTACTAGAGAACACAACATGTGGAATTTATGTGTCAGTGCTTGTGTGTGGAGTCTATGGTTGGATAAAAATTTGTCATTCTTTCAAGATTTATTGATTTCTTCTAAATGAGTTCTAAAAAGGATTTTCAAATTGATTTTTGTGTGGGTAGGGAGGGAGAGTGCGAAGAAGAGGACTCGAATGGAGATGGACAGACTCCAGATCAAGGGGAGTCCAACATATGATAGGTTGTAAGGTGGGAGGAGATAACATAACATGTGAGGCATGGGTGTGTGAAAGGGCGAGGTACGCAGAGTGAGAATGGAATTGCATGATGAGGGTATCAGTTGAGGCAGGCCAAGCGACATCTGGATATGCCTAAATTAGGTGAGATCCCAGCAACAAGATCTGCTGGAATCTTATATGTAGGGGAAAAAGGGAATAGGTATGAAGGATGGACGGCGTATGTGCATGTTTTCAGAGTGTGTATTGTGGATCTAGTGGTGGTCTAGTGTGTGCGTGATGATAACCTGATTATTTTGACGTTTCACTAGTCATCCATTTAATTAGTGAAATATATTTTGTTATTTTGTTGTACCTTTTATTGACTCTGTTTTGCTTTATTTTCTTTTCTTATGTTCTTTGTTTAAAGGAAAAAGGTGGAATACAGCCACCCTGTTTCATTAATAAGAAATTAATAAAATAAACCCAAAGTATTGGGCCAAACCTACAGTACATGAAATAAAACATAGAACCTCCAGTTAAACAGGAGAGGGTGGAAAAAAATAAAAACATAAAGCAACATGACTAGTACAGACACCAAGTGTTCTCTCCAACAAAACCCTGGAAGGTGGGCCATTGACCCGAAAATCTTCAAGTGATTTCTGAGACCTCACACTAGAGAAGAGGGCAATCCAGGCCCCTTTTTGGACCCAAAAAATTAACCTCAACTGAACCCCAACTAGGCCCAAAGGAATTTCCTCTAATATTGTACTGGAGCCTTTCTTGGTCCAATCACAATGCTTGGCTCAAAATAAATATATTTACATCATTTAGCTTTGTGCGTTGCACTCGTTGTCACGCACACACCCATCTGAATTGAATTTGGTGGGATTTTTGGTGTCAAACCATTTCAAAATTTGAAATGCCCGCCAACAGTGGAAACAACTCTCTTATGAAGGCATTGTTTGATCAGCTTAGCGGCCGGGGGACCCCGTCGTTGGGCCCATCCCGTGCATTCCTGATACCTCGGCTGCCTTCTGCACATCGAAGCTGCCTTCCCCTTCTAAGGAGGGGGGCTAGGAATCACCTTTGACTTCCAGATCATCTCCACACTCTCACTCAAACTCACAACTTAGACCCAGTCTTCCCTTCTCCTCTCCCCCCCCCTCTCTCTCTCTTCCCTATCCTCTTACGGACTCACAGTCAATATACTCACACACAATCAAATACTAACCCAATCCACAGGCAACGAAAGATCAGTGAAGAGAAAACTTTCTCCTCTCTCTCTCACTCTAATGCACTCTCTCGCCCTCACAATCAACACTCTCACACACAATCAACTCCCCAATAAACAACCAAAGAGAAAGCAGTTTAGAGTACCTTCTCATCTTTCTTGTTAATTTTTAGTTTTGATGACTACAACACAATGCAAAGTTGTGCTACTTCTTATATATTGCAGGATATATCAATGTCAAAACCATGTGTGATACACTGAGGCAAAGTTGATCCAATGAAGCTTTCAAAGAAAATTTGATCAAGCTACAAAGTTCTAAGTTCAAGACAAGACAGATCAAGCAAGCTTCAACAACTAAAGGCAATGGCTCAAGCTCAAATTCAAGACTCAAGATCAAGACAAGATTCAGTGCTTCAATGTGTTTTATTAAATTTCTTATAAACAATTGTAATTTTATTTCTTTGAGTCTTAGAATGATGTAATAGCCTTATTACACACACACACACACTCACACAGATCTTTATAATTAAGTGTTTTCACAAGTTTAAAGATCGAAACAAGCTTGATTAAGATCGACTGTTGAGGACCAGTTAACTGCTATTTGGCACTAGTCGATTGTACTAGTACGAAACTGTCTGAACTTTTTCAAACTCTGGCCAGTCGACTCATCATGGCAACCCAATCGACTGTTCAAGTCGTTTTGACAGATTTCAGAATTTAAAACTTGTTTTTCGAATTCAAAAGTTTTATATCCATTTTAAATCAGTTTTATTAACTGTTTTACAACGTCCTAGTGATTCTTCTCTATAAATAGAGCCTAGGAATCACCATGGAAAGGTTCCAAGCATTTTTGATAAAAGTTTAAGTTTTTGCTTTTGAAAAAGAACAAGTATTCAAACAAGCATTCATAATCTTCTAAGTCTTGGTTCTCTGAAATCAGTCTAGTATAACATTGAATTTGTTTTAGACTGATTTCGAAAGTTGACCTATTAGCCTCCTTACAAAAATTACAATCACAACAAGGCTATAGGTTGTTGTAACTCTTTTATTGTTTTCTTTCACTCTCGGGTTGTGAGAGTGTTCCTCTCGGTTGGAGAGTAGGGCTCTAGGTTGTAGAGTCGAGTTTTTCACTCTTGGTTGAAGAGTGGGTTTTCTCTTTCTAGTGGTGAGAGAAGTCTACGGGTTGGACAAGGTTGTTATATAAACGCCGCAGGATATTCTTGTATTTTTTTCAAGAATAGTGGAAAATCTCAAGTGGGTTGCTTGGGGACTGGATGTAGGTCGGGAGGACCAAACCAGGATACATCGCTGTGTACTCTGTGGTTGATTCTCTCTGTGGTTGTATTTTCTTTACTTGCATTATAATTTCTCTGTGAAACTTGTCTGGAAAGTCGACTGTCCCTCTTCTATAAGTCGACTGATCAGAGTGTATAACATAATCTTCGAAAACTTTTCTGACAATTCGACTAAGTTCCGCTATAAGTTGACTGATCAGACTTGTATAAAATACTCTTCTATTTTGACACCCCAGTCAACTGTATTCCCTTTTCAAGTCGAATGGACAGTAAGAAAAAGTTCATTTTTGTTATTATTTTTTGTACAACACTATTCACCCCTTTCTAGTGTTTCTTGCCTTGCCTACAGGATCCAAGACTTGGTATTAGAGCCTGGTTGAGTGCAATTGCAACTACTTCTAATGTAAGCCAATACCATGAAGGCCAATCCACACAAAGGCCACCCCTATTCGATGGAACCAATTACAACTATTAGAAGTGTAGAATGAAGATCTATCTTCAGTCCATCAATCATAAGATATGGAACACGACGGAGATCGAGTACACTGCTCCTACCATTCCATATGCACAATGGAATGACGACATGAAGAGTGAAACAATGAACAATGTAAATGAGATGAACGCTCTATTTTGTGCCGTTAGTAAGGAGGAGTTCAATCATGTGTTCAATGCAACAACGATGCATCAAATTTGGTACACACTCGAGGTATCTCATGAAGAAACTAATAAAGTTAAAGAGTCTAAAATATATGTTCTTGTTCACAGGTTTGAAATGTTCTACATGAAGGAGAACGAGAATGTGTCTGAAATGATCACAAGATTCACGGATATTACAAACTCTCTTATGGCGCTTGGAAAGACGTACACTCAAGCCGAAATGGTGAGAAAAGTACTTCGTGCACTAACCCCCGAATGGGAGAAGAAGACCAATGCCATAGAAGAGGCCAACGATTTAACACAACTCTCTCTTGAGAATCTTGTGGGAAATCTTATGGCGTATGAGATACAACTTGAAGAACGGAAGAAGGATCTAGAACCTCAACAATCAAAGAAAAAAAGCTCTAGCATTCAAGGCCATGTCGGACTCCGAGGATGAAGAAGAAGATGAGGAAGAGATAGCCATGTTCACGAGAAAGTTCCAAAAGTTTCTACGGAAAGGTAAATTTAATTCAAAATCTAAGGATATTAATAAACTTCCAATTTGTTTCAAGTGTAACAAGACAGGACATATGAAGAAGGATTGTCCACCAGAGAATGCAAAATCTAAAGGAAAGGCTTTCAACTTCAAGAAGGAGAAGTACACCAAGAACAAGAACATGAAGAACAAAGAGGCGTATCAAGCAACTTGGGACGATAGCGACTCTTCATCGGAAGAAGAAAGTCAAGAGACAAACGAGGTTGCTAATGTATGCTTTATGGCTTCACAAAATCAAGTAAGCGATGATTATGATTCGAATGATTTATTAGATGCTTTCAATGAGATTTTTCAAGAGCTTAAAAAAGAAAAAATTAGAACTAAAAACTTGGAGAAAGTAAATCAAACACTTTCCCAAGAGAATCTTAACTTAGATAAAGAAGTCAAGTCTTTAAATTCTCGAATTTTTAGTTTGGATATAAATATTGTATCTCTTAAGAAAAATTATGAAGAGATATCCAAGAATGTATCTAAATTTAATAAAGGAAAGGAGAATTTAAATGATGTTCTCCAACATCATGTTCAATCTAATAAGAGATTTGGACTTGGTTTTCAAAAGTTTCTTGAAAAACCTCATGTTACTAAGGACACTAGTATAAATAAGCCTGAATCTATTTCTAGTCTTAAGAATAAATTATATGAATTTTTTGAAAAACCTATAACTGTAGTTTTTAATGAAAAAAGTAATTCTGTAGTTCAGACCAGTCGTCTGAACCTAAATTTCAGTCGCCTGTCCAGAGGTCCTGAGTCTTATTCATCAAGACGAAAACCTCAGATAAGTCGAGTTTTTTTTTTGTAGGGCTGAGTGTGGATTTTAGTAACAGTCGACTGAAAGGTTCGATAAAGTCGACTGGACAGAGCAAAAATATATGGGTTCCAGTCAATCCGAGTCAGAAAGATAGAGTTACTTATATAAAATCATATATTCATTCTGTATGTAATTCTGTAGATTATATTTCTGCATTTGGTGGAAAATCAAACTCACCTTGGGTTTGGTTTTCCAAAAACTAATCTCTTTTGGACCAATGAAAAGGGTACCATATTCACATTAAAATTTTTATAGGTACCTAAAAGAGAACGTTGGATACTTGACAGCAGATGCTCAAAGCACATGACTGGTCATGCCAACCTTCTATCTTCCATTCAAGAGATTGATGGAGGAATAGTCACATTCGGTGACAACAACAAAGGAAAGGTTATTGGAATAGGCATGGTCGGTAAGCACACTAACCTTTCAATAGAAAATGTTTTTCTTGTTAGTAGTCGTAAGCATAATTTATTAAGTGTTAGCCAATTGTGTGATAAGGTATATAAAATTGTTTTTGAAAAAGATGCATGTTTAATTTATGACTCTACCATGCAAAATATAATTTTTCTAGGATTTAGGAAGAATAATATTTATGAATTGTGTTTAAAATCAAATAAAATTTTGAATGATTTTTTCTTACTAGTTTCTAATGATGATTCTTGACTTTGTCATAAGCGATTTGACCATGTGAACATGAAAAATATTGCTAAATTGTCTAAATACAACCTAGTTAAAGGGCTGCCAAGACTATCCTATAAAAAGGATAAGTTATGTGATGAATGTCAACTAGGTAAACAAATCAAATCTAATTTTAAGACAAAAGAAGTAATTTCTACTAGTAGACTTCTCGAATTAATCCACATAGATTTATTTGGCCGTACTAGAGTTGCTTCTTTAAATAAAAGTAGGTATGTATTTGTTTTAGTAGATGATTTTTCACGATTCACTTGGGTTTTTCTTTTTAAAACATAAGAATGATGCTTTTAATGAATTTGCAAATTTTTGTAAACGGATTCAAAATCAAAAGTCTTTAACCATAGTCACTATTAGTAGTGATCATGGTGGAGAATTTGAAAATGAAACGTTTTCAGAATATTGCAATAAGAATGGTATAACACATTTATTTGCATTTCCTAGAGCTTCACCACAAAATAGAGTGTCCGAAAGAAAGAATAGGACTTTGCAAGAGTGTGCACGTACCATGCTTATTGAAAGCATTTTACCTAAGTATTTTTGGGCTGAAGCTGTTGCTACAACTTGTTATGTTTTAAATAGAATTTTGATTAGGCCTAACCTTAAGAAAACATGTTATAAACTATTCTTTGATAAAATTCCTAAAGTATCTTATTTCAAAATATTTGGATGTAAGTGTTTCATTTTAAACACTAAAGATAATTTAGATAAGTTTGATCCTAGATCTAATGAAAGTATCTTCATTGGATACTCAAATAAAAGTAAGACATATAGGATCTTCAATAAGTCAACTTTGACTATTGAAGAATCCATGCATGTTTCATTTGATGAATCTTTGACTTCATCTACTGTTATTAAAGATGATGAAACTGATTCATCACCTTTAAATAACGTCATTAAATCTTTATAGCAGACTACCCTAGCGGATAAGTCGACCGATAAGGAAATCAAGTTGACTGATGGACAAGTCAAGTCTTGCGATGACTCAAATTTTACCAAAATCTTTTGTTGCTGTTAGAGATCATCCTCATGACTTAATAATTGGTGACATCTCATGTAGTATTCAAACCAGATCTCATGTTAACATGATTTCTCATACGGCTTTCTTGTCAGATTTTGAGCCTAAAAATATACAAGAAACTTGTGAGAATGAGTTTTGGATGAATGCCATGCAAGCTGAGTTAAACCAATTTATAAGAAATGATGTATGGGATTTAGTTCCATGACCTCCTGACCATACTATAATTGGTACCAAATGGGTATTCAAGAATAAATTAGATGAATCAGGACAAGTTGTTAGGAACAAAGCTAGATTAGTTGCTCAAGGGTATAATCAAGAAGAATGCATAGATTTTGATGAAACATATGCTCCTGTTGCTAAACTAGAATCAATTAGGATCTTGTTATCTTTTGCTTGTTTTATGAACTTTACACTTTTCCAAATGAATGTTAAAAGTGCTTTTCTTAATGCTTTTATAAGTGCATCCACTATCGTTGGCTAAAGCTATTATAATTTTAGCAATTAGAATTTAGCATTTAGGAAATGTTGCTGCTATCGTTATTTCTAATTTTAAAAAAAATATAGTATTAAACGGATCTTCTTCATTCGTCTAACCTTTTTTTAATTTTTTTTCATTAAAAAAAATGAGTAGACGGTGCTTCTTCATCCGTTTTATGTCAAGGACGGAGCATCATCCTCCGTCACTATTTTAAAAAAAAATTTAAATTTCGTTAAAAAAAATAAAAAAAAAGTTCAAGTGAACAGTGCCAGACTCCGTCTGGCACATTCACTTGATTTTTTAAAAAATTTTTTTGTCACCTTTAGCAGATAACATTAATACCCTTGCCATTTGAAAACAGACAAAAGCAACCAGAAGGATGATCTTCATCCTTTTGGTGCTTTTCATTTATATATATATATATATATATATATATATATATATATATATATATATATGGTCAATAGCAGTTGGATTTTTTTAAAAAAAAATTTAAATAAAATTGTGCCGTTGGATATTGTCTCCCACAACGGTTAAACCTTAGGGGTAAAAGGGTAAATGTATACCTAAATAATGTTTAGCAAAAGTGAGGGACGGATGAACTCTCACTTTCAAATTATTATTTTTTAAAAATAAAATTTACGTATTTAATAAATTGATTTTATATATTAAAAATCAAATTAACGAATAGACGGAACAACTTCATCCGTTTTTCAAATTTTTATTAAAAATCGAATTGAGATGGATGATCTTCATCCGTCCCAACCCTCAAACGGATGAACATCCTCCGTCCCCTATATTTAGCAATTTTCTAAAGCGGCTCCTAACTTTAGCAGCCTACTGTACATTCCTATTCTAAATTTTGAGTTTTTAGCGAACGACTACATGGCTTTTTCCTAAACCTATTTCTAATTTTTGAGTTTTTAGCCAACGACAGTGGATGCTCTAAAGGAAGATGTTTATGTTAAGAAACCATCTGGTTTCGAACATGAACAATTCCCACACCACGTTTTTAAATTTAAAAAGGCTTTATATGGTCTTAAACAAGCACTTCGTGCTTGGTATGATCAATTGAAGACTTATCTTTTAGAAACTGGTTTTGAAATAGGTAAAGTAGATACTACTTTGTTTATTAGGAGAAAAGAGACCGATATTTTGATCATACAAATATATGTATATGACATAATCTTTGGTTCTACTAATAGTAATCTATATCAAGAGTTTGCTAATACCATGAAAAATGAGTTTGAGATAAGTCACATGGGTGAACTCAATTATTTTCAAGGACTACAAATTAAGCAGTCACCAAATGGCATATTTATTAATTAAGGAAAATATGCTAAGAAATTACTCAAACGGTTTGGCATGGATAGCACGAGTAGTAAAACCACACCTATGGCTACTACCACCACCCTTGACAAAGATGAATTAGGTAAGAGTGTCGATAAAAAAGTCTATTGAGGTATGATTGGCTCACTCTTATATATAACTGCTAGTAGACCAGACATTATGTTTAGTGTATGTTTGTGTGCTAAATATCAGTCAAGTCCTAAAGAGACTCACTTAAAAGCTGTGACGTATTTTAAGATACATTAAAGGCACGTCTGAGTGTGGTCTATTTTATCCACGCACCGACGATTTTCAATTTTTGTCGTATAGTGAAGCTGATTTTGCTGGCAGTAAAACTGACCGCAAAAGTACTAATGGAACATGTCACTTTTTGGGACATTCCCTAGTCTCTTGGTGCAGTAAGAAGTAAAATTTGGTATCTCTATCTACTACAGAAACTGAATATATTGCTTCAAGTTTGGCTTGTGCCCAAATTTTGTGGATGAAACAAACCCTATTAGATTATAGTATTTCATTTTCAAAACCTACAATAATGTGTGATAATACCAGTGCCATTAATTTATCTAAAAATCCGGTTTAACATTCACGTACAAAATACATTGATATTAGACATCATTTTCTACGTGATCATGTTTTAAAGGAAGATATATCTTTAGACTTTATTTCTACTGATAAACAAGTAGCAGATATCTTTACTAAACTACTTAAGGAAGACACATTTATCACCTTAAGAAGAGAACTAGGAATTTACAGTTTTTATGATATTTCTTGATTTTTTTTATATGGTAAGTCAACTTAGCAATAATTTTCGGTCGACTTCCCAAGTATTTTTTGAGATTTATTTTTTCTGAGTTTTTTAGTGCTCTGGACAGTCGACTGTGAACAGTACTCAGTCGACTGCCAGAAGTATTACTTGAGTTTTTTTGTTTGTTTTATTTGCTCTCGACTAAGTTGCCTGTTCCTCAAAACCAGTCGACTGTCGCGCTTCAGTTTGTCTTTTAGATTCGAAAATGGCACACCTTTTGAGGCGATTTCTTTTACCCTTTCTTGCCCTTTGACCGATCTGATCCCTTGATTACTCCTAGAATCAATCTCAGCCTTTGATTCTAAAGTAAAATATCCCTAGTTCCCCTCTTTTTCATTCTCTCTATCTCTTTGAAGAAATAAACAGTCGACTGCTCCTCAACTCGACAATTTCAGATTTCAGAAGCTAACCAATTGAAGACTTCATTCAGATTTCGAGTCAATCACTTGCTAAAGTTCTTTCCAAGATCTCTTGAAGTCCTGTGCTTCTCTTTGCCTCTCATTGTTGGTATAACTCATTGATTTCTTTTCTTGTTTATTGTTTTGGGTTTGAATCATGCCTTCTAAAAGATCACGTAGTTCTAATGTTGAGGAAGGAAAATCCTCTATGAATTATCTCCAATATTTGAGAAGTCCAAACCTTGTTGAGAAATTTTTTTATAATTTGTCAAATTGCAATTTTTTCTGGAAGATTTGTTAATTTCCTGATCTAGATAAGTTTCCCTTAGCCCCGTTGTTTGAACAATGTGGGTTGTTTGAGTTATTATCTTTGGTGCACCAACCTTCCTATAACCCTCAGCTTATATATTTGTTTTACACAAATATGAAAGTTGTAACTTCTGAGGATGGTAGCAAAATATTTTTACTAACGTCAGTAAAACATATTCGCATGAAACTCACCTCTGCAAAATTAGGAGTTATTTTGGATCTTCCTAATGAAGGGATGGACTTAGGAGAGATTGAAATGGATGACGACTCTATTTTGTCTAAATTTTATTTGCCAAATCGCGGTCCTCCTATGACAAACAAATCAATTAGACCGCTTGCTAAACTTGTTGCAAGAATTTTGTCGTATAACATTATCCCTAAAACGAGTAGCTATGACCAATTCTCTGTTGAATTGCAACAAGCAGTGTATGGCATTTTCGGCAACATCCAAATCAATTGGAGTCGGGTCATCTTTAGTCGTCTTCATAAGACTCATTCTTCTTTTCTTCCTTTTGGTGCATTACTCACTCATGTTTTCAACTTCTTTGAAATTGATCTTGCTTCCGAGACGAGCGTAGTAAATCACTATGAGTCTTTTGATCGTGCAAGTTTAGCACGTATGAAGTTGCTTAACTCTCCACCTAGATCTCCTTCTAGGAATGTTCCTCCTATCCCCTTAGCCACTTCAGCTCGTCAGCCTTCTGCTTCTAGCTCATCTCATCTCCATGCTGATTTTGATGATCCTAGGAGTCTTTAGACTTCTGTAAATTATCTCATGGATCGCCAGGACAACCTTGAAGCCAGTATTTCCCATCTTACTCACTTGTTCACTTCCCAGATTCCACCTCCACCTCCTCCCTTTCAAGGTGCCGCAAACGATGATGAAGACGAAGATTGATTAGCTATATTCTCTCTAAATTTTTCTACTTTTTATGTATTTTCTATTTTATGTCGTGTTTTGAACAATGTACTTCAAATTTCATATGTATAAATTTGCTTTGGTTTTGACTTGTGTTTGTTATCTTGCAGTATGTTCCTCTTTATTTTTTCTCCTTCTATTTTCTTGTTGATGCCAAAGGAGGAGAAAAAGCTTGTGTATGCTATATGTGTATATGTTGTTTGCATTTGGTGCATGTTTTTATGCATGTTTTTTTAACTTATGCATATTATACATTAGTTACGGGGAGCATTTGTACTTTTATTATTATTGTAAGCTATTGTGTTGTCATCATCAAAAATGGGGAGAATGTTGATTCTTGATTTTGATAACTACAACACAATACAAAGTTGTGCTACTTCTTATATATTGCAGGATGTATCAATGTTAATACCATGTGTGATACACAAAGGCAAAATTGATCCAATGAAGCACTCAAAGAAAATTTTATCAAGCTACAAAGTTCTAAGTTCAAGACAAGACAGATCAAGCAAGCTTCAACAACTAAAGACAATGGCTCAAGTTCAAATTCAAGACTCAAGATCAAGACACGATTCAGTGCTTCAGTGTGTTTTATTAAATGTCTTGTAAACAATTGTAATTTTATTTCTTTGAGTTTTAGAATGATGTAATAGCCTTGTTACACATACACACTCACACATATCTATATAATTAAGTGTTTTTCACAAGTTTAAAGGTCGAAACAAGCTTGCCGTTTGGCACCAGTCGACTGTACCAGTACGAAACTGTCTGAACTTTTTCAAACTCTGGCTAATCGACTCATCATGGCAACCCAGTCAACTGTTCAAGTCGTTTCGACAGATTTCGGAATTTAAAACTTGTTTTTCGAATTCAAAAGTTTTATATCTGTTTTAAATCACTTTTATTAACTGTTTTACAACGTCCTAGTGATTCTTCTCTATAAATAGAGCCTAGGAATCACCATGGAAAGGTTCCAAGCATTTTTTATAAAAGTTTAAGTTTTTTCTTTTGAAAAAGAACAAGTATTCAAACAAGCATTCATAATCTTCTAAGTCTTGGTTCTCTGAAATCAGTCTAGTATAATAATGAATTCATTTTAGACTGATTTCGGAAGTTGACTTATTAGCCTCCATACAAAAATCACAATCACAACAAGGCTATAGGTTTTTGTAACTCTTTTATTGTTTTCTTTCACTCTCGGGGTTGTGAGAGTGTTCCTCTTGGTTGGAGAGTAGGACCCTAGGTTGTAGAGTCACGTTTTCACTCTTGGTTGAAGAGTGAGTTTGCTCTCTCTAGTGGAAAATCTCAAGTGGGTTGCTTGGGGACTGGATGTAGGTCGGGAGGACCGAACCAGGATACATCGCTGTGTACTCTGTGATTGGTTCTTTCTTTGATTGTATTTTCTTTACTTGAATTTTAATTTTTCTGTGAAACTTGTCTGGCAAGTCGACTGTCCCTCTTCTATAAGTCGACTGATCAGACTGGTATAACATAATCTTTGAAAACTTTTCTGACAAGTCGACTAAGTTCCGCTATAAGTCGACTGATCAGACTTGTATAAAATACTCTTCTATTCTGATGCCCCAGTCGACTGTATTCCCTTTTCAAGTCGATTGAACAGTAAGAAAAAGTTCAATTTCGTTATTATTTTTTATACAACACTATTCACCCCCCCTCTAGTATTTCTTGCCTTGCCTACAGGATCCAACATTTCTCACACAACAAACTCCCAAAACCAGTGGTGTTGCTGAGGTTGATGTCGGCCGGGACAGTGGAGGTGAGGGGGGTGTAGTGGTGGTGGCATGTCGATCGAAGCACCACCTCCACCCACCAGAGCTGTGGTAGTCAAGCATCGATCGCCTTGGTGCGGCCATCATCGCCAGTGGAGATGACGAACTCGATGGTCTCTCCCTCAGCTAGGGATAGGAAGCCGTCGATCATGATGGAGGACTGGTGGATGAAGACCTCCTCAGATCTATAGACGGGGGTGACTTGGTGCCATTCAACCACTTGTTGGTGCCGATTAAGTGGTAGCAGCCAGGGACTAGGTGAGCCCGAGGTGGTCGTGGTCAGGGATTAGGCGGTTGGAGGAATTATCAATGGGATGAGAAGGATGAGAAATGAAGCTAGGATAGAGAAGTAGATAAGAGAAGAGAGACCAAGGGTGAATGGAAAGGGGACGACGAACCGTAGCTATAGCCCCCTTCAACCTCAGATTTAGGATTTCTCTTTTTTGGGTTTGTGTGTGTGTGAGAGAGAGCTTCTTTTCTAATGTTCTTCTTGGGACTTTTTGGGTGATTGTGCTTGCGATCACATTATTGTATTCTTATTTCGTTAATTGCTTATTAATAAAATGTGTATGGCCTTCTTATCTCCTCTTTCATTCATGTTGCTGCTAATTTTGGCGTGGAAGCCAACAGAAGATTTGTGAATTCTTATAGAACCAATAAAAGCTAACCTCTTTACTACTTGCCGATGTTGACCGTCCTCAACGCTGCTGCTGACCTGCAAAAAGTTTGAAACATCGGGATTGATCGCTACAACGAATCCTTCGACGCTTAAGTCAATAATCTGAAAGATTATGAAAGAGATTTTATGTAGAAAAATACTGATTACCTGAGGTAGGGGGGTATTTATAGTCGCCTTTGGAAATAGTTTAGAGATAATCATTTATCTCTACTATGTGTTTTTGGATATGAAACATAGTTTAAATTCTTTAAGGATAAGAGATTGGTTTAAACCGTCTCTTAAGGATAATCATGAATTTAAATAACTCTTTAAATGACCTGGGTTTATTTATAATGGGTTGTCAACCTAACCCAGTAAGGCAAACCCATTTTTGAGTTATTGGACTTGGAAAAGACCCAGTTCCCATTTTTAAACCCGTTTGTAGTGGAAAGTATTGTTTTACCCCTGAGAGCTTTGAGATTCGTACCCGATTTGACTCTATTTCTAGCCATATCACACCCCCAATCCCGAAGACTGAGTTTCACAGTCTTTGAAGAGTAGATTGCCCATTTTTAATGGCTTACAAAATTTATCGGAGTTCTCAAGGACGTTTCAATCTCACTTGGAGTGTAACGATGCTTTTCTAAGTTTGTAAAATACTTGGAATTATTTTTGAATTTTTTGGATTTATTTTCAGTTTTCCATATTTTTCTGATTTTTTTTTCTTTTTTAATTAATTTTTGAATTTTTAATAAATTATTTTAAACTTTTTTCGGAATATAAAAATATTTTCAAGAATTAATAATTATTTTTAGAATTTTTAATTAAATATCTCGAATTTATTATATTTTTTTTGAATTTTTAAATAATTAATTTGAATTAATAATTTAATAAATTAATTAATTAAAAAGAAAAAACCTTGATCAGATCATAGCCGTCCATCACGATCTGGCAAAAATATATGGGAGATCGGACGGTAAACGTGTTCCATCAGCTCGGTTTGGCACATGTTCGGATCGAATCTGAGCTACTATGGTCCCGAGCTTGTTTCCACCAACGACCGGTCAGTGTTGACCGTGGACCACTAACTTTTTTTTGGGCATCAATCACAGCCGTTTATCTCAAGTGTTGGCCGTTCACCGAAAGTAGCTCCTTTTTTGTCTCGACCGTTGATTTGGAAGGAGCAATTTTTGAGGAGATCAGACGATACACACATTCGTCATTGTCGGATTAGCACTTGCTCGGATTTGTTCTGAGCTGCTGTGACCCCGACCCATCGTGGTCTAACGGGGTGGCACCACGTGTCGTTGACTGGTCAAAGTTAACCGGTCAATGTTTGACCAATGACCGAAAGTAGCTCCTTTTTAATCTCGACTGTTGATCTGGATGGCACGATTCTTGAGGAGATCGGACAGTAAACACTTCAAACATGGTCAGATCAGGGGTAGCTCAGATTCGTACCGAGCTTGCTTGAGGGCCGAACACACATGGATCTGTGCAGTAGTGCCACGTGGCATTGACTGGTCAAAGTTGACCAGTCCATGTTGACTTAGTCAACCCTTCCATTTGCCCTAGCGCAGTTGCATTGTAACTAGCTTTCCCAGTGCTACAATGGTCCGATTGGAGCGCGTGACCCCTCGTTTCGAAGCTGACTCGATGATCTACAATTTCTCTTCAGAAGTCAGTTGAAGAATCATCCTTATTCAGGGTCAAAATAGGCCCACAATATCTTTGCCTCCATGAAGTTGAGAATAGCTTGGTATGACTCCTAGGAAGATCCTTTCTTGGAGGTGAGTTGGTGGATCTTCTCTAGACAAGTTATGATCCGAACTTGTTGTTGGTGAAGATGAGGATCATTCGTGGAGAGAGCGGATGAAGAGCATCGACGAGCTCTAGAAGAGATCCATTCAGGAAGCGAGTTTGGGGAGTTTGGGGAGCAATTCAAAGGGTGAGTTGAGCTCTTAACTCATTTGGAAGAAGACCGCTTGGGAGACGAGCGGGATAAAGAGCATTACCAGGCTCTATGATAGAGCCATTCTGGATGCGAGTTTGAGGAGAAACTCTAGGGGTGAGTTGAGCTCCGAACTCGATTGGAAGAATGCCACTTAGGAGGCGAGCGGAACGAAGAGTATCACTAGGCTTTAGGAGAGAGCCGTTCGGGAGGCAAGTTTGAGGAGAAACTCTAGGGGTGAGTTGAGCTCTGAACTCGTTTGGAAGAAGGCCACTCGGGAGGCGAGTAGAATGAAGAGCATCACCAGGCTTTAGGAGAGAGCGGTTTGGGAGGTGAGTTTGGGGAGCAACTCTAGGGGTGAGTTAGGTAACATCCCGTAATTTCTAAAAGTATAATATATAGTATATACATATACTAGATTTTCCTGTGGGCACGTGCCTACGGCACGTCTTTGGAACGATACAATATATGAAAAGCCTTGTAAACAGTAAAACAACAATTATGTAGCTCAAGTTTGAATAGTATGATAATAATTAGTTGTAAATAAAAGTCCATGTTTCCATAAGTATATGTTGAAAAATAATAATAAATGAGGGTATAAAATTCAACTTCTTAGAACTTTGAGGGTGAAAAATGATGGAATTTAACTATTGAAGAGATATTTGCTATTTTCAATGTAACATGAACAATTAAAAAAAACATAAAAAATCTGAAAATTTACAAACCTGAAATCTGAAAATCTAAATTTCTGAGTAAATGGAGAGAGAATGAGAGAGATATATATAGAGAGAGAGAAATAATTAAATAAATAAATTAGTTTTTTTTTGGGGGGGGGGGGAGTTGTGAGGTTAGATTTGGGCCTTTGATTTTGAGATGATTGAAGGAGAGCCGCTTGATAGCTTTCTTTGTTTTTTATTATATAGATATAAAGGAGGATGGCGGTTTGGTAATAAAATGGAATTTAAGGGTGGGGCCCACGGTCAAAAGACAGCAGGGTGAGTGCTGCTAAATACCGTGACGTGGCGATAACATCACAATAGGGTGGCCCGCCTGTTTGAGCGTCACTGTCTCTGAGTGTTATGACGTGGACATGGGGCTGACCCGAAAAAGTGGGGCTCCTGTGTTGCTGATGTCACACAAGAAGAGAGAGAGAGTATTAGATAGTCCTACATTGGGAAATACACTAGATTAATTAAATATAAATAATATAGCCGATGATCAAGAGTCACCAATCCGGCTAACCACCTTTTGAGAGAGCCTGTAGTGAAAAGTTGTACTATACTATAAATAATTTATCTTCTAAATTGTATAAATTTTTTGGCAGGGGCGGGGGCGTTACAAATGGTATCAGAGCTGACTTTTGACACTGAGTGTGGGGCATGTCTATATAATTGGGCGGTGGATTCCGGAACTATAGACCCAGTCGGGCGGTGGATTCCGAGACTGTGGTGAGCCCTCAATTAATTCGGGACTGTGATTGATCGGGCGGTGGATTCCGGGATCATGATTAGTCGGGCGGATAGGAGGTCAGCTCAATTAAATTTGGGATTGTGATTGATCGGGCGGTGGATTCCGGGATCATGATTAATCGGGCGGATAGAAGAGCAGATGCTCCACATCGGCTAGAAAGTAGATCCTGCACTAGATTGTGCATGCCCCGTGCTCAGCGAGGATGCTGATTTCTAAAGGGGGGTTGTATGTAACTTCCCGTAATTTCTAAAAGTATTATATATATATATATATATATATATATATATATGTATATATATATATATATATATATATATATATATATATATATATATATATATATATATATATATATATATATAAAGGAGGATGGAGGTTTGGTTTTTAAATGGAATTTGAGGGTGGGGCCCTCGGTCAAAAGACAGTAGGGTGAGTGCTACTGCATACTGTGACGTGGCGATAACATCACAATAGGGGGGGTACTTGTTTGAGTGCCACTGTCTCTAAGTGTGATGACGTGGACATGGGGCCCACCCGAAAAAGTGGTGTTCCTGTGTTGCTGACGTCACACAAGAGGAGAGAGAGAGAGTATTAGATAGTCCCACATCGGGAAATACACTAGATTAATTAAATATAAATAACATAGCCTATGATCAAGAATCACCAATCCAGTTAACCACCTTTTGAGAGGCAGCCTATGGTGTTCAGTTGTACTGTACTATAAATAATCTGTCTTGTAAATTGTATAGATTGTTCGAGCAGGGGCGGGGGCGTTACATGTTGAGCTCCGAACTCGTTTGGAAGAAGGCCGCTTGGGTGGCGAGCGGAACGAAGAGCATCACCAGGCTCTAGGAGAGAGCCGTTCGGGAGGAAAGTTTGTGGAGCAACTCTAGGGGTGAGTTGAGCTCCGAACTCGTTTGGAAGACCACTCGGGAGGCGAGCAAAACGAAGAGCATCACCAGGCTCTAGGAGAGACTGGTTCGAGAGGCGAGTTTGAGGAGAAACTCTAGGGGTGAGTTGAGCTCCAAACTTGTTTGGATCAAGGCCGTTCGGGAGGCGAGCGGAACGAAGAGCATCACCAGGCTCTATGAGAGATCCTTTCGGGAGGTGAGCTTGAGGAGAAACTATAGGGGTGAGTTGAGCTCTGAACTCGTTTGGAAGAAGGAAACTCTAGGGGTGAGTTGAGCTATGAACTTTTTTGGAAGAAGGCTGCTCCAGAGGTGAGCGGGACAAAGTGTAACAACCCGCAAAATTGAAAATTACAATTTTGCCCTCATTGTTACGCACGTGTATTTTGTACCGTTACTGGTAATATTTGTAACGTGTTTTATTATGTATTTTGGATTCCGACTATTTATGCATTTTTCATATTCTTAAAATCCTATTTGATTCAACTCAAATATAAAATTTCAATTTCTGTATTTTTACGTGCTTTATACGTGTTATCGATGCACGTATCGACTATGTATTTTTCCACCACTATGTGTGATATTTTCTGTGTATCGATTATTTATTTAGTGACGTATTCGAATTCATTTTAT
This sequence comes from Hemerocallis citrina, assembly GCA_017893485.1. Taxonomy (NCBI): domain Eukaryota; kingdom Viridiplantae; phylum Streptophyta; class Magnoliopsida; order Asparagales; family Asphodelaceae; genus Hemerocallis; species Hemerocallis citrina. Next base: position 443,284,382 of record CM030358.1, on the reverse strand, counting down.
AAATGGAAATTCATTTTCCCTCTATTTTGATTAAAATACTTTTATACGTGTGGTGCACGTGTTTTCAATGTACGTATTGAGTACATTATTGAATATGTATATTAAATATATTTTTCTTATGTTGTGCGATGCATGTGCACGTGTTGAGCATGGAAGAGAGAAGGTGGCCGGCATGTGTTTGGACTTGGAGGGAAAAATGAATGTTTTGAATTTAGTAGTGGAGTTAGTGGATTTGTGGGAAAGTAGTTAATGTAACTACCCCAAAATCTCCTTTATAATCACCCCTAAACACACACTCTCATCTTCCCCTCTCTCTTTCCTTATCCTCTGCCATTTCCGAAAAATCCAGTCCAGCCAACCCCTTCTCGTTTCCTCCATTCACTCACCACACAAATGTGTGTGTGTGTGTGTGTGTGTGTGTGTGTGTGTGTGTGTGTGTGTGTGTGTGTATACCCCCTTCACATCTCCTCCTTCCTCTCTTTCTTTCCTTCTCTGTTCAAATTCAAAAACCCCTTCCAGCCAAGTCCTTTGTTGTCTCCACTCACATATAAACATACACATCTAGATGTATACCTATTCAATTATATATATGTTTATATATACATATGTAGAATTATATATATGTATATAGATAAGAGAATGAAGTGTTTTCTTGTGCTTCCTGTTTGCTGCCGATGGAGCTTGGGTTTTTTGGGTGCGCGGATTTCGTGGAGGCAGATTGGAGCTTCTCTTGGAGTTTTATGTGAAGAGATTTGCTTATACTACTCTTCTTATGGGTAGATATTTCTTAAATCCTTTCTAATTTAGGAGTATTGATGCATGCTAGTTGATAAATAGTTTAATTGTTAAATTTTGATTGGTATGATGAAAGTAGGTTGCATGATCTTATTTTAATTATGGCATGATGTGTTGAAATGGTGTTGTGATTCAAATAAATGACTAGAACATTGTTAAAATAGAAAAAGAAAAAGAAAGTATCATTTAGTGAATTGTTGGAATGAGAATTGATGCATGTTAGAATAATAGTCAAAATAATGCAACATGTATGAAAAAGGATTTTTGATGCTAATGTGGTAAAGAAATGTGGAATTAATCTCACTAGTATATATTTTATGAGTATAAGAAACTTTTATAAAGAAGTTTTGAGGAGAGACAACATTTTAATTGAAAATTCATGATATGAGTTCTTTGATGCATTTTGGAAGAAAGATTTTATTATATTGCGAAAAATGAGAAATTTATGAATTTAAAAACATGTATGATACTGTAATTTTGAAAGAAAATGTTCTCGAAAAGAATTAAATTTTTGAATGGTACAAATTAGTTGAGTAATCAAATTTTGTAAAGGAAAAATTAGATACAGTACAGTCTCTACAAAAAGTTACTAACCGACCTTATATCAGTTAGTCACACCAATTGGTCTTCGGGTGCGCTTTGGGCCTGTTACTGTTCATGGGCAGAGACTGGTCGTGGGTTTGAGTCTTGTTAGAGGCTCTGTTTTTTTTCAAAAGATTTGATTTTTCCCAAATGCAGTATAGTTGGCATATAAAGAATAAAACCCCTTTTTATACTGGTTAGTCACTCAGACCTACTGGTCTTTGGGTGCACTTTAGGTCGGTTACTGTTCACAGGCGGGGTTATTGGGCTCTGGGTTCGAATCCGGCCCTCTGCTTTTTGGGTTTTTATATTTTTTTAAATATAAATTCGATTTTGTTTGGGTTTATTTAGAGTTTTAAAAATTGGGAAAAAAAATTATTTATTTTCTAAAATTGTTTAGACTTTAGAAAAAAAATTCTACAATATTTTGATATATTTTGTGAGAATTAAAAGAGGATTTTACATTAAATAATGTTGAAGAACTCGATTTTATCGATTAAAACGTGACACTTGTTTAATTTAAGAAAGATGAAAATTGGGAATGCACTTAGATTCTTCTTAATGAGATTTTATGATTATTAACATTTGATTAAATGAATATTTGAATTGTATACAATGTTATAAGTGATTAAATTGATACAGAAGTTGAAGTGGGTTACTTCATATTTTTAGATTATAAAGAAATGTTTCTCTTTGAGAAAGAGATTATGAATAAAGAAATTGAAGTATTATTTGAGATTGACTGTAAAATACTGTTGATCTCTAGAAAGAGATAGTTGTTGAAATCTAGAGGCTAGGCGAGACCCTAGTGACTGAAAGTATTTATTACTGAATTTGAGAGCTAACCAGTGTGGGTTGAGCATCTCTTGAGAAGTAGCCAGTTGGGTTGACTGTCTCTTTTGTTTGGTTTAGGCCTGGTAGGGTAAGCTAGCTCTAGGTTGTGATGATTTTCTTCTAAAACAAATTAAAAACTTAAGGACTACACTATAGTGAAGATTTGATGAAAGTAAGAGAAAAACACAAGTATGAGGGCATCAGATCTACAGTGTGAGAGTATTCACAGGCTTCCTGCATGATGCATCATGTCATGGCATGGATACATCTCCAGACTTATCGGGACCGTGACGACGCTTGTAGGGTGTTTGGTGACTACGCAGTGTCATCGTTCCATGATGGATGCAAATTGTCCATAGATTGTCTGCATGATGCGTCATGTCATGACGTGGAATTCCCCTCCAGGCTGTCTGGGCATAGGCTCGTAACTCATAAAACATCTAGGATACTTGCCGTAGTTACCTTAGTAGTTTAACTCATAACATGGGATTCAACCCTACAAGTTGAAGAACGGTTAAGGGCTTGCCCTTGGATTTATGTAGAATGGGATGCATAAGTTCGAAGAAGTGTGCATTAGTGTCATTTAATATAAATAACTGCATTAAGGATTAAGTGCACAACACCCACGACATCAATAGGATAGTCCCTCTTTAGCTTTGTTTTTGATCAAGTTTGTGTTTGTTAAAGTATTTAAGAATCATTATACCTTCGGTATAGCGAGGATGACCATGTATAATATTTCGTCGGAAGATATACAGATGAATTTGTTACTGATGATTACTTAAATGCTAAAGTTGTTACAATTGTACATTTATCATTATTGTATTTTATTTTCCACTGTGTTATGATGTAAAACGATTTTGTTGTAATAAAAGTTTTAAATTCCTTCTAAAATTGTAAGAAATGAAGTGTAAAGATCTTGTGGAACTTCGATTTCAAGCTTATTTGGAATTCGGGGTGTTACACGAAGAGCATCACCAGGCTCTAGAAGTGAGCAGTTCAGGAGGCGAGTTTGAGGAGCAACTCTAGTGGTGAGTCGAGCTCCGAACTATTTTGGAAGAAGGCCTCTCAGGAGGCAAACGGAACGAAAAGCATCACCAGGATCTAGGGAAAAGCCGTTTGGGAGGTGAGCGAGATGAAGAGCATCACCGGGCTCTAGAAGAGAGCCGCTTGAGAGGAGAGCGAGATGAAGAGTATTATCGGGTTTTAGGAGAGAGCCATTTTGGAGGTAAGATAAGGGAGCAACTCTAGAGTTGAGTTGAGTTGAGCTCCGAACTCGTTTGGAAGAAGGCCGCTAGGGAGGCGAGCGGGATGAAGAGCATCACCAGCTCTAGGAGTGAGCCGTTCGGGAGGCGAGTTTGAGGAGCCACTCTAGGGATGAGTTGAGCTCCGAACTCATTTGGAAGAAGGCCGCTTGGGAGGCGAGCGGAACAAATAGTATCACCAGGCTCTATGAGAGAGTCGTTCGAGAGGTGAGTTTGAGGAGCAACTCTATGGGAGAGTTGAGCTCCAAACTCGTTTGGAATAAGAACGCCCGGGAGGCAAGCAGAACGAAGAGCATCACCAAGCGTTAGGGAATAGTTGTTTGGGAGGTGAGTGACATGAAGAGCATTGTCGGGCTTTAGAAGAAAGATGCTTGGGAGGCGAGTGAGATGAAGAGTGTCACCGGGTTCTAAGAGAGAGCCGTTCGGAAGGCGAGTTTGAAGAGACATTCTAGGAGTGAGTTGAGCTCCGAACTCGTTTGGAAGAAGGCCGCTCAGGAGGTAAGCGGGATGAAGAGCATCGTCGGGCTCTAGGAGAGAGCCGTTCGGGAGGCAAGGTTGAGGAACAACTATATGGGTGAGTTGATCTCCAAACTCGTTTGGATGAAAACCGCTTGGGAGTCGAGCGAGATGAAGAGCATCACCAGGCTCTAGGAGAGAGTCGTTCAAGAGGTGAGTTTGAGGAGCAACTCTAGGGGTGGGATGAGCTCCGAACTCTAGGGATGAGATGATGCAATTTGGGCCATAGTCGATCGACTAACCAATTCAGCTCACTTCTTGGCAATGAAACTCACTTCGACTATGGACAAGTTAGCCGAGATATATGTTGGAGAGATCGTCAGGCTTCATGGAGTTCCGTTGTCCATTGTGTCTGATCGAGATGCACGATTCACTTCGCATTTCTGGAGGAGTCTTCAGACAGCTTTGGGCACTAAGATGGATTTCAGCACTGCCTTCCATTCTCAGAATGATGGACAGACTGAAAGAGTCAATCGAGTTCTTGAGGATATGCTTCGGTGTTGTGTTCTAGATTTTGGATTCAGTTGGGAGAGGCATCTAGCTCTTGTAGAGTTTGCCTACAACAACCGTTTTCAGACTAGTGTCGAGATGGCGCCGTATGAAGCTCTGTATGGTAGGAAGTGCAGAACACCTGTCTGCTGGTTTGAAGTTGAGGAGTGGCAGATGTTTGGGCCCGAGATCGTGCAGCAGACCTCTGAAAACATCGTTTTGGTCAGGAAGAGGTTGGTGGATGCTCAGAGTAGGCAGAAGAGTTATGTAGACAACTGGAGAAGGGACCTTGAGTTCGAGGTAGGTGACTTTTTCATTCTAAAAGTATCACCTAGTAAAGGTGTGATTCGTTTTGGCAGAGGTGGGATGTTAGCCCCAAGGTTCATAGGCCCATATAAGATATTGAAGAGGATTTGGAAAACTGCTTAGCGGTTGGAGTTACCGGAAGAGTTGTCTCAGGTGCACAATGTTTTCCATGTGTATATGCTGAGAAGTTACATTCCAGATTCAAGTCACCATTTGCCCGAAGTGTCGGAGGGTTTGCAGCTAGATCTGATAAGGAATAAGATGATACCGATGGTCAAAGTAGTCTGGAGAAACTAGTTGGTTGAAGAGGCTACTTGGGAATCCGATGAGAGGATGTTGAAGGATCATCCTGAGCTCTTTGTTTGATTAGTATTTTCTTTTCCTTGTTATGTCTTGTTTTTCTCACTTTTTAAGCGTAGTTCCGAGGACGGAACTATTCTAAGAAGGGAGTGTTGTAACATTCTGAATTTTCATCTATAATTTAATATGAGTTTGTTTGATTTCACGTGTTTTGCACGTGCAAATTTATGTACATTTTTCCTTAGAAATTATTTACTTTTATGTCATGAACACGTATTTTACATTCTTCTCTTTTTATTTAAAAGCCTATTGGCCTAATTGTTTAATTCTAGCCCACACTAATTAATTTAATTATTTTAATTAATAAGCCCATGGATTTTTAGCCCATTGAGCTCAATAGTTTATTCTCATTTAAACGAGACAACCTGTAGGGTAGACTTATTTTTGTAACAAACTAATTAATAAACATGAACAATTAGTAACTAGGTGTGCATTGTGTGACACGTGCATTGCATTTTCACGTGCCAATGCTAGAGAGAGTGGGTGGGCCGGATTACACATGGAGAGTAGGAGAGATGGAATGAGTGGTGAGTATTTATTTGATCATGGGTGGTTGTTCTAACTCCCTAATGCTTCCTAGCCTCTCATCTACCCTCATCTAAATCAGTCTTAGCCCTCCATTTGTGTTTGAAAAATGTTTAAATACCCCCCTCATCTTCTTCATGAAATGCACTAGAAAATTTGCAAGAGCAAAAGAAAAGAAAAGAACAAGTTGTGAGAAAAAGATTGAGAGCAATAATGAGTAAAAGTGTAATGCCCCAAACTTCCTATATGGAGAATTCGAGACACGAGCCAGGACCTTTACATTTAATTAGCCACAATACACAGAAAAAATAGGAAAATTTAAAACTTTTTAATTAATACCAATATTACAAGCTAAGTGTTTCCATTGTTTCAATATATTACATCAGAGTATACAACAATGAAACAATAAACGTCGAGCTCTTCTCCCGAGTTTGTGATCCTGTATCCACAACCTATTTGATTGGGGACATCAGTACATATACTGACGCTTAAAGGTTGATGAAAAGCAGCGAATCTCAAAAACAAACATATTATAAGCATGGCAAAATGTGCCAGTGTAGTTTAAGTGTTCGCGGGTGCTATGACTTAGAATCTAATGTAATGTCAACTAGGACTATGTTTCTCTTATTCTAATGGAAGAAAGTCTCCATAATAGTATGCATCCTATACTACATACATCCCATCTCAAGCCATTTCTTCATATATAGGGATTTGAACTCGCATTATGAATTCTACTTTGTACACAATCTATTCTTGACAGATACAAGATGACTGATGAGGTTGCAGACGTGGTCAAGTCCCACAAAGTACGCTCATGGTGTTTATGTTTGCCACTACTATCCGGCACACCGGACCTCAATCAAAAGCCAGACGAACGCAAGGATCCGCAGCACAGGATAGCACGAAGCTTACCCTGTGGCACCCATAACTCATAGACTGTGGTCTAAGGCCCGTTCGCTTCCCCGGCATGGAACGTGATGGAATTCCAGGGTCCATCCCCTAGTTTTGAAAGGAGAACCTCCCGTTCTTATCATGATACTTCAGAAATTAACAGTGTGAGATACACAACCCGTGATCCCAACTTGTGAGAAGGCACTGTACATATCCCTTTGACGAAAAGGTACAACCCAATAACACCACCTAGTATTGGCATATAGGATGAGTTGGGTCATAGGGTATCACCCCTAATACCAACTCCTCTCTTTTGGCAAAATGGTTAAGTAATGATCTTTATAAGTTACTACCCTAACGATGTCACTAAACCTAAACAATCTTATGGGGTTTTCAACTTAGACTTACTTACGTTTATCTTGGTCCAACTCCCGGCCTATCGATCCAAGACACCGGTGACGGGATCTCCCTCACTCATCACTACCCCTAACTCGAATCTCGTCAACATTCTCAGCCTGCGATCAACCCACATCGGTTAAGATCCGTCGGCGCATGAGGTGTGATTTATCCATAGTTTCCAAGGTGGTAAGATACGAGTCTTGATGGTCAATGACCCCTAGGGTAACTATAAGACCCTACACGAGTTTTTTTTATCAAGTTAACAATAATAGTGACTTTCCAAACCATTATCACCCATATATTGAAGATGAAGAACGTTCACATGATATGGTCAAATTTTAATTAGAACCACATACAAATAGAATTCATGGGTTCTCTTTCCCAAATTTGAACTAGGACAACATGCAACTAGGTTCATGGGTTCTTTCTCATGGTTGAGCTCGAACCATCTCGAACCTAAATGCATGGGTTCCTCGTCAATTTGAGCTTGAACTATCATGGAGCTAGTTCCATGGGTTTCTTCTTAAAAGTCGAACTAGAACAAATTGGGACATGGGTTCATTTCATTAGTTTAACTAGATTAGCATGAGAGCTAAATTCATGGGTTCATTTTTACAAAATTTACCTAAAACCATTACAACATATAACTTAAGCATGCATGGATTCTTTTGAATCTAGAACAACTACACATACTCAAGCATGGGTTCATTTAGCATATACAACTCAAGCATGGGTTCTAACATACAACTCAAGCATGATGGGTTCTTTTCTCGAACACTACAACTCAAGCATGGGTTATTTTAGCATATACAACTCAAGCATGATTCTTTACTACACCTAGCAACTCAAGCATGGGTTCTTTAAACAACTCAAGCATGATTCTTTACTACAACTCAAGCATGGGTTCTACATATAACTCAAGCATGGGTTCATTTACCAGAATAACTAGCAACTCGAGCATGGGTTCTACATAAAACTCAAGCATGATTCTTTACTACAACTCAAGCATGGGTTCTACATATAACTCAAGCATGGGTTCATTTACTAGAACAACTAGCAACTCATGCATGGGTTTATTTACTAGAACAACTAGCAACTCAAGCATGGGTTCTACGTACAACTCAAGCATGCTTCTTTACTACAACTCAAGCATGGGTTCTACATATAACTCAAGTATGATTCTTTACTACAACTCAAGCATGAGTTCTACATATAACTCAAGCATGGGTTCATTTACTAGAAAAACTAGCAACTCAAGCATGGGTTCATTTACTAGAAAAACTAGCAACTCAAGCATTATTCTTTACTACAACTCAAGCATGGGTTCTACATATAACTCAAGCATGATTCTTTACTATTGCTTAAGCATGAGTTCTACATATAACTCAAGCATGGGTTCATTTACTAGAACAACTAGCAACTCAAGCATGGGTTCTACATACAACTCAAGCACGATTCTTTACTACAACTCAAGCATGGGTTATACATATAACTCAAGCATGGGTTCATTTACTAGAACAAATAGCAACTCAAGCATGGGTTCTACATAGAACTCAAGCATGATTCTTTACTACAACTCAAGCATGTATTCTACATATAACTCAAGCATGATTCTTTGCTACAACTCAAGCATGGTTTCTACATATAACTCAAGCATGGGTTCATTTACTAGAACAACTAGCAACTCAGGCATGGGTTCTATATATAACTCAAGCTTAATTTTTTACAACAAAAAGCATGGGTTCTACACATAACTGAAGCATGATTCTTTACTACAACTCAAGCATGGATTCATTTACTATCTATTACAAAGACTACTTCTCTTATGAATTACAAGTCATAAAATATTACAAATATCTAACTTTATTGAATCTACAAATCCTACATATTACAAAACCTACTTTTCTTTAACCTACTAGTTCCTACATACAACAAAATTCACCTTTTTGAACTATGGTTAGCAAGATTTGATATTTAACAAAGTAGAGAGCAATAAACAACAAAAGACTTATCTTTTAATAGTTTGTTGAGTTCTTCAACCCTAGAATGTGTATGTAAGTATTTTTACTACACTAATCTTTGTATGCTTTTAGTAATTCTACATTCAAAACTCTTCATATGGTCTTTTTTTAACTCACACTACTCATATGCACATATAATTAGTCTAAGTTGTTAAAATAACCATAAGAAAGCTTAAAGATAACACCTTTATGTTGTTTTGGTTAAGTTCTACCATCCATTTTTCTCATGGGATCATTTTGATCCATACAACCATGGTTATGCTTAAGATTTAGTCCAAATTGTTTATTAGAACATACAACAAACACACACAACAAAAAGAGAACAAGAATCAATACAAATTAAAATAGAGAAACCCTCACCTTGGTTTTCTTTGTAGGAATAACTAGCCAAGAACCATCTCCTTCCTCCTAGCTCCTTAGAAAAAGACCTACAAATGAAGAACTCTCTAGTTAGGGTTTTGTTCTCTCTTTCTTTTCCTCTCTATTTTTTTTTTCTTTTGGCAAATGAGGCAAAAGGTGAAGGGGGGGGGGGGGGGGTTCTATAAGTGCAAATACACTAAGGGGTTTTGCGAAAACCCCCTTGGGTCCAAGAGGTGGCCGGCCTACTATGGATGAGGTGGAGGGGTGAGGTGGAGGAGAGAGGTGGAAGAGGATTCGAGTAGAATACACCTATTAATCCTAATTAGGTAATTCCATTAATCCTAAGCCCTAGGTTTAAGCCTCCAAACAAATCCTAACCATCCATTTTTGATTAACCATGACAAAAATAAGATATTTTTGTCCAAAACTCATACTACATGATTTTTACAAACGTACGAAATTGATGCAATACGCATACGTATACATTAATATATATATATCGATAATTTTCCTTTGTTAAACCAAACAAACTGTATAAAAATAAATTAATTCCGAAAATAATAATAAAAATAAATTTTATTATCAGCTCGAAAGATTCCACTACCAAAATGGTATAACGCATATATATATGGACCGGTATTCATACAGATGATGATTAATAATTAAACTAAGTAATATCCACAAAAAATATTTCAAATCTTAAAAATAAAATTAAATAATTAAAATAATATTATTAATAATTGATCGGGATATTACAAAAAGAATGAGAGATTTGGGTGTGTGTTCCCTTTCACATTGGAGGCTGGCCTATCATCAAGAGGAGCAAGGAGGAGGAGCTCGAGTTCCATCAAGCAGGGAGGAGAAGGCAATTTTGGTGGCACAATTTAGGAGGAGAAGGAACCGTTCGTGCGTTCAAGTAGCTTTCTAGGATTTTTTCAAGTGTTTCTTCATTTAAGGTGGGCAATTTCTCAAGCTTCTAAACTAGATACCATGCTAGGATTGAAATTGTGAATATGCTAGAAACAATTAGGAAAGATTGCCCTACATTTGTTTGAAGAAATTAATAAGAAAAAGAAGTTCTAATTGATCCACATGAAAAGTAAGTAAAATAAATTGAAATGTATTATTTAAAATGTGTTATGATGGCTTGTTAATATAATGGCATGCTAGGATTGATTAATTATGATTTTTTATGAAAAATGTGCTTATGAATGATTGGTAGAATGTAATATATAGAAAATTGTGTCTATGGATAAATTATAAAATGCAAACTAGTACTCATGGTTAAGAAATAGATTGGTTTGTGGTAAAAAGTGTGTTTTAATTGCCATTTATGAGTTGTATTGTAGTCACTAGAATTATCATCAATGTTGCCTTTTGAAACATAAGAAAAGAGTAATTTGTGAAACTAAGATTAATTTAAGATCTTGTTTGTGTTAAAGAATGAAAACAATAACTATAAGAGCTCATTATGAATGAGGGAGAATATGTTGATAAGCGATTTTTTTCAAAAAAAAAGAAATATTACCATGTCAAAATGTATTCATGAATCATTTTTAAAATGAACTAAGGAAAGAAAAAAAATAGTATTTTATGTTTTAAAATGAGTTTTATACAATTTATGAAAGTACAAGTTACCGTTTTTCCAAAAAAAATGTAATCAGGAAAAGATCTAGATTTTCTAAGTGCAAATAAAGAAAGAGAGAAAAATCGAGTTTCTAAAAAGAACTAGAAACAGTACAGTCTGACAAAAAAGCATTTTTACTGATTTCCTATACGGGTGAGTCACTCGGACATACTGGTCTTCGGGTGCATTTTAAGAAGGTTACTGTAGCACAGCAGAGCCTTGGGTCTTGGGTTCGAGTCTCTCCAGAGACTTTGTTTTCTGAAAATTCAATTTTTACTTAAACCCGAAGCCCAAAATCCAAGTATAAATTAAGTCCCCCTTTAAACAGTTGGTCACTGTGGACTTTTTGGTCCTCGGGTGCGACACAGTGCTGTCACTGTTCACTGGTGGATGAGTGTGCGTGGGTTCTATCCGGCATCTGGCCAAAATTTTTTTTTTTTTTTTTAGTATTTCTAAGGTTTTTAATGTTTTAAAAATTGAGAAAAAATATTTGAATTATTCTAAAATTGCCTAGACCTCATGAAAAATTATTTCCTTGAATATTGACCTTTTATAGTGAGAATTAGAAGTAAAATTTTGAGAAGAAAAATTAATAAGATTTTACAATGTGATTTTCTTGGTAATTAATTATACAAATATTTTGTTGAACATAGAGAAATTTGTGAAGAGTTCAAAAATGAGATTTTTGACATGTAAAATATTGAGTAAAAAGAAATATGAGATTGTTGATTAAAATCAATGCAAATATGTCTTGAAAAATTAAGTGGGATTAGATATGAGATTGTTGTTCAAATTTATGAAATTTTGTTTATGAAATAAAGTAAAAGAAACATGATGAAAGGTGAAATAAAGTAAATGCAATTCTCTCCAGGATGTCTGGTCATGGGCTCGTAACTCATAGAACACCTAGGATACTTACCGCAGTTACCGTAGTAGTTTAACTCATGGCGGGGGAATCAACTCTACAAGACGAAGAACGATTAAGGGCTTGCCCTCGGACCTATGTAGTATGGGATGCATAGAATCCGAACAAGTGTGCATTAGTGTCATGTATTATAAATAACTGCATTAAGGACTAAGTGCACAATCACACACGATATCAATAGGATAGTCCCCCTTAGCTTTGTTTGTGTCAAGTGTATGCTTTCTAAGTAAGAGAAATTGATGTATTATATCCTAGCATCAGTTGTATGCGACTAACGTGCCCACAGTTTCTATGCAGGGTAAAGTGATTGACAAGTCAAAAGAATGAATGTTGCTTAAAGAAATGTTCAAGTTACTGTTTAATTTATGTAACATGTTGTAATTTATATTTCCGCTACATTGATGTAAACTCTGTTGTAATAAAAGTTTTAAATTCCTTGTAAAATTGTACGAAGTGAAGTGTAAAGATCCTGTGGAACTTCGAATTCAGTCTTATTGGAATTCGGGGTGTTACATAGTGGTATCAGAGCCACGCTTCCAAGTAGTAAAAATTTATAAGGAACGACACCCTATAATGGATATTAGAGTGTGAGTTGTGTATAGAGATTTAAATGTAAGTTACTTACATCTCTATGATAAATGCTTCTTCTTCTCCCTTCCCCAAGATGGCGAACCACCACGACCCGGTAGGCGATGATGATTGGCACATATTTGAAAAGGAATACTACCATGGACAAGGAGATTCTGACGAAGAAGATCCCGAGGATTATGAAGGGGAATGGCCCGAGTTCCGAGAGATCACTTTGCCTATGGACTCATCAGACATTCCATCCGACGTGGAAGAGCCAGATTGGAGAGATATCATCAAGTCTCTTCAGGGTCAAGTGGAGACTCAGAGGGAGAGAGCAGAGCTATTGCAGGCCCAGTGTGCAAAATGCAAGGAGAATATTGCAACACTCAGTCATCGTGTCTGGGAACTCGAGAAGAGAAAGAACATATATGATGTACTGAAGGAAGAAGTGGCAGAACTACGGGAAGAGCTTAAGCAAGCCAAGAGGAACCATAGGGATTAGAATGTTGTATCTTCTCAATGTTTTTACTTGATGCAGACAATGTTTTAAATTTGAATATACAAAATTTGAATTCAATTAAATGAAGGAAGTTGATTTAAATTCATGTTTTCTACTTCGAATTTAATGGATCTTTTGAATTAGAATATGGCTAGAAGAAGATCAAGGAATGGAGAAGGACCCAGCTATGGACTCAACTTGGAAACAAAGTTGGCTAGAGTCTACCATACCCTCAACATCATAGCCATGAATCAAAACCACAGGGGGATGCATGCGAATCCAGTTCATGATCAAACTCGTGGAGTCATTCAAGAGGATGAAGCCACCAGTATTTAAAGGGAAGTCAGACCCAGATGTAGCTGAAAATTGGATTCGACAAGTTGAGACTATCTTTGAAGTCTTGGAGACTCCGGAAGGTAGCAAGGTGAAGTTGGCTACATTGCAGCTTGAGAAGGATGCAGCTGTATGGTGGCAGTCAATGAAGCAGACTGTGAGAATGGTGTTATCGGCTGGGAGGAATTTTTGGAAGAGTTCCGTGGTCACTATTTTCCGTCTGATATCCAAAAGAAGAAAGCGATGGAGTTCTTGGCACTGCAGTAGGGAGGCATGCACGTCAGGGAGTATAAGACAAGGTTTACTCAACTTTCGAGATATGTACCCGAACTTGTGATGGATGAGAAGAAGAAAGCTCGAAAGTTCGAGCACGAATTGAGGCTGAGTCTAAGATCAAGGATGATACCCCTTGGTATCAGGAGGTTTGACAAGTTAGTCAAGCGAGCTGCAGCTACTGAGGCAGATATGGAGCAGTTTCATGCCGTCCAGAACAGGAGGAACAATTGGAATGTGGGGAAGAGGCCCGTAGTTTCTGGAAATGTCAGAGGCCAGTTGCCAGCTCAAAGGTTCAAACCTACGGGGGCAAATGCTATCAATGTGGCTGGATGACCCGGAAATGGTTGGGTGAAGTCTCTTGTAACCTACTTCAACTGTGAAGATGTGGGCCATTACAAATCTCAATGCCCCAAGTCGCGAGATATCATTCGCAATGGACCACCGCAGCAGGTTAGGAAGAGGCCGTACCAGCAAGGGCGAGTATTTGCCTTGACTGAAGCCGACACTGATGAAGAGGATCACGTCATTACTGGTACAGGGGCGGATGTTTAGTAGTTTCTGTTGTTCTTTTTCCCTGCTTTATTTAGTAGAACTATTATGTAACGAGAGTGTGTTATGTAACAGGAGAACTTTATTTGAATGGAAAGAAAGATGTTGTTTTGTTCGATACTGGATCCTTTCATACTGTTGTATTACCTAAATTTGCTAAAGTCTTGGGAGTCGAACCCGAAGATTGTTTCAGATAAGGTCTTAGCAGTAGCTACTCCATCAGGGGGGACCTTAACCACTGATCGGTGTCATGCAGACTGCGAGATCGTGATTGGAGGCAGGATTTTCGGGATTGATCTGATCGAGCTGAATATCCAGGGGTTCGATGTTATCATTGGCATTGATTGGATGTCAGTGTACAGTGCAAATATCGAGTGCAAGACCAAGGAAGTAATAGTGAAGGCTCCAGGGGGTCCTGAAGTCACTTTCCAACGGAAGAAAAGATTCTCAGATCTGGTGATATATCAGCAAGAAGAAGGTTCCTGTAGAAGTGCAACAAATTCCAGTGGTTCGGGATAACTTGTAACCCCTGTTTTTCGTTTTTTTGTATTTTTGGTGTATTTTTCTTCTTTCTTGAGTATTTATACTCTTCTTGTATTTTGGACCATATATTGGAGTTTTTTAAAATATATATATTCATTTTTGCTCATTTTTTTATCTTCTTGTGATTGATTTTTCGGTCCCTTGATTTGTTCTTGATCGTTATTATTGTTTTCTCTCTTTATTTGGTCCTTGTTCTCTTTATTTTGTTCTTGGGTGCTCATGGTATTTTGGTTGCTAATCCTATTGCCTTTTGATCCCTAATTATCTACCAAAAAAATTAGCCTATAAATCCTATTCAAATCCTAATTAAACTCAATCTCCTACTACTCCTCCTAAAATATCCACAACCCAAATACCCACAACCCTAAACTCCAATATATGTATACTCTCTCTCTCTCACCCTGAAACCCTAACCCTAACTCTGCCTACACCTTACCCCCGACCCCCTTCTCTGTTTTGCACCGCCACCCACCGACTAACACCCCAAGGCCCCCTCTCCCGACCTGCCCTTTTCCGTCGCCAGCACACCCCAACCCGAGACCCCTCTAGCCGCACACCATCATCTCCCGAGAACCACCTCCACCATCTCTCTCTCCTGTCCTCATCCCCGTCTGCCGGTGTCGACAGCAGCGATAGGAGCAACAGTAGTGCCAGCATCGGCCAGCGCCGCCGCCGCCCGTGCTACTCCTGATCTCTCTCTATCTTATTTGGGTTTGCATGTGCACGGAATTTGCACGTGCAGATTGCTTGGTTCATGGGTTTTGTTCGTTGCTGGAATCCGTTCCGTTATTCTTTTTTATAGTTTCGTCTTCGGTTAAGGCAAGTAACTTGTACTTAATTCCTTTGTATAATACAAGTCATAAATTCCTCTTGTAGTGTAGTTGAGTTCTAGAGACAACTCGTGTGTGATGTATGTTTGATGAGTATTTTCTCTATAGTGCTATTGACCATAGTTCCCTCACGACACAAATTTGACATGAAACAACTTAGGTTTTGACCATTATTGATGTGATTATGTTTGTGATATAATTATGAGAATCTGGGTGTTTGTTTGGATCCATGTGATATAGTTGTTGTGGACATGCTATATACCATATTTCATGATGTTTGGGCACTTAGTAGACTCTATAACATGTTTAGTTGTGTTTGGAACGAGTTTCGTACGTTGTATGTTGATTTGTTGTTAAGAGAAAAATTTGTATTTTGTCAGTGATCAGTTTTGATTGGTATTTTAGACCATATTAAGGTCATTATCTTAACTTCAGCATTAAACATGATTTTTAGATAAATCTATCTTCTTTCCAAATTTTCTGACAGAGATCGATTTCGTTTTTGTATGTGTGAGATATAATTGTTTTACTACCGAGGTGTATTATATTTCCATATTTTGCTTCTTGATGATTTCGATGACTAAACTATTTTTATACTAGTGCTAAGCATATTATTTTGATCTGAAATTTTTCACAGTATTTCTATACCTATTTAGGGATTACCCAGAATTTTGGTAGATTTTATTGATGAGTTTTATATACCATTTCATGCTTGTTTATGAAAACTATACTTGCTGGATTTTGCTCGCTGTTCTGAAAAGATTTGTATTTTCACCCTAATTCCTTTTTCTTTATGAAAAATATTTGTGCAATATGAAAGTTAGCTTATTCTGTCTATTTTCATCTCCCTTGGACAGATCTAGATTTCGTTTCATGGTTTGTGAGATATTACAGTTTTCGTACAGCAGTGTTGGGAATTCCAGATTTGCCAAACTATCGTTTCTTGTTGTTTTCTGATTTTTGTTGGTTAAACTAATCTTGCCAAAAAAATTTGAAACTTTATCTTCCGATACTATACATATATGGGAATACCCCAGATTTTTCCTAGATTTATTTGAGGTGTTTTGATGCCGTTTTCCTGACTGTGGATTCGATTTACTGATTTATGGTTGAAAGTATTTTTTGGTTTCAAATCAGTTTTGAGTTATGTTTTTCTAAAACATTATATGACTTATATGTATTCGCTAGATTCGGTTTGAAGTCTATTTTTCAGATTCTCTGACGGTTCTAAGTTTTGATATTTTTGGTAATGGGAATCGCTGTTTTAGTACTGTACTTTCGTGCTGTCCTAAATTAGGAAGTACCCTATATTGTTTCGTTATGTGACTATCTTACCATTTGTACATGCTTACTGGTTATTCTGAACTTTTGGGTCGACATATCATGCTAGATTTACTCTGTTTCATGCACATATACATCTGTCTTATAATAATTATAAAATGATCAAGCCGGTATTTATGAGAAAGATCTAGTAGTGGGAAAGCATAGAAATGTGTACTTAGAAGAGGGACCTTGTTTCCCATATGATTTTCTGTGATCTGTTATTCTGTACCCTGTCTACATCACTTCCTATAGGAAGGTGTAGAGAAGAAGAGAACCACTAGGTTGTATCTGTCTGTCTGGATTTTGCATCCGATATCTGTCTGTCTGAACCCTGAGTACACGACCCTATATGATCCCCTACGAAATCTACAAATATAACTATTTTGAATGTAGCAACCATGTGATAAAAGGATGGCACATGAAGTGCTACCTAGTTAGTAATTAATACAAGACTTATAAGAATCTGAATCTGTATCTGACATCTATATCTACATCTGTATCTGATATCTGAATCTGTTATCTATATCTACTGTCTGATTACCTGATTATCTGATTATTTGTTATCAGTCTGATACTATCATTTGACACTATTATTTGACACTATCCGTATATCGGTCTGCATGCTAGACACTTGACACATGTTATTATACCTAGTTGATTCTGTTATACCATGCTATATCTGTTTCTGCTATTATTTTAGTTGTTTAGTTTTCCATGTACTTGTATCCTGCATTACAAGCGGCCCGTAACTTGCATTGACGGGTACTTATTTTGTTTTTCCTTCTCCTGCAATTTATTGATTGCAGATCAGGATGGTCGTTTGCCCGATGATATTAGAGAAATTAAATATTAATGCCGGACTTCTTTTTGCTATTATTATTATCTGTTCCTTTTGTACGATGTATTTGAGTACTTGGATTTTATTTGTATATGGGCAACGTGACCCAGGATATTAACTTGTTCGGATCTGTTTATTTGAGACTATTATAATAATGGATTTCAATTAATTTCTATTGGAACTTTGTTTTGTTTTGAGATATATATGTCTGTGTGAGGATGATTCTTTTGGCTTCCGACTCTGATTATTCTAAGATTTGTTGTAAAGATTCTGAACATCTTATGGATGATACAAATCATTCGCTGGGTTGAGTCGCATTCCGTATTCCGTATTCTTTTGGGAAGCGGGGCGTGACATTACTTGACTGTGTTCTTGGAAGATTTGCCCGTGTTACCCCCGCATTGTGATGTAGAGTTCAGCATCACTATTCAGCCAGAGAGTGCACCTATTTCCAAGGCACCTTATAGGATAGCGCCTGTGAAGCAGGATAAAATTAAACGACAGATTGAGGAACTGTTAGAGAAAAGCTTTATTCAGCTGAGTGTGTCACCCTAGGGAGCAGCGGTGCTGTTGGTAAAGAAGAAGAATGGGTTGATGAGGATGTGCATCGATTACTGAGAGCTTAATAAGGTCAATGTTCAGAATAAATATTAATTTCCACGAATTGATGACCTGTTCGACCATCTACAAGAAGCAGCTGTTTTCTCTAAAATAGACCTTCGATCGGGATACCATCAGGTTCGAGTGAAGATTGAAGATGTGCATAAGACTGCATTCGGAACTCGACATGGGATTACGAATTCTCAGTTATGCCATTTGGAGTGACAAATTTACCTGCAATCTTTATGGACATGATGAACAGAGTTCTGATGCCGTTTATTGATTCTTTAATCTTGGTGTTTATCGACGATATTCTGGTGTACTCCTAGTCGGAGGAGGAGCACACTGAGCATCTGGCTGAAGTTCTGATGATGCTTCAAGAGCATGATTTGTATGCCAAGTTATCCAAGTGCAATTTCTGGAAATCTGAAGTGGCATTCCTGGGTCACATCCTTTCTAAGGAGGGAGTGGCAACTGATCATCAGAAGATAGAGGCGGTGAAGGATTGGGTAAAGCCTACTACAGTGAAGGAAATCAGAAGTTTTCTTGGGCTAACTGGATACTAACAGAGGTTTATCCAAGGCTATGCTTAGATAGTCGTGCCGCTCACTGGCCTGACAAAGAAGAATGTGAATTTCAAGTGGACCGAGCAGTGCGAGACAAGCTTTCAGGAGTTGAAAGAGAAGCTGACTACTGCTCCCATTTTGGATTTTCCTAAAGCAGGTGTTGAGTATGATGTTTACAGCGATGCTTCACATCGTGGGCTTGGTTGTAGGAAAAGTGATCGCTTATGGGTCTAGGCAACTAAGGTCGCATGAGAAGAATTATCCGACTCATGATCTAGAGTTGGATGTGATTATCTTCGCCTTGAAGCAATGGAAACATTACGTGTACAGTGAGAAATTAAACATGTACACGGACCATAAAAGCTTGAAGTACATCTATCAGCAGAAGGACCTAAATCTGAGGCAACGGAGATGGTTGGAAGTACTTGAGGACATTCGTCCTGAGATTAAGTACCATCTGGGGAAGGCTAATGTTGTTTCTGATGCACTTAGCCGTAAAATCAGTTTGGCTAGTTTGATTACGACTCAGAGGTATCTTGTAGAAGAGTTGGATCGGGCTGGTATTGAAGTTGTTGTGCAGGGTTTGAGAGCATCTTTGGCTCAACTGAGACTTCAGCCCACGCTGAATGAAAGGATTATAGCGAGTCAGAAGTAAGATGCATAGATTCAGAAGATGAAGGAGCAGGTTGGTACTGGCAGATTGTCAAAGTTTCAGATCAGGGATGAAGTGTTGTGGTTTGGAGAGAGGTTATGTATTCCATATCAATCAGACTTGAAGGAGAGTATTCTTCATGAGGCACATGCTACTCTTTTGTCGGTACATCCTGGGAGTACCAAGATGTACAAGGACATCAAGAAACATTTATGGTGGTCAGGTTTGAAGCGGGATGTGGCTGAGTATGTGGTGTAGTGTGAGATTTGTCAACAAGGGAAAGCCAAGAATCAGAAGCCTGGATGTTTATTGAAACCGTTACCTATTCCGGAGTGGAAGTGGGATAACATTAGCATGGATTTCATCACGGGTTTGCCCAAGAGTTCAAAGGGTAATGATGCGATTTGGATCATAGTCGATCGACTAACCAAGTCAGATCACTTCTTGGCAATGAAACTCACTTCGACTATGGACAAGTTAGCCGAGCTGTATGTTGGAGAGATCGTCAGGCTTCATGGTATTTCGTTTTTCATTGTGTCTGATCGAGATGCGCGGTTTACTTCGCATTTCTGGAGGAGTCTTCAGATAGCTTTGGGTACTAAGATGAATTTCAGCATTACCTTCCATCCTCAGACTGATGGACAGACTGAGAGAGTGAACCGAGTTCTTGAGGATATGCTTCGGTATTGTGTTCTAGATGTTGGAGGCAGTTGAGATAGACATCTAGCTCTTGTAGAGTTTTCCTACAACAACAGTTTTCAGACTAGTATCAGGATGGCTCCGTATGAAGCTCTATATGGCAGGAAGTGCAGAACACCTGTCTACTAGTCTGAAGTTGGGGAGCGGCAGATGTTTGGGCCCAAGATTGTGCAGCAGACCTCTGAAAACATCATTTTGGTCAGGAAGAGGTTGGTGGATGCTCAGAGTAGGCAGAAGAGTTATGCAGACAACCGGGGAAGGGACCTTGAGTTCGAGGTAGGTGACTTTGTCTTTCTGAAAGTATCACCTAGTAAAGGTGTGATTCATTTTGGCAGAGGTGGGAAGTTAGCCCCAAGGTTCATAGGCCCATATAAGATACTAAAGAGGATTGGGAAAACTGCTTACTGGTTGGAGTTACCGGAAGAGTTGTCTTAGGTGCACAATGTCTTCCATGTGTCTATGCTGAGAGGTTACATTCCAAATCAAGTCACCATTTGCCCGAAGTGCCGGAGGGTTTGCAGCTAGATCTGAGTTACATTGAGCTACCGGTTGAAATTGTAGATCGTCGGGAGAAAGTCTTGAGGAACAAGACGATACCAATTTTCAAAGTAGTCTGGAGAAACCAGCTGATTGAAGAGGCTACTTGGGAATCTGAGTAGAGGATGTTGAAGGATCATCCTGAGCTCTTTGTTTGATTTGTATTTTCTTTTTCTTGTTGTGTCTTGTTTTTCTCACACTTTAAGCGTAGTTTTTTTTTTTTTGAAGGAAAAGGTGGAGTATAGCCACCTTGTTTCATTAATAAGAAATTAATGATACAAACCCAGAGAAATGGGCCAGATTACAACCTACAGACAGGAAATAAAACATACATGAAGCAACATGACCCGTACAAACAACAAATCCCTCCAAAAACCCTGGAGAGTGGACCGACAAACAAGCTCGGTTTAGCAAAATTGTATGTACGTCAGTTTAGCTTTGTACACTGCATCCACGGCACATGCACACCCACCTGAAACAAGTCTGGCAGGATTTTAACACCCGCCAATCCCTGCCTTCTCCTCGCTGGGGGGACCCTATCGTTGGGCCCAAGCCCCGCTGGCGAAATACAAAGTGCTACGTAGTCCCCACCTCCCACAGCAAACAACCACCGGCCTGGCTCCACGGGCCCCATACCGAACCACTAAACTCACACACTTGAGCCCCAGATCCAAGGCGTTCACGACAACAGACGCGGGAGGATGCTCTGGCGTGACATAGTCGCTTCGCAATAGTGGATACAAGCACCCCGAAAGTTGAGATAAGTGAGCTCACATCACGGAGGGACCCCGAATACTTCGCAGACTACACCAACCCTGGAGGCCCAAATCATGGCTGCAGATCACCGTCATCGGCCCCGAAAGCGTGGACATGGTGGTGGCAGCGAAGGAACCATTCTAGCGCCACTGGGGGAGACGGATGACGGCGTCGGTAGAAGGAATAGGGCACAAGAGTAGCGAGTGAGTACATCTCATGAGGGGACCCCGTCTTCGGGCCCGAGCCCCACCACCGTGCAACACCACAATCTTCATACCGAGATACACCCAACTCAGACAGCTCCACCAACCCTCGACACAAATAAAACCTCCGCTGTCTCGCACTACGGCACTGCCATCCTCACCAATTTGCACAACATTTCGAATCGCAGCTAGAGAAGCACACTCTGCTTCTTCACACGCACTACCAACCCTCGAAAAACCAAATCATAGCCGCAGATCGCCGTGATTGGCTCTGAGAGTGTGGACATGGTGGCAACCGTGAAGAACATCTGGGCAAACATCAAAGCCAACCAACCCCTACCTAACCCAACCCCAACCCCAATCAACTCACCTCCAACTCCAAAACGACATAGAGGTCGTCGCACACAGCCCCTTTTACAGAACATACCCACTGGGGTGGACGGCCAACGCCTTGCTCGACATCAGGACCAGCGATGAAGGCCAGACGCATCGACGGAGAAGGAGGCGTCGCTCGACGAAGGCCTCGCACGACGAAGAAGGAGGCGTCGCTCGACAAAGGCCTCGCACGACGGCAGGACGCGTCGACAGAGATGGGAAGGCATCACCAGGGATCCACCAACTCCCAAACCTGATGATGCTGGTAGGAGGGGGCAGATGCGAAGAAGGACGCAGAAGGCCTGGGCAGATGGGAAGGCGTCATAAATTTTTTCTGTCAAGGCCTGGGCAGATGCGAAGGTCGACGGAGAAGGGGTGAAGATGAAAAGGAGGAGAAGGGGCATTAACGGAAAGGGAGTGGAGGTAGGGAAGACGGCGGTAGGAGGGGGCGGCGGTGGCGAGCCCTAGCTGCCGCCCCCCAGACATTTCTCTCTAGATCTAGGGTTTGGTTAGGGGATTTGAGGGTTAGTTTCTCTCTCTTTAAGCGTAGTTCTGGGGACGAAACTATTCTAAGGGGGGAGTGTTGTAACATCCTGAATTTTTATCTATAATTTAATATGAGTTTTTTTATTTCACGTGTTTTGCACGTGCAAATTTATGTACATTTTCCCTTAAAAATTATTTATTTTTATGTCATGAACAGGTATTTTATTTCTTCTCTTTTTATTTAAAAGTCTATTTTAAACTCTAGCCCTAATTGTTTAATTCTAGCCCACACTAATTAATTTAATTATTTTAATTAATAAGCCCATGGATTTTTAGCCCACTAAAACAAGCCCACTAGTTTATTCTCTTTTTAAATAAGACAACTTGTAGGGTAGACTTCTTTTAGTAACAAACTAATTAATAAACATGAACAATTAGTAACTAGGTGTGCATTGTGTGACAAGTGCATTGCACTTTCACGTGCCAATGCTAGAGAGAGGGGGTAGGCCGAATTACACATGGAGAGTGGGAAAGATATAGTGAGTGGTGGGTAGTTATTTGATCATGGGTGGTTGTTCTAACTCCCTAATGCATCCTAGCATCCCATCTACACTCATCTAAATCAATCTTAGCCCTCCATTTGTGTTTGAAAAATGTATAAATACCCCCTCATCTTCTTATTGAAATGCACTAGAAAATCTGCAAGAGAAAAAGGAAAGAAAAGAACAAGTTGTAAGAAAAAGATTGAGAGAGTTGTATGTGTGTTCCCTTTCACATTAAAGGTTGGCCTATCATCAAGAGGAGCAAGGGGGAGGAGCTCGGGTTCCATCAAGCAAGAAGAAGAAGGCACTTTTGGTGGCACAATCTAGGAGGAGAAGGAACCGTTCATGCGTTCAAGAAGCTTTCTAGGAGTTTTTCAAGTGTTTCTTCATTTAAGGTGGCCAATTTCTCAAGCTTCTAAACTAGATACCATGCTAGGATTGAAATTGTGAATATGCTAGAAACAAGTAGGAAAAATTGCCCTACATATGTTTGAAGAGATTAATAAGAAAAAGAAGTTCTAATTGATCTACATGAAAAGTAAGTAAAATAAATTGAAATGTATTATTTAAAATGTGTTATGATGGCTTGTTAATATAATGGCATGCTAGGAGCCTAGGATTGATGAATTATGATTTTTATGAAAAAAGTGCTTATGAATGATTGGTAGAATGTAATATATAGAAATTTCTGTCTATGGATAAATTATAGAATGCAAACTAGTACTCATGATTAAGAAATGGATTGGTTTGTGGTAAAAAGTGCGTTTTAATTTCCATTTATGAGTAGTATTGTAGTCACTAGAATTATCATCAATGTTGCCTTTTGAAACATAAGAAAAGAGTAATTTGTGAAACTAAGATTAATTTAAGATCTTGTTTGTGTTAAAGAATGAAAATAATAACTATAAAAACTCATTATGAATGAGGGAGAATATGTTGATAAGCGATTTTTTTCAAAAAAAAGAAATATTACCATGTCAAAATGTATTCATGAATCATTTTCAAAATGAACTAAGGAAAGAAAAAAAAATAGTATTTTATGTTTTAAAATGAGTTTTATACAATTTATGAAAGTACAAGTTACTGTTTTTCCAAAAAAAATGTAATCAGGAAAAGATCTAGATTTTCTAAGTGCAAATAAAGAAAGAGAGAAAAATTGAGTTTCTAAAAAGAACTAGAAACAGTACAGTATGACACAAAAGCATTTTTACTGATTTCCTATACGGGTGAGTCACTCGGACCTACTGGTCTTCGGGTGCATTTTAAGAGGGTTACTGTAGCACAGCGTAGCCCTGGGTCTTGGGTTCGAGTCTCTCCAGAGACTTTGTTTTCTGAAAATTCAATTTTTACTCAAACCCGAAGCACACAACCCAAGTATAAATTAAGTCCCCCTTTAAACAGTTGGTCGCTGTGGACTTTTTGGTCCTCGGGTGCGACACAGTGCTTTCACTGTTCACTGGCAGATGAGTGTGCGTGGGTTCGATCCGGCCTCTGGCCAAAAATTTTAGTTTTGATTTTTTTCTAAGATTTTTAATGTTTAAAAATTGAGAAAAAAATTAAAAATTATTCTAAAAATGCCTAGACTTCATGAAAAATTATTTTCCTGAATATTGACCTATTATAATGAGAATTAGAAGTAAAATATTGAGAAGAAAAATTAATAAGATTTTAGAATGTGAGTTTCTTGGTAATTAAAGATACAAATATTTTGTTGAACATAGAGAAATTTGTGAAGAGTTCAAAAATGAGATTTTTGACATGTAAAATATTGAGTAAAACTAAATATGAGATTGTTGATTAAAATCAATGCAAATATGTCATACAAAATTAAGTGGGATTAGATACAAGATTGTTGTTCAAAATTATGAAATT
This sequence comes from Hemerocallis citrina, assembly GCA_017893485.1. Taxonomy (NCBI): domain Eukaryota; kingdom Viridiplantae; phylum Streptophyta; class Magnoliopsida; order Asparagales; family Asphodelaceae; genus Hemerocallis; species Hemerocallis citrina. Next base: position 443,259,438 of record CM030358.1, on the reverse strand, counting down.
TTGTGTATGAAATAAAGGAAAAGAAACATGATGAAAGATGAAATTTGTGAATATGTATACTCTCATATTAATGAGCATGAAAAGAAAATTGAGACTAGAGTTTTAGCTAAATCCTCACATCGGCATGAATGAAAAAGTTGAAAGAGAAATGTGATAAATAAAGACTAAGATTGGGTCATGATTGATGTTTAAGACCGATGTAGAGGTAACGCTAATTCTAGAGTATTGATATTTATTCATGATTCAATTATCTAAGGATTAGGCACATAGAGAAGATGTGATGAAAGTAAGAGAAAAATATAAGTATGAGGGTTCTCGGATCTACGGTGTGAGAGTGTTCACAGGATGTCCACATGATGCGTCATGTTAGGGCGTGGATACTTCTCTAGGATATTGTACCGTCGGCGATGCTTGTCGGGTGCTCGGTGACTACGTAGTGCCATCATTCCATAGAGGAGGCGAATTGTCCATAGGATGCCTGCATGATGCTCATGTCAGTGCGTGGGATTCTATCCAGGATGTCTGGGCATGGGCTCGTAACTCATAGAACACCTAGGATACTTACCGTAGTTACCATAGTATTTTAACTCATGGCGAGGGAATAAACCCTACAAGATGAAAAACAATCAAGGGCTTTCCCTCAGACCTATGTAATATGGGATGCATAGAATCTGAACAAGTGCGCATTAGTGTCATGTAATATAACTAACTGCATTAAGGACTAAGTGCACAATCACACACGACATCAATAAGATAGTCCCCCTTAGCTTTGTTTATGACAAGTGTGTACTTTCTAAGTAAGAGAAATTGATGTATTATATTCTAGCGTCAGTTGTATGCGATTGACGTGCCCATAGTTTCTATGTAGGATAAAGTGATTGACAAGTCAAAAGAATGAATGTTGCTTAAAGAAATGTTCAAGTTATTGTTAATTTATGTAACATGTTGTAATTTATATTTCCGTTGCATTGATGTAAACTGTAACATCCCGTAATTTCTGAAAAGATATAATAGTATAATATATATATGTGTGTGTGTGTGTGTGTGTGTGTGTGTGTGTGTGTGTGTGTAATAAAAGTTGATGGCATAGCATGTAAATATGATGAATAGTGGATTGATGGAGGGGCCCACGGATGACGTGAAACAACAACAGCATCGGTTGGTTTCTCTGGATGACATCACCGATGGGTGACGTGGCACTGGGGCCCACCCATGTGGAGTTTGAGGAGCTGCAGGCGTCTTCCTCTAGCGTGCTGATGACGTGGGCGATGGGGCCCACGTGAGAGAGAGAGAACGCAAGAAGTAGAGAAGAATTAGTCCCATATCGGGATTTGTACTAAAAATAATTATTAATAAATAACATTGCCTATGATCAAGAGTCACTAATTCGGTTAACCACCTTTTAAGAGGCAGCCTGTGGTGGGCAGTTGTACTATACTATAAATAATTTATCTTCTAAATTGTATAAATTGTCCAAGCTAGGGGGCGTTACAAATGGTTATAGAGCTGACTTTCGAAACCGAGTGTGGGAGAGCAGTGAATTATGGACTCCAAAATGATTTCATGAATTAATAATCTCATCTCTCTTCTTTAAGTTCTGTATTACAAGTGGCGTTCTATTCAGGGGGGGTATTTACTCTCTATTTATAAAAATATGTATTACAGGAGTATTTTATATGCTTTGTTTTAAGTTTCAAACATTAATGCACGTTTTGTTCACAACAAAAAGGGGAGATTGTTGACCCTTAGTTTGGTGTGCACAAAATGTGCTAACTTGTACTAATAAGTTTGAATTTAGTGTGTTATATTTTCAGCATCAATTAACACCAAAAAGAGATTCATGAGAGATTCACAAATATACAAACAAGGAAAGTAATAAAAGAAGATTGCATATACGGGCAAAAGATAAAGCAATTCAAAAGGAGTTCTCAATTAATTGGTCTCCAAGCAATCTATCAAGACTGGATTTTTAGTAATATTTTCGTGAGATATTTATTGTAAACGATTGGTTAAAGATTGATTAGTTTATGGTAAGAAAACAAAGTGGATTCAATTTATACAGCCAAGAACCGGTCGACCGTACCTAATGCCGGTCGACCGTTGCAGTCGACTGCAACTTCAGCTGATTAAGAAAGCGGTCGACCTTTCATCTCTCTAGCTATGCCAGAGAGCTAAACGGTCGACCGCACACTTTTACCGGTCGACCGCAACTTAGGCTGTTTACCTTTTTAGGAATGTATCGTTTCTACTTTTGATCGATACATTTCCTCTTCTTCTTAAGAGAACGAATCCACTATGTCTTCTCTACCTATTGCTACTGAGAAAAAAAAACTTTGAACTAATCTCTTGATAATCAATCCGAGTGTGAGCATTAAATTGGTTGTATTCTTTAGTCAAGATCTTAAGCGAGCTTGAGTTTTCTTTTCTTTTCTTTTCCACTTCGGTGAGATTGACGGGACTTGGATTAGAAGTCCTGTGGGTGTAATAGGTCTCTCGGCCTGAATCCGAGAATCACTGTACTAAGGGTTTTGAGTATAGTGGAACGCTTGTGGTAGAGAATTGCTACAAGTAGGTGGTGTGGACATAGACCTGGAGGTCGAACCACATTATATCGCTGCGTCATCTGTGTTTGCTTTTCTTGTCTCTCTTGCATTTACTTTACTTTATTTCTTTAATTTTTAATTCCGCACGATCACCCTATTCAACCCCCCCCTAAGGGTGATTCACAGTGGTATCAGAGCGAGGTGCTTATAAAAAGCTTAAAAGCTTAAGCGAAAGGTCCAATGGCCGAAATCCCTCCTCCCCAGAACTTGTACTCATCGGAGCCTTTCGTTTTCAATGGGACAAGTCTTACACGATCACCATTTTTTGATGGAAAATGCTATGACTTCTGAAAAATTCGTATGTCTCATTTTTTACAGATGCTCGGAGAAGAGGTATGGAATGAATGCATCAACAAAATAGAAATCCCAGTTAGCGATGGAAAGAAGGCATTCACACCGGCGGAGTTGTCCCTCAAACAGCAAATTCCAAAGCCATGACAGCTCTTTATGCAGGGTTAAATAATGAAGATCGAATGCGATGCGGGCGTAACTGCAAAACAGCCTACGAGATCTGGAACAACATGCTGAAGCGGCATGAAGGAACCGCCTCCGAGGTAAAAGGTAAAGTGAATTTGTGCTTTTATAAATTTGATGTGTTCCGCATGTTTCCAGGTGAAAATGTGGACCAAATGCTCGCCCATTTCGATATAATTGCCCACGAGCTTAAGAGCTTGGGTAAGGGGCTTGATGATGACCGAAAGGTCGGAAAGCTCATAAGCTGTCTCACGCTAGAGTGGGACGTCAAGGCCGCGGCAATGAGGGAAACACTTCAAGAGAAGGGATTCGATTACTATATATTTCAAGGAAAGCTAAAAACGTACGAGATGGAAATGTTGGAGACAAAACGATACAGGCAGAACATCGGGATCGAACCGAAGACTGGGGAGAGAACTATTGCACTGAAAGCAGAAAGGGCCCGACCATTAAAAGCTGATTCAGAACATGATGAGTCAGACAAGGACATTGCTCTATTAACAAGGCAATTTCGTAAGTATCTCAAAAACAAGAAATGTGGCAGGTATCAAGAAGAAAGGGAAAAGTAGAAAGAAGACATATGCTACAAGTGCAAGAAGCCCGGACACATCCGTGCAAACTGCCCCTGTCAACAAAACAGGAACAGGGAATATTATCGCTCAAATCCAAGGCAGAATAAGAAGGCGCTAAAGGCAACTTGGCTAGACTCGGACTCAAGTGAGGAAGAGTAAGGCCACGGTGACGTCGGCTTCATGGCTCTTAGGAGTGGTGAGGTGCAATCACCTTCTCAAGAGGAGGTCATCGAACAACCAACTTATGATGAACTCGTAGACATATGTAATGATTTGAAAGACTATGCCAAGAAACTAAGTCGTGAACTTAAACAATATAAACAAAATTCTAATGAGATACATGACGCCTGCATAACAAAAAATGACAAACTGAAAAATAAAAATGGCCTAATTTTTTGAAAAACTTGAGTCATGTCAAAGAGATCAAGATATTTTGCTAGAAGATAATGAGATATTGAAACAACAAATTTGTGAATCACTAGCAAAGAATGATGATGACTTAAAAGAGATTGAGGAGAAATTTGTCTATATTGCCAAGCTCACAATTAACATAGACGAATGTAAAAAGAAATTTGATGAAGTAGTGGAAAGTTGTAATGAAGCTCTTAATCAAAATAGGATTCTTGATGCCACACTAGATACTCTTTATTGGAACTCAAAAGACGATGAGATAACTAGAAAGAGACTGTATAAAAAGGTAATTGAGCACGAAAAAATTATTTAAAAGCATGAAGGGCCCAGTTACTTTATGTAACCCCTGTTTTTCATTTTTCGAATTTTTGGTGTATTTTTCTTTTCTTGTGTATTTGTACTCTCTCTTGTATTTTTCTGAAACTGTATATTGAGTTGTTTCAATATATTTTCATTTTCTTTTCTCATTCTTGATTTTTGCAAGTTATTTCCAATTTCTTGGTTGTTCTTGTTCATGGTTGTTGTTTTCGCTCCTTATTGTTGTCTCGTTCTCTTTATTTGTTTTTTTTTTTTTTGGTGCTCTTGGTGATTTGGTGGTCTACCCCATTCCTAATCCTATTATTTGGATCCCTAATTGATTACCAAAGCCAAATTACCCAATCCTAGTTTGAATCCTATTCAAATTGATTTCCATTTGTCTTATTGGATTAACCCTATTAGTACTCCTAATCTACCCACAACCAAATACCCAATAACCCTAATCACCTCCATATATTTATACCCCCTCTAACCTATCAAACCCTAACCCTAACACCTAAACCCTCTCCCTCTCTCTCTCTCTCTCCCTTGGCGGCTGCACACCCGAGCCCCCAGGCCGACCCCCTTCTCCCGATGCCAGCACCCAGGCTAGTCGAGCCTCCTTCCCGGCCTGTATACCTCCCAGCTACAACCCCAAACCCGAGCCCCTCTCCCCTTGGCCATCCCGACCTCCTCGCACCACCTCTTACTCCCTCCTCTCACTTTCTTGGTGTTCTTTCATGGCCGCAAGCCACCATCGCCGTCATCTCTCGCTCTCTTGATCTCTCGTCTTGTGGAGTTTTGTTCGTGTGGAAATTTTTGCTCTAGTTGCTTGGATTCGTTGCTTCGTGAATTTTTGTTCGTGGGTTTTGCTTGATACTCTTGGTTTTCATTGTTCTTCATCTCGGTTAAGGCAAGTAACTTGTACTCCAATTTATTTGTTTGATACAAGTCAAAAATACCACCTATAGTGTAGTTGGGTCTAGAGAAGACTCCTGTTTGTGTTATCTTTGATGGGTTTTGTCACTATTGTGAAAACTTGACCATAGTTGCCTCACGACACAATCTTGACATGAATTAACTTAGGATTTACCCGTTCTTAATTTTGATCATGTATACGAGACTTTTGTGAGAATTCGTGATTTGGTTGAGACCCATGTGATATATATGGTGTGGACATGCTAGATACCCTAAATGATGATGTTTAGAAACTTGATAGACACGATTCTATGTTTGGTTGTGTTTTGAACAAGTTTTGTATGATATATGTTGAGTTGTTAAAGAGGAAAAATCTGTATTTTGTTGCTGATCTGTTTTGTTTGCTATTTTGGACGGTTTTAAAGTCAGTGTCTTAATTTCGGTATAAAACATGAGTTTTAGAGAATTCCGTCTATTTTCCAACCCCTGTAACCTTGCCTGATTTCGTTTTCGTATGGCTTATGACTGTTTTACTTCAAAGGTGTAGATAAATTCCATATTTCGTTTCCTGTTGATTTTGATAACTAAATTAATTTGATACTTGGCTACACATGTTATTTTGATCTGAAACATTGGTCATTCTTTCTATACTTATCTAGGGATTACCCAGAATTTTGGTAGATTTTATTGACGAGTTTTATGCGTTGTTTCATGCTCGTTTATGAAAACTATAATAATTACTGTATTTTACTCGCTGTTCTGTAAAGAAACGTATTTTCACCCTGATTCCTTTTACTGTATGGAAAATATTTGTGAAATATGAAAGTTATTTTATTTTATCTATTTTCATCTCCCTTTGGCAGATTTGGATTTTTTTTCATGGCTTGCGAGATATTTCAGTTTCCGTAGAGTTGTTGGGAATTCCAGATTGGCCAAAGTACCGTTTCTTGATGTGTTATTATTTTTGATGACTGATCTAATTTTACTGGAATATTATGAAACTTTATATTTTGATTATAGACATATAGGGGAATACCCCAGAGTTTTCTTGGAATTTATTATGATGATTTCTTGCTTTTTTCCTGTATTTGAATATAATTTACTGATTTCTGGCTGAACGTGTTTTCTGGTTTAGATTCAGTTTTGAGTTGTGATTTTATGAAACACTATATGACATATTTATACTCTCTGGATTCGTGTGGAAGTCAATTTTCCAGATCCTTTGACGGATCTAGATTTGGATGTTTGTACTAGCGGAAATCACTATTTTTGTACAACATTGTCTTGCTGTCCTGAATTAGAAAACTAGTTGTTTTACCATGTTATGTGTTATCTTGTACCTGTACTTGTTTATCTTGCACCCTGAATCTGATACATGTTTATACCCTGTTATCCTTGCTTTGTTTTGCGATACATACATGCATGCCTAATTATAATAATAAATGACCATGCCGGGGTTAAGGGAAAAATCTAGTAGTGGAAAATATAGAAACGTGTACTTAGAAGAGGACCTGTGTCCTGCCTGCCTGTTACGTGTTCATGACTACATGATTCACGATTCTGTTACCTGTACCTGATTGTATGCTTCCCTATAGGAAGATGTACTCGAAAGATAACCACTAGATTATGCCTGTTTCCTGTACCTGACTGCATACTTCCCTTAGAAAGGTATACTCGGAAGAGAACCACTAGGTTCTACCTGTTCCTGTTATTCCTGATATCCTGAATCCTGAGTATACTGCCCTATGGACTCCACTATGAAATCTAAAGTGAAACTGTTTGTTGTAGTAACCATGTAGTAAAAGCTGGGATGCATGAAGTGCTACATAGATAGTAATATAACAAGACTTGACATGACTTAATCTGATTTCCTGTACTTGATACCTGATTATCCTGTTACATGTTTACCTGTTTACTTGACACTTGATACATGTTTCCTGTACCTGTTAGTATACCATGCTACTTGTTTCTATTTTCCTGATTCATGTTAGATATTATATTTCTGTTGACACACTTATACCATGCTATGCTTGTTACTTAGAATTATCTAACCCCTGTACTTGTATCCTACATTATAAGTGGCCCGTAACTTGAAATTGACGGGTACTTGTTTTCTTTTTCCTTCTCCTGCAAATTTACTAATTGCAGATCAGGATGGTCGACTACCAGATGGTATTGACGAGATGATATATTAGTGCTGGATTTTCTGCTTTATTATTATTATTACTTGTTGCTTGAACATGAATAAAATGTACTTGATGACTTGGATATTTATTTTGTATTTGGGCGATGTGACCCAGGATATTTGACTTTTTCAGAATTTGATTATTTGAGATTATTATATTTGGTTTCAAGTAATTTTTTTGGGTATCTTGTTTCAATTATGCATGTCTGGTTGTATATTTTGCTTCCGACTCTGATTATTCCTGTGATATGTTGTAAAGATTCCTGAATAGCTTATGGATGATGAAAATCATCCGTTGGGCTTTTATTATGTATCCGTATTCCGTTTTCTTTTTGGGAAGCGGGGCGTGACACTTTATTACAAAGGATTCAACATCCTATCATGATAACAGAGGGCTTGGTTACAAAGAGCCAATATCTCATCAAAAATCATCATTTCATACACACTTGTATAAAAATCAACACAATCACAAAACAAAAATAAATCATACAAGTGTGCATGACCCAAGGCATAGTCGAATCACATGTAATTTTTGCTGTAGACTAGGGCATATTACTTATAACTGTTCACTTAAAAGGAACACTAATCTTGTCTGGGTAAGGAAGAATGTTGATACAGGCTCAAAGCTCACATGGACACCTACAAACATACAGGAAGGGAGTACAAAGCGTTCAACATAGAAAACTGTAGTAACCTTGATAGAAAACGCACAAGTCTCATCTGGCATAGCAGTAACCTGCATCTCTATCAAGGAAATAAGTGAAGGACATTGTTCTTCAAGTACGTGCAGTAATAGGTAAAATCTAAAAATTGTTTAAATTACAATAAATATAGAATTACAAACTGTGATTGCAAAAACTGTATAACCAGTCGACCGACCGGTCGACCGTATCTAATAAATATTAGCTTATTTCGAGAAAGGACCGGTCGACCGTCCACCCCTCTGACCTTGCTTACCATGTTAAAATTCTACTTAAAGAATAGTGCGGTCGACCGTATACTAAACCGATCGACCGACACAGTCAGTTGAGTCTGTTTTTACCTCTCTACTATAAATAACTCTTCACCTTCAACCTATTATTTCATCCCAAAAACCCTAGCCCTCTCTCTAAAACCCATCAGTAAAATTTTCTCACCTCTCAAAACTTTCCACAAATCTTTTTCCACCTCTCTTTTGCAAATGGCTTCCTCATCTCAAAGACCAAAGGGCAAGAAGGTAGTATCAAAATTTGTCACTACAGAGGGTATCGTATTTCGAAACTCTCAATGTGCAGACCGCTATTTCTTTTCTCTTGTGGGTGCTCCTGTTGTAGCCAATAGGGCAATTAACCTATCAGCTTTAGGGGGCCAATTTTCTGTTGTGGTCAGTGATATGGCTAAAAATGGGGTTAAATCGGAACCGTCCAAACTTGGCACGAATCTTAAAGCCTAAGGGTAAAAAGGTAATTTCACCTACAAATGGGTCTGAAGTGGGTACTGGGTCTTCTCCTCTAAGACCCACCAACCCGCAAACGGATCCATCTCAGCTGGGTGCGGGTTCCAACCAGCGATGAACCCAGTCCATCAGAATAGAATTAGGGTTTCTGATTGCATTCAATCAACAGCCCTGATTCGTTCTATCCTTTCGCTGGGAATTAGGGATTACATTCCTAATCTGATCCCTATGGCGGCTATAAATACCCTCCATCCACCACTATTAAGGGGTAATCAATCTTTTGTCAATTTACGCTCTCTTATAATCTTCCTGATTACTGACTTGAGCGTCGGAGGGTGCGTCGCCGGGATCAACCTCGGTGTCTCGCACTTTTTGCAGGTGAACGGCGGGAGTCAATGGTCAAACTCCGGCGGAAGAAGTTAAGGTTTGAATATTCGGTTTCCCCAAGAATCCACAAATACTATCTGTTTGCCCCCACACCAGATTTAGCGGTAACAGATTGGCGCCATCTGTGGGAACCAACAAATAGCAGCCCTTCCTCTCCCCGTTGGTCAGATCTACCCAGCCATGCCTCCCCGAAAGCTAAGATCCAGAGGGTCCAACCGTGGACCCACTCCTCCTCAACCACAATAGGAGATCCCCCTCCAAACCGTCCAGCCGGCGGGACTTCCTCCTCAACCTGATCAGGCCCCACAACAGGACTAACCTCCTCATCAGAATCTCCAACCCCCTCGGGGTCAGACTGGGCCTCAGAATGCCGGTGCGGGGGGCTCCCTTCCCAATCCTCCGAAACAACCTCTATAACATGACCACGACTCCGTGCACAACCCCTCTACAGACTCCATGGCATCTCACAATCCCCGGGCCTCCGATGACCTCCGCAACACCCTTAACAATCGGCATAAAGAAGAGGATCTTCACCGCTGTTTGGATGAAAGGCAGGCCCGAGAGGGAGTCTCCCACCAACAACGTCAAAATGAGCGATCTCCTCATCGCCGAGAACATAGGAGGTCTCCGCCTCACCAAAGACAGAGAGAGTCCCCTGAGCACTATAGAAGAAGGCCAGGCTCACCGAGGGATGATAATGCTCCTATCACCCGTGCCGAATTCCAGCAATTCCAGGCAACCATCTTGCAAGCCCTCCATCTCCGACCCAACAATAACAATGCTCGGAGGGTCCCCACTCCTCCTACGGTTCAAAGCCCTCGCCGACGGTCCCTAACTCCTCCCCCAGCTCCTAGCAACCCCCAATGCATTCCTAGTCCTCGTCACTTCTGGAGCTACCGTCGTCGTAGCCCCCGCTCTCCCTTGTACGAAGACAAGTCCAGAGGCTCGTTTGATTACCGTCGAAGGGATGAAACTGTCTACCGTTGTCTCCACGAAATGGAGAGGCGCTTGGATCAGCTAGACAGAGAAGAAGAGCTTAGAGGAAGGACCCTCCGTCCAAGCCGACCTCCTTTCTCTCGAACCATCATGGAGGCGCCCGTTCCAATAGGCTTCAAGCCTCCCCAATTCGAGACTTATTCTGGGGAGTCTGACCCCATCGATCACATCGAAAGCTTTAAGACCCTCATGCTAATCCACCAAGCTTCCGATACTCTGCTGTGTAAGACCTTCCTCGCTACTCTCAAGGGTCCGGCCCGGGAATGGTACTCTCGCCTCGCCCCATCCTCAATATTCTCGTTCGAGCAATTTGAGACCCTCTTCGTCACCTACCTTCGTGTGAAAAGGTCACCGCGGAAGCTAGGTCCATCGCTTCCCTCGACCAGTCGGTCGCTGCAGCAGCATTCCAATCAAATGTCCTTAACTCCAACCTTCGGTCCTCCCTCGCCAAGAAGCCCCTGCAGAACTTCTCCGACCTCCTTCTCCGAAGCGAGAAGTATATTCGGGCTGAGGAAGCTGAGCATCGCCCCACCTTTAAGGGGCCTTCCTTCGGAACCAAAAGAAAGGCAGGTGAAGAAGAGGGAGCCAAGAAGCTCCAGAAGGACAATGGCGGTCAGCGCCGCCCTCCCCCCATGTTCGAAAAATTTACTCCTCTCAACACCAATATTTCCACTATTCTCATGGAAGTTGAGAAGGAAGGGGTGATACCTCCTGCCCCGAAGATGAACACCCCTAGCAAGAAGAGGGACAAAGAGAAGTGGTGTCGCTATCACCGGGACCATGGCCACGAGACCAATGATTGTCGGGCCTTGAAGAACGAGATTGAGACCCTTATCCAGAGGGGGCAGCTGGCCAAATTTGTGAGAAAAGACCGAACCGATCTTCCTCCTCCCCCTCGGGGGGCTAACAAGCATCCTGAATGACGCAATGAGACACCTGAATTCGAAGAGGAGCGTATCCTACACCTCATCCATGGGGGCCCCATAGGAGGCACTCCAACTCCTCTAGAAAGGCTTTCTAAGGGAAGTCGACTCAGTACACGGCATGCCCCCTCCCAAAGGCCTCGGAGTACCGGTCACTTTTTCAGATGAAGATCTTGAGGGTGTCCGAACCCCCCATTGTGACGCACTAGTCATCAACCTCCATATGGAAAATTTTAAAGTGGAGAGGATCCTGGTGGACAATGGCAGCTCCGTTAACATCCTCTTTCTCGCTGCTTTCAAAGGGCTCAAACTATCTCAGGACAGACTTAAGCCTGCCGGTTACACACTCCACAGGTTCACGGTAGTGCCAGTGACTATTGAAGAGGTGATCACCCTCGACGTAACCGCTGGCAAAACTCCTACCACCCGAACGGAGCCGATGGATTTCATGGTCGTCGATGTCCCCGCTGCTTATAATGTGATCCTAGGCTGACCCGGCCTGGCCGCTCTCGAAGCTGTCCCTTCCGCCTATCACCTCAAGATGAAGTTCCCCACCCGGGCAGGGGTAGAGGAAGTAAGAGGCAGTCAAGAAATGGCCCACAAATGCTACATGACCTCTACTGGGGGACCAGTCCTCTCCCTCGAAACTCTTGAAATTCCCTAAGAGAGTGTCCGTCCGACGTCCGAGCCGGTGGATGAATTGGAGGAAGTGCTCTTCTCCGAGCAGGACCCGAGCCACAAGTTCTTTATCAGCAAGACCCTCCCATCTGCCCTATGCTCCGACATAGTCCAATGCATTAGAAAGAACCACGACCTCTTCGCATGGTCGGTAGCCGACATGCCAGGAATCTCCGAAGAGTTCCTCGTCCACCACCTAAGTGTTGCACCGGGGTCCAAACCAGTTCAACAGAAGAGATGCAAATTTGCTGCCGAGTGCCAACAAGCTATAAAAGAAGAGGTGGACAAGCTCCTTAAGGCTTGGTTCATACAGGAGTTCAATTATTCCGAATGGCTATCAAATGTTGTGATGGTAAAGAAGGCCAACGGGAGCTGGAGAATCTGCATCGATTTTACCGACCTGAACAAAGCATGTCCCAAAGATCCCTTCCCCTTCCAAGCATCGACACCCTGATTGACGTCACTTCGGGCCATGAGCTTCTCAGCTTCATGGATGCTTTCTCCGGATACAATCAAATCCGCATGTTTCCCCCGGATATCCCGAAGACTTCCTTTGTTACCGATCAGGGCCTCTACTGCTACAGGGTGATGCCTTTCAGGTTGAAGAATGCAGGCACCACCTATCAACGTCTCATTAACAAAGTCTTCCAAAGTCAAATCGGCCGCAACATGGAGGTGTATGTTGATGATATGCTTGTGAAGAGCATCCATGGGGCCGACCATGTCACCAATCTACAAGAGGAATTCGATGTACTCAGGAAACATGATATGAGGCTCAATCCGAACAAATGTGCGTTCGGAGTCTCATCGGGGAAATTCCTAGGCTTCATGGTCAGCCAAAGAGGAATTGAAGCCAACCCCGAGAAGATCAAAGCCATACTGGACATGGCTCCTCCCAAAAATGTGAAAGAGGTTCAGAAGCTAACCGGGCGCCTCGCAGCTATAGGGCGCTTCCTTTCCAAGTCAGGGGAAAAGTGTCTTCCCTTTTTCAAGGCTCTCAGAGGGGCAAAGGGCTTCGAATGGGGTCAACAACAGCAGGAGTCGTTCGATCAGCTTAAAGCCTATCTAGTCAACCCCCCTCTCCTCAGCAAGTCTATCCACGGAGAAACACTCTACCTCTACTTAGCTGCCTTCGAGCAAACCCTCAGTGCTATCTTGGTGAGGGAAGAAGACAAGGCTCAGAAGCCCATCTATTACGTAAGCAAGGTACTTCGAGATGCCGAACTTCGTTATCCAAGGCTAGAGAAGATGGCATACGCCTTGGTTATGGCATCTAGGAAGCTTTGCCCATATTTTCAGTCCCACTTGGTGGTCGTTCTTACCAACCAACCGCTGAAGCAAATCTTTCACAAGCCAGAAACCTCTGGCCGCCTCATGAAATGGTCGATCGAGCTGAGCCAGCATGACATATCATACCAGCCTCGGACCACGATCAAGGCTCAGGCCTTAGCTGAATTCATTGTTGAGAACACCATTCCCGAGGTCAATCGAGCAGCAAACGGGCCTCCAATCTGGTCGGTATATGTGGACGGGTCCTCTTGCATCGAGGGAAGTGGAGCCGGGGTCATTCTGGCAGGCCCAGATGACTTCGTTCTTCAATACTCCCTCTGCATCAACTTCAAGGCCTCCAACAACGAAGCGGAGTATGAAGCCCTTATAGCTGGTCTCGGAATGGCCCACAAAGCAGGGGCACAACGTCTCCGGATATTTAGTGACTCTCAATTGGTCGTAAATCAAGTCTTGGGCGAGTACGAAGCACGATATGACCGAATGTCTAAGTATCTAGCCAAGGTCCAAAATCTCATGGCTTAGTTCGAAGAGGCACTTATTCAGCGAATCCCTAGAGAAGAAAATTCCCAAGCAGATGCCCTTTCCAAGTTAGCCTCTTCCTCCCTCCAAGGTCTCGAGCAGACTGTCTTGATTGAGGTACTCCTAAGGCCCAGCATGGAAGAAGAAACTTCCGACTCGATGGAGTCACTGCCTGTTCAACTTCAGGATAATTGGATGAAACCCCTGATAGAATTCCTAAGGGACGGGCTCCTCCCCGAGGACCCAAAAGAAGCTATTCGAGTCAGAACCAGAGCGGAGCGGTACACCCTTGTTGAGGGGGTCCTGTACAAATGCTCCTTCACTCAAATAGACGGTCGACCCTACTTGAGGTGCCTTTCCCCGGAACAAGCCACATATGCCTTACAAGAGCTTCACGAAGGCATAGGTAGAGCACATTCAGGATCCAGATCACTTGCCCGGAAGGTGTTGAATTATGGATACTTCTGGCCTACCCTCCTCCAAGACGCCGAACGGCACATTCGGTAATGCAGCTCTTGTCAAAAGTATTCCAAAATTCGTCGCCTACCCCAAGCTCAGCTCACTTCCCTATCAAGTCCGATCCCTTTTGCAATGTGGGGGATGGATTTACTGAGGCCGTTTTTCCCAGCTCCCGGCCAGTTCAAATTCTTAGTCGTGGCAATCGACTACTTTTCAATGTGGATAGAGGCCGAACCCTTGGCTACAATCACCGAGAACAAAGTACTTCAATTCTTCTGGAAGAGCATCATCTGCAGGTTCGGCATCCCTCGAGTCCTTATAACAGACAATGGAACACAATTTACAGGGGCCGCATTCCGAGCTCTATGTGAAGACTTCGCCATCCAACAACGCTTCTCCTCCATCTCCCACCCACAGTCAATTGGTCAAGTAGAAAATGCCAACCGACAAATCCTCTCAGGTATTAAGAAGAGGCTGGATAAGTCCAATAAAGGCTTATGGGTGGATTAGCTCCCTAACATACTGTGGAATTACCGCACTACCAAACGGACCCCTACAGGAGAGTCGCCATTTAATCTCACCTATGGGTCTGAAGTTGTGATCCCCTTGGAAGTCGGCGTACCCTCTCCTCGCCTCATTGCCTATGAAGAAGAGCAGAATACCAGGGAACTTCGGGCGAATTTGGATTTGATTGATGAGCTCCGTGAAAGAGCCTCGATCCGCCAACAAAGCTACCGAAGGAGGATCGAGCTGGCCTACAACAAGAGGGTCCGTCCCGCCAACCTCAAAGAAGGGGACTTGGTCCTCAGAAAGTTAGCTATCTCATTCCCCAGTCAGAAGAACAAGCTAGCGCCAAATTGGGAAGGACCCGACAAGATCACCAAAGTGGTTCGTCCCGGGACATACCGTTTAGAAGACCTTGAAGGAAAAGAGATTTCCAGGACTTGGAATGCCGACCATCTCTTAAAGTACCAAGAGAGCGCATGAACGCCTCTCCGAGTACCGTCAGATGTCGAACCGTTCCTTTCACTTCACTTGCATTTTACCTTTGCTTCTTTATTTCTCCAATGTAATAATGGCTCGCAACTTAGAAGCAGCTGACTATTAGTTTTTAATAAAGAACATTTTTCTTCATATCTTACTTGTGAATTGCTTGTATCTCTCTGCTTTTACCTTCTTTATACTCTAACAATGAGTTCAGAGTCCAACACTTGGCTCGACTCCGCTTCGCAAGCTTGATCTTAAGCGATCTAGAAGTGGTTCGCCATTCAGAATTGCTCCCACAACCGTTGAAACATACTCAAACGACGAGTTCGGAGTCAACACTTGGCTCGACTCCGCTTCGCAAGCTCGCTCTTAAGCGATCTAGAAGTGATTCGCCATTCGGAATTGCTCCCATAACCGTTGAAACATACTCAAACGATGAGTTCGGAGTCCAACACTTGGCTCGACTCCGCTTTGCAAGCTCGCTCTTAAGCGATCTAGAAGTGGTTCGCCATTCGGAACTGCTCCCACAACCATTGAACTATACTCAAACGACGAGTTCGGAGTCCAACACTTGGCTTGACTCTGCTTCGCAAGCTCGCTCTTAAGCGATCTAGAAGTGGTTCTCCATTCAGAACTGCTCCCACAACCGTTGAAACATACTCGAACGACGAGTTCGGAGTTCAACACTTGGCTTGACTCCGCTTCGCAAGCTCGCTTTTAAGCAAGCTAGAGGTGGTTCGCCATACGGAATTGCTCCCGCGACCGTTGAAATATACTCTCGCTTCGCAATCGCGCGCGAAATCCCTACAACTAGGCTAAACATGGGAGAAGCTGATGCTAGGTCTACCATTCATATGCTAGTCTTGGTACACTACATCTCTTGACCCTCACAGTTGGAAGGTCATTGATATGAATTTTCTATATTCTTCATGTTTCCTCGAGAGAAGGAATCAGCTTCAAACATGAACTTGTTAGAGGCCTCGGTGAATTCCCAGGCTGGATAGTCCTCAGTTTTTTCACAAGTCGAAGTCGAAGGGCTCTGATAGTTCGTTTAAAGTTGAAGTAATCCTCCAATAGGCGGCTCTCCACTGCAAGAAACTCACTCTCACGGATTCACGAGCCAAGAGGTTCGAAGTAGTGCTTGGCACGCCTAGTCGAGCGCTCTTGGCATCGATGCCCAAACAAGCAAAATTTTTGCTCTAGGATCTCTGTAGGCCTAGTCGAGCGCTCTCGGCACCAACGCCCAAACAAGAGAAACCCTTGCACTGGACCTCGCCAGGCCTAGTCGAGCGCTCTTAGCACCGACGCCCAAACAAGCAAAAACCTAGCTCCGAACCTCGGCACGCTAAAGATAGTCATGAGTAACATAACAACAGAAAGGTTTCAAAAACGCACAAGTTCAAGAAAGAAAAATGAGCATCATTTCGATTAAGTGCGGGGAGACAATTACAAAGTGGCATCTTCTTTACAACTAAGCTACAAGACTTCCAAAAGCAAAAACTACAATGCCGACTCGTTACACTTAGACAAAATGCAAAACCGAGAAGACAAAAAATCTTCAACGCTTCCTTAGCGCGGGGATGTTTCGCTTCAAAGACATTCGAGGACGGCGACGCTTGACCCCGGCACTCGTCTCTAAACCAGCGAACTGAGACGTGTCTTCGGTGCTGCTCCTAACAGTTGTGCCGACGGATGCTCCGCTCAATGAAATTGCAATGCCACTTTAGGCATCACCCGAACTTGGTCGGCCTACGGGCGAACGTGTCGCGAGCTTATAAAACGAAATGCCTCGCTCACCCTCCTCGCGAGTGCATGAAGTGCTCCTGACATTAATTGGCCCCGAGTGTGGCTTTAGGCGAGCCACTTCAACCTCTAGCTCAGCAATCCTCTGTTTCAGAGACTCATCTCCTGTGCCTACCTCGAAGCGAGAAGGCACAGCGGAGCTTGGAATGCTAGGGCGACTGGCGATAATCAGGTGGAGGTGAGTGACTTCGATGCCCCTGTCCACTGTGGCTCTTTTCAACGCATCGACCTCTGCCATCAACTCGTCACGTTCGTTCATCAGCCTGCCCACTGCCTTGGTCAGCTCCTCTTCCTCCGCCAAAAGTTCGGCCTCCACAATCTGCAAGTGGTGCACTTCGGTGAGCATATCGTCCCTCTCCGCTGTCATCTTCGACAGGGAGAGTTGGAGACACTTCAACCTTAGCCCATTTGTGAATGTTGTCGATGAGCCATCCTCCTCGTCTACGGGAGGAATCTCGGCGAGCCGACCCTCTAGTCGCCGAATCTCGATGTCCCGTCGGCTCAAAATCACCTGCAAGTGGTTCCGCTCGCTCTTAGCCCTGCGCAACCCCAACTCGACCTCATAAAGGCGCTCTCAGCACCTGGCCAAACTCACCCTCGTCGACCCCAAGCCACCCTCGGAACCAAACTCCTCCCCGAAGCGAGTAGGTTCGACTGAGTGGGTCGCCTCAGCAAGCTGAAAAGATCAAAGCAAATAACGTCCTCAGTAAATAGTCACAAGTTCACTCCTCATCCGAACCCTGAATAAAAGCTACACGCACTAAGACGAAAGTTCTTTGTCTAAACACTCAGTCGAATTTCAAGCAAACAAAAAAGGGGGGGTTGTTCAAAGGAGACATGGGGTCAAGCTCAAAAGTTTCTTTCATTCATCACAAAAATGTGGGGGCCAGTCCCCAATTAGGCAATACAGGACAAGACAAAACTCGAAAAAAAAACAAGAAGAGAAATCAAGGGTCGACCTCTTTCCCGGGGCATCGAGAGTGGATGGGGATGGACCCAACCGATGGGGGCTAAATCGCCAACAGGGTTACTTCGGTGATCTGCACCTCGCCGACGACCTCAACCTCGTGGTCGTCCTCATCGTCGCCTTCTTCTTCTTCTCCCTCTGACTCAGGGTCGAAGCCCTCGACATGGCCCGAGAACAGCCTCCACCTCGAGTAGTCCACCTCAGGGTATCGCTCCGATACCTGGGAGATGGCTTGGGCATAGGCCTTGGCCATGTTTTAGGCAAGGAAGCCCTGCGCCTCTGCCATGGTGGCCTCTTCGGCCCCCTTTACCGTGGCATTCTTGGTCTCCGCCACCTCGG
This sequence comes from Hemerocallis citrina, assembly GCA_017893485.1. Taxonomy (NCBI): domain Eukaryota; kingdom Viridiplantae; phylum Streptophyta; class Magnoliopsida; order Asparagales; family Asphodelaceae; genus Hemerocallis; species Hemerocallis citrina. Next base: position 443,241,195 of record CM030358.1, on the reverse strand, counting down.
CCAGCTGCTTGGCCGACTCCTCCTTCTGCTGCAGAAGGTCGGCCTCGAGCTTCGCGGCCAGGCCTTCGAGGTACTCGACCCTCATCGACCTCCCCTCGAGCTCGACCCTCAGCTTGTCGAGCTTCGTGCTCATTCGAGCCTTTTCGCCCCGAGCCCGGTCGGTCTCCTGCTTCAGCTCCTTCTCTAACTCCGTCATCTTTTCCGAAAGATGACCAAAGTGGAAGACGATCTACGACAAGACAACAAAAGTGCAAAGAGTTAGAAAAATCCAAAGAGAAAGTAACCAAAAAAAGCAGAAATTCAACACTTACCGAAACCGCCGAGCGCGCGATCTCGATGGCATTGTCGCCCGCCAGGCCGGCCTCCATTGCGGCTCGGTCCTTTGGCATCGCCAGGTGTTTGACCACCTGCATGCTCGCCAAGGAGTCACCAAGGAACCCATCATGCTTCCGAACCTGCCAGTCTGGAATGTGGATCCTCTTGTGCTCCTCAGTCCGGAGCTCCTCGGCCGTCACCGTCAGCGGGTGCGCCTCCATCCCAAGAGCTGCAGAGATTGGGAAGTCCCCCGCCTGAGTCGATGCCGAGGCTACTCCTGCGGCCGAGGTCGGGGTCACCACAGCCGGAGGCTCCACCTCCTCGGCTATGCTCGTGCCCCTCGGAGCCTTCGCGGGCGGCAGCTTGGTGGAAACCCTCTTGCGCTTCTTCGGCGCCTTACTTCCGAGGGCGGCCCTCTGTGCCATCACCGCGTCGAAGTCCATTGCCTCTGCATCGAATAAGAAGCCGGTTAAAGACAAGTTGGAATAGGCAAAGTAAAAAAAAAAAAAAAAACGTAGAAAGAGAATGTCTTCGGTCAGCTCTCTCCAATCGTACTTCGGCCTGTCTAGAAGAGTCTGCACTGCCTACTCTTCTTGAGGGTGAAGCACCGGCGACTCTCTCACTCGCGTCGACACCTCCTCCACAAAGCTGGTAGGTATGGGCCACGCCTCTGCGCCCCGCACTATGAGGTATTTATCTTGCCAGTGCTTGATGGAGTCGGGGCAGACGACGAGCCGACCTCCGTGCCTCGGAGCTAGGTAGTACCGGAACTCTGACCGGTTCTGCTGATGAAGCCGGTAGACAGTCCAAAGTACCCTCAGCTCTGGCTCGATCCGAGCCGCTTGGCAGTGGAGCACGAACCCATTGATAACTCTCCACGCGTTCGGCATCAGTTGAATGGGGCTGACACCAAACTACCTCAGCACTTGGATCGCGAACGGGTGGAGAGGTAGCCGAGCACCACCGATGAAGGCATCAACCGGCCAGAAACATATGTTTACTGGCTTCGGCAAATTTGCCCTAGCCCCGGGACTCGACAGCATAAGCTCGTACTCCTCCGAAATTTGGAAGCTGTTAGGGTTATATACTGAAAGCATCACTTTTGTATTAACTTTATTTCCTTATTTTTTTTGAATGAGAATCATATGGGCATATATTTGCATATTGTGTTTATTATAATATTAATGCAAGTATCTGATATTCTATAAGGTTGATAATATGGTGTGAGGAGACACACAGAAGATCATATTATCAGTTCCCTATGGAATATATAAATAATTCACAACCTAGACGGACTTGGACAATCAATTGGAAAGGTTGTAGTGTAATCTGGTATTAGTCTATCTTGACTTTAGGTTTACACTAGTACACTTTGTGTGTATTGAACAGGACCACTTGAGGTTGTTCTCTTTGTACTGACTACAAAAGAGAACAAACACCTCTGTTATTATGGATGCTTATGCTCTTAATCCAGATATAATAACAGACATGTATATGCAGTGTGCATTACTTTGACTCATAAAAGAGTTGAGATTCATTATGGATCAACAACCTCTATGAATTGGGTAATAGCATTGTATGTATGATGGGTTGTTGATTGTAAAGGGAATCCATGTCCCGATACGTCGGGTTGATGATGTCCCCTTAAGGAGCTCATAAGGATTGTCATGTAAACCCTGCAGGTGGATTACATCCGACATGACAAATAAAGTTGAGTGGTACTACTTAAGGATAAAAGATGTTAATCAATATAGTTGTCAGTAACTTAATTTGATCGACGGACATTCGATATCTTAATATGGGGAGCTGAACGAGCATATAATAAAAAGAGCCCATAAATATAATTTGGGATTAGGAAGGTAGTGCAACAATAGCTCTTTAGTGGACCGAGCTATTGTTAATGGGCCTGGGTTGTGTGTTCGGGCTGAAAACGAGATACCTAGATTCGTTAGGAGACCTAACCCTAATTTCTCCTCATGGTCCCTGCCGTAGCCTTATATATATATCCTCTATTCTCTGGCCGTCATATCATTATCAGAGATAAGAAGTTTTCTCTAAATTCGTGATTCACGTAAGGTGAGAAAGAGAGGTTAGCCAAGGAGAAGAAAGGTTGGTAGACTGTCGCCCACACGACGTCCAACCCGAGGAAGGAATACATGCAGAAGATCTTGGGGTCGCTGACGGCTCGAGGTTGCTAGAAACTATCGTCTTCTTCTCATCACAGGTATAATTCATGAACCCTAGATTCCGCTATAAAGGGTTAGATCACGTATTAAATCTGTTAAGCTTTTATGATCGATACACACACCAATCCGTGGTCCTGGGACTCATCACAGTTCCATCAATTGGTATCAGAGCCGGTATTGGATCTGCGTATTGATTGTTACATCCATGTTGTCCAATAAAACTTGCGTTGTATGATAGTCGGTAGATGTAGATATGTTCTAACTCGGTTTTGCAGGCATCTTAGATCCAACTATTATGGTCCAATGCATGTTTTGTTTGTGTTGTTGTTGTTTTGTAGATGTAATTAATATCACGAGGTTGATCGTGCTTATAATTTTAATTTTTCAATCTAGATTATGTGTGAACTCCTTCGGGAGGCATAGAATTGATGTAATTTTAATTTATTTTTTTTTCGATCGATCGTGATGGCGGTGGTGGTTGTTTCTGACGCCGGAGGAGATGCTGTTTTTAGGCAGTCCGGAGATTGACAGATGGTTTTCGATGAAGAAATCGGGCAGCCAAACCTTTAAAAAAAATGGCCATAATAGCTCTGCACAGGGTCAGATTTGGGATTCGCGGGGAAGAATCAGGAAAGATGGCCATAATAGCTGGATATTTATTTTCAAATTTATTGCCATTATTGCTTATTCTGATTATGCATATTTATTATTTTGTGATTTTTTTTGAAAAACTAGGATCACATTAATAATGGACAACATGGACATAAATTAACTAGTAGAAAAACCTTCATTGTCAAATAACTAAGTGGGAGAGGGAATTCATTTAACATGAATCCCACGGTCTCCATTGCTAGTTTGTAGGTGATATAATTATACTTGCGTGTTGGCTTTAGTGCTTTCCTCCATATCGGATGAGTATAATTATGGATCACCAGTACAATCTTCCTTAGGGATAATTGTAGAAAGTTACCTAGTATGTGTTCACTTCTCCATCTGAAGGAACTCAATACAAGATAATGGACTTAGTATTAAGCAATGGTATACACTTAGATACAAATAATGGTATCCTCCCCATCGGAGTCACTGCTATTATTTGTAGGACCAGAGCAAGACCAACAGATTAATTTTATTTGTCATAAAGTTGTGTTGACATGATAGTAAAATTAATAGAAAAAACCTACTTGAACAAATATTGAATTTGTATACGTCCACACTATCGTGGCATGCTAAATTTATGGTGTTTAAGGTGTTGGTGAATTTTTTTTATTATTGTTTTGAGGGAATCAATATTTAATTAATTCAAAAAGTTTTGCCCTACATTATTTTTTTATGTGATTCTCAGGATTTCAAAAATGAGTTCTTTCAGTCCACTTATGGTGATTCTTAAAGAAAACAAACTTACTGGACCTAATTATATTGACTCGAAACGTAACTTGGATATTGTCTTAATTGCTGAAGAGTACAAATTTGTACTCAATGAGGAATGCCCACCTAAGCCTGATGCTAACTCTGATGAAGAGGTCAAAGAGGCTTATAAGAAGTGGAAAAAGGCAGATGAGATGGCGCGGTGTTACATTTTGGCATCTATGTCAAATGTACTACAGCATCAGCATCAGGCCATGCCCACAGCTTATGATATGATGTACAACCTTAAGAAACTCTTCGGACATCAGAGTAGAGCAGCTAGGCAATTTGCTATGAAGAGTTTGATGAGAGCATCTATAGCTGAGGGGACACCAATAAGGGATCATGTTCTCAAGATGCTGGGTCATCTAAATGAGATGGAGATCCTTGGTGCTGAAATCGATGGGGAAACCCAGGTCGATATCATTCTCGGGACTCTGTCTAAAAATTTTGACTCGTTTTGCCTTAATTATAACATGAACAAAAGGTTGTATAGTTTGGCAGAACTTGCAAAAGAACTACAGGATGCTGAAGCTCTCTTCAAGTAGAATGCCCATGTTTATGTGACTGAAAAGGACTCTACTTCTAAGCCGAAAGGTGGTAAGAAGAAAAAAGTTCAGAAACAAGTAAACTCAGTAAAGAAGGGCATGGGACCTCAAGGCGCTGTGAAAAAGCCGAAGGTAATTATACATTAAACTAATGAATTTAGAACATAAAATTTAAAGATTATATACAGGATCACCATTACACTACTGCAACAAAGAATGGCAAATAATGAACTAGATGATCATATGCTATGCACGAGAGTGACACATAACCAAATACTACATTCTGAACCTCAAAGTTGTAGTAGAAAAATACAAATGATTCAATCTGTAAGCCTTTCTCTAGTGAACATCTAGTTCCAAACTGTCTATACGAGGAACAGAGGGTCCTAGTGTTCCTTCCAACATATAGATAACAAGTATAGTACCAAAATAAATAATGGAAGATTCCTTCTGATTTGTCTGTCAACATCTAAGATTTGTATACTTTTATATGACATGTTTACATAATATATGGGCAATTCTGGGTAATATATGGGAAGCCCCTTAGTATAAAAATTAAACATTAAGCATTCACATAATTACAACTAAAGTGAGACTTGATAGTAGAATTTTCTTTAATAAATTCTCCACAGTAAATAAATTAAAAGAAACTTAATTATTTGTGAATTCTAAGCTAATGTGAATATTAACAAATGAATCTTGCTATTAAGAACAAAATATCTTAATTGTTTAATTGGTTACAAAAGTACTTCCTAAATTAAGTTTATTAAAAATAGAATGGAAAAGATCGCACAATCTTTTTACTGCACTGAGACGAAAGAACTCAGAGAGATTTCACTATAAAAGTAAAGAGTGCATAGATGTAGTCCACCTCTAATTTCACCGCTAATTTATGCCCTTCAACTAGAAATAAAATTGAGATTATCATAATGAAAAGAAAAGAAAAAATTTAAAGGAAAATACCTGCATATTCAAGGCAACCATCTGAGCTCCATACATCTAACCTAGCAATGGATTGTAATTTGAGCTTGTGACACGTATACCTTTTGGATAAATCCTTAGAAGGTTCTTCTGAGTGAAACCTAGAAACATAGTTATTGTAACTGGGCATTCAGTTTTAAAACATTTGGTCCACACTCAATTAGTAATTACAATGTGAAATGAAACATGTACCATCTGTGAAAAAGTTAATCTTTTATATGGTACACACTTTCCAATGACTATAATATGTAAATCACATAGCATAGTCATAAATGGTGAGAACAAGAGTGAAACTGCTGCTGAAATTTGATTACCTGATAAGTTCAGGTCCACGAGAAATTACAGCCTTCTCAAACAATAATTCGTTTAAGCTTAGGCGTGTAACTCTTTCAGGGTCAAATTTTAGTGATTTACTCAGTTTCCCATTTCCTTTCTTGGCCGTAATAACAATTAGACCTCCGTAATCAGGTTCATTTGCCTGTTGATCACTGCTATCAGGGTCATCTTCTTTCTCATCATTCTCAACTTGCAAATGGTCGACAATTCAGATGATATAGTCGCGATATAGTCAACAAAGGATAAATGTATATACTATAAAAACAATCTCACTTCCTTCATGCACCTTGTGTTCAGACACTTGATCGGTTTCCTTTTGTGATTCAGTGTCTTTGTACTTATCACTCTTGGATTCGAGAAATTCTTTTGGTTGTTTAGTTGAAATTAAGATTCGGAACTTCAAATCCTCTGGTGAAGGGAACTCTCCTAAATAATCGGATGTCGGGTAGAACAACAAATCTCCGAAAATTTCCTTGAGCATCTAGAAGGTAAAAATATATATCACGTTGTGATTAATTATTTTCTTGAGGATAATATTTGTCACATTACAAAATGACATATATACCTTTTAAGTCTCATGAAGATGGTATATTCTATCAATTGCTTACCTCTGCAACTTGAGCCTGAAAGTCAGAAGTTAGGTGATCCTCAAACGTAATTATAACCGGGTACGGAGATGCAACAAAAGCATGTTCCTTAATGGATTTCAAACACTTGCTCAGTTCAACAGGGGGGTTAATGTTCTACAGTTAAGATACTCATATTAGTTTTCTTTTTCTTACAAAAATTATAGCTCTAACTTTTGTAACCAATTAAACAATTAAGTTGAATTATGCAACTTGATCAGGAATCCTGCTATCAAGAACAAAGCTTGCTAACATTAGGAATGCTGTTAATCCACCTGAAGATTTCTCAACTATGGAAATCATAGTTGGTCTGTCCTCAGTGAATGTTGCAATCAGCACCCCCCCCCCCCCCCCCCCCCCCCCCCCCCCCCCCCCCCGCGCTACTAATCCCATTAAAGTAGGATAGGGTATTGAACAAAACCCAAAATTTAACTCATGAAAGTTGTTAACCAGTAATCAATTGTAAATCTTTAACATAATTGCATTCATTCGCATTTTTTCCCCAATCCTTTAACATACTAAGCATTTACATATGCTTGCATCAGACCTGAAGCAAACTTGTATATTAATTTCCAACAAAACCAAATCAGACGTGAAGAAAACTTCATCAAACCTGAAGCAAACTTCTATGTAAATCAGAAAAGAAACAAAAGATAACAACAAAAACTAATTAAACTACAAACCCTAATTAACAAATCCACAAATTTAGCAAACCCTAATCAGTCTAAATTCCCCCAAAAGTTTCCATATTTCCTAATTATTCATTCACACAATCCCAATTGCAAATAATTTAATTCATAAATACAAAATTTATCAAAAGTTATAAATAATTATACTACCTAATGGCGGGAGTTGACGACGGCGGGAGCACGGAGGAGGAGACGACGACGGGAGCACGGCAGAGGAGACGACGGAGGGAGCACGGCGAAGGAGATGACGGCGGGAGCACGGCGGCGGGAAAGATAGGGAGGGAGAGAGAGAGAGAGAGGAAAAAAAATGGCGTCGTAAAAATAATAGGGGAATTGGGGAATTAGGGTAAAAAAACCCCAGAGTATTCACCAATAAACGCCGGTGCATTACATAATACACCGGCGTTTATTAAAAGCGCCGGTGTAAGCATGATGGTTTATATCCCCTCCTATAACATAATCGTACCCCCGGTGTTTCACATAAATGCCGGTAAAGTGGGTTTATTTTGTAGTGACAAGTCATTACCGATCTCACTGCCCAAGCTGCGAGATGTCGTCTGTAATGGACCAACGCAGCAAGTTGGGAAGAAGTCGTACCAGCAGGGGTGAGTATTCGCTTTGACTGAGGCTAATGCTGATGAAGTGGATCACGTCATCACTGGTGCGAGGGCAGACGTTTAGAAGTATTTTTCTGTTGTTCTCTTTTCCCCCACTTTATTTAGTAAACTGTTATGTAACGAGTGTGTATTATGTAACAGGAGAACTTTATTTAAATGGAAAGAAAGCTATTGTTTTGTTCGATACTGGATCCTCTCATACTTTTGTATCTCCTAAATTTGCTAAAGTCTTAGGAGTTGAACCGAAGGTCTTTTCAGGCAAGGTCTTAGTAGTTGCTACTCCATCAGGAGAGACTCTAACCACTAATCAGTACTATGCAGACTGCGGATCGTGATTGGAGACAGGATTTTCAGGATTGATCTAATCGAGCTGAACGTCCTGGGGGTCAATGTTATCATTGGCATTGATTGGATGTCGGTGTACAGTGCGAACATCGAGTGCAAGACCAAGGAAGTAACAGTGAAGGCTCCAGGGGGTCCTGAAGTCACTTTCCAGGGGAAGAAGAGATGTTCAAATTTTGTGGCAGCTATCAGCAAGAAGGAGGTTCCTGTAGAGGTGCAACAAATTCCAGTAGTTCGGGATTACCCGACTGTGTTCTTGGAAGATTTGCCCAGGTTACCTCCGCATTGTGATGTATAATTCAGCATCACTATTCAGCCAGAGAGTGCACCCATTTCTAAGGCACCGTATAGGATGGCACCTTTAGAGCAGGATGAGATCAAATAGCAGATTAAGGAACTGTTGGAGAAAGGCTTTATTCAAACGAGTGCATCATTCTGGGAGCACCAGTGCTGTTGGTAAAGAAGAAAGATGGTTCGATGAGGATGTGCATCGATTACCGAGAGATGAATAAGTTCACTATTCAGAACAAGTATCCTATTCCCCGAATTGATGACCTATTCGACCGTCTACAAGGAGCAGTTGTTTTCTCCAAAATAGATCTTCGATCAGGACACCATCAGGTTCGAGTGATGACTGAGGATGTGCATAAGACTGCATTCAGAACTCGACAGGGGCATTACGAATTCTTAGTTATGTCATCTGGAGTGACGAATGCCTGCAATCTTCATGGACATGATGAACAAAGTTCTGAGACTGTTTATTGATTCTTTCATCGTGGTGTTTATCGATGATATCCTTGTGTACTCCAAGTCGGAGGAGTAGCACACTAAGCATCTGGCCGAGGTTCTGAAGAAGCTTCAGGAGTATGAGTTGCATGCCAAGTTATCTAAGTGTGATTTCTGAAAGTCTGAAGTGGCATTCCTGGGTCACATCCTTTCTAAGGAGGGAGTGACGACTGATCCGCAGAAGATAAAGGCGGTGAAGGATTGGGCAAGGCCTACTACAGTATAGTAAATCAGGAGTTTTCTTGGGCTAACTAGATACTACAGGTGGTTTATCCAAGGCTATGCTCAGATAGCTGTGCCACTCACTGGTCTGACCAAGAAGAATGTGAACATCAAATGGACCAAGCAGTGCGAGGTAAGCTTTCAGGAGTTGAAAAAGAAGCTGACAACTACTCCCATTTTAGTTCTGCCTAGAGCAGGTGTCGAATATGATGTCTAAAGCCTACGCTGAACGAGAGGATTATAGCAAGTCAGAAGGAAGATGCAGAGATTCAGAAGATGGAGGAGCTGGTTGGTGCTGGCAGGTTGTCGGAGTTTCAGATCAGGGATGAAGTGTTGTGGTATGGAAAGAGGCCGTGTGTTCCGGATCAAGCAGAATTGAGGGAGAGTATTCTTCAGGAGGCATATGCTACCCTTTTATCTGTACATCCTGAGAGTACCAAGATGTATAAGAACATCAAGCAACATTTCTGGTGGTCATGTTTGAAGCGGGATGTGGCTGAGTTTGTGGTGAGGTGTGAGATTTGTCAGCAAGTGAAGGCGGAGAATCAGAAGCCTGGAGGTTTATTGCAACCGTTACCTATTCCAGAATGGAAGTGGGATAACATCAGCATAGATTCCATCACGGGTTTACCCAAGAGTTCTAAGGGCAATGATGCGATTTGGGTTATAGTCGATCGACTAACCAAGTCTACTCACTTCTTGGTAATGAAACTCACTTCGTCTATGGACAAGTTGGCCGAGCTGTATGTTGGAGATATCATCAGGCTTCATGGTGTTCCATTAACCATTGTGTCTGATTGAGATGCGCGGTTGACTTCGCATTTCTGGAGAAGTCTTCAGACGGCTTTAGGTACCAAGACAGATTTTAGCATTGCCTTCCATCCTCAGACTGATGGACAAACTGAGAAAGTCAATCGAGTTCTTGAGGATATGCTTCGGTGTTGTGTTCTAGATTTTGGAGGCAGTTGGGAAAGGCATCTAGCTCTGGTGGAGTTTGCCTACAACAACAGTTTTCAGACTAGAATCGGGATGGCATCGTACGAAGCTCTGTATGGCCGGAAGTGCAGAACACCTGTCTGCTGGTTTGAAGTGGGGGAGCGACAGATTTTTGGGCCTGAGATTGTGCAGCAGAGCTCTGAAAAAGATCGATCTGATCAAGAAGTGGTTGGTGGATGCTCAGAGTAGGCAAAAGAGCTATGCAGACAACCGAAAGAGGAACCTTGAGTTCGAGGTTGGTGACTTTGTCTTTCTGAAGATATCACCCAGTAAAGGTGTGATTTGCTTTGGCAGAGGTGGGAAGTTAGCCCCAAGGTTCATAGACCCATATAAGATATTGAAGCGGATTGGGAAAACTGCTGACCGTTTGGAGTTGCCGGAAGAGTTGTGTCAGGTGCATAATGTCTTCCATGTGTCTATATTGAGAGGGTACATTCCGGATCCGATCACCATTTGCACGAAGTGACGGAGAGTTTGCAGTTGGATCTGAGTTACATTGAGCTTCCGGTTGAGATTGTGGATCGTCGAGAGAAAGTCTTAAGGAACAAGACGATAACGATGGTCAAAGTAGTCTGGAGAAACCAGTTGGTTGAAAAGGCTACTTGGAAATCTGATGAGAGGATGATGAAGGATCATCCTGAGCACTTTGTTTGATTTGTATCTTCTTTTCTTTCTTTTCTTTTCTTCTTGTCGTGTTCTGTTTTTTCTCACTCTTTAAGCGTAGTTCCGGGGACGGAACTATTCTAAGGAGGGAGTGTTGTAACATCCTGAACTTTTAATAAATAAGAGTTTATTGATTTTTATGTGTTTTGCACGTACAAATTCATGTGCATTTTTCCCTAGAAAATTATTTCTTTTCAAAACATGAACAAGTATATTTTTTAATACTTCTCTTTTATTTTTAAAAGCCTATTTAGACTCTAGGCCAAATTGTTTAATTCTAGCCCACCCTAATTAATTAATTATTTTCATTAATAGCCCATAGACTTTTAGTCCACTATATTTGAGCCCACTAGTTTATTTCTCTTTTAATTATCATGACTTGTAGTGTAGAATAATTTTGTACACAATTAATTAATTAAATCATGTACAACTAGAAACTAGGGTTACTATGGGAGACATGTGCATTTCACTAGCACGTGCCTTGTGTGCTTAAGGGGTTGGCCGGAAATGGAGGGAGGAGAAGTGGTGAGTTGGGGTAGTGGAGTGGTAGTTTTGTGTTCATGGGTGGTTGCTAAAACTCCCTAATACATCTTAGCCATTTATCCTTAACCGTCTAGATCAATCCTAGCCCTCCATTTCACTCAAAAATAAATATAAATACCCCCCTAATCTCTTCATGTAGTACATTAGAAAAATTTATAAGAAAAGAAACAGAAAGAAAATTATAGTTGTGAGAAAATGAAACAAAAGTAAGTAGAAAGATTGAGGGATCTTTGAGTGTGTTCCTTCTCAACTGAGGCCGTCCATTCATCAAGGAGGAGAAGAGGAGAGCTCGGGTTCACTACATCAAGGAGGAGAAGGCTCTCGTGGTGGCACATTCTAGGAGGAGAAGAATCGTTCGTGTGTTTAAGGAGATTTCTAGGAGCTTTGTATTTGTTTTCTCCAAATAGGTGGGTGGTTTCTCTACTTCTAACTTAGACATCATGCTAGGAGTTTGATTGATGAAAATGCTAAAAAATTAATAAGATAACCATGTGTTGGCTCTAAAATGGAACTAGTTGGATAAATAAAAATGAATGCTTGAAGAATTGTTTGTTGATTGCTATAAATTATGGTTATTGTAGTAGAATTGTCTTGTTGCTATGGAAATGTAAATTTGGAACCATGCTAGTTGTAGAATATGCTTGTGAATGGTTAGTAAATGAAATAATTGAAATTGTGCTTATTAAATTCATTGTGACACTAGTATGATGAATGAGACCATGTTATAGAGTATTGTGGGAATAAAAGAGGAAAAAGCAAGAGACAATATTTTCATGATAATTGTACTACAAAAAAAAAATGGTAGAGAGCATGATAAATTAAAATGTTGAAATTATAGACCTAGAACACAAATTAAAAGGAAAATTCATGGTTTAATGTCAAAATAATATTTTCAAAATACTGTTTTGTTACAAATATATAAAATCCGTATTCTGGAAAGTTTTGTGAATTTATCTAGAAGAGAAACGAATTTAAGAGTTTTTGAAATACGAAGGATTATTAATAAACAGAGAGTCGAATTAGATTCAACTCAACCCACTCTCATATCAATTAGTCACTTTGGTCATTCTGGTTAGGGGGTGCAGTTTGATGACATTATTTTTCACCTGGGGTCAGTTGTGCTTGGGTTCGAGTCTCGGCAGAGATTTTTTTAAAGTTTTTCCCAAATCCGGATAGCACAAAGTCAAATATATTTTAGTCTCTCCCTTTAACAGTTAGTCACTTTGGCCACTTTGGTTAGTGGGTGCGGTTTAGTTGCGTCACTGTTCACATGGGGGGTCTGTTGGGCTTGGTTCGAAACTGACTGAGGCCAATTTTTTTTGGAGTTTTTTTTTATATAATTCAATTTTTTAAAAAGATTTTATTGTTTGAAAATTTAAGACAAAATACTAGAAATATTCTGAAAATAACTAAACTTCATGAGAAATTCTTATAAGTCTCTTGACCCACTATAATGAGAATCAAGGCCAATTTAGTAAGGAACTTGGTATAATTTGTTAAAAAGAATCATTGAGTACTTAAAGAAAAGTAGTACTCTTCTTTTAGAGATTTTAATGAGTCATGCCATGGTAAATTTTTTAGATAAAGATATTTGTGAATTAATTTGGTAAGTGAAGAATGTTATTATGAAAATAAAAGAGAATTGTGAAAATATATCATGAATTTGGTAAAGTTTGAAAAAAATGAATTTGTCACTTTATGTATGAAATTCGTGCATGAAAATGAAATGGAAATCATGATGAATTATGAGGATAAACTCGTGAGTGTGAATACTCAATTTTATAAACATGAAATGAAATTAAAGACTAGAGTGTGGCTAAGACCTCATACCAGCATTTGAATAAATTCTTTTGAGATGAAATATTGAAATGAAAGACCAAGTTTGGGTCGTTGCATTGATTGATGGTTAAGACCGATATAGAAGAGGTGCTAACTCTAGAATGTTGATTTTATTCAGGATTCAAATAATTAAGGATTAGATACATAGTGAAGATGTGATGAAAGTAAGAGAAAAACACAAGTATGAGGGCCTTTGGATTGGCGGTGTGAGAGTGATTCATAGGTTGCCTGCTTGATGCGTCATGTCATGGCATAAACACTATTCCGGAATTATCATCCCGGTGGCGACGCTTGTGGGGTGTTTGGTGACAACGGGTGGTGCCATCTGTAATACCCTGATTTTTCAAATTAATGAAAAATTATTTATTTTTGCACGTAGTGTGCACGTGTAATATTTTGGCTATTATTTTCATCATGATGAGTAAGAATATTGTTTTCTATAAAGACTTTTTCCTAAAGCCCAAAATTTAGTTTATTTATTTTTCTTTTAAAATAAATTATCTTAGCCCAGTCAATTTAAGCCCATGGTTTAATTCTTTTCATTTTTCTACAACTTGTAATGTGTAGCACTTTTAAAGACTTGTTATTTTGTGTACAAGTTCTTGTTAGGGTGATTTGTGCATGCACGTGCATGTTGCATACACGTGCAAATGCACACTCCTCTTGGCCGGATTTGGAAGAGAGTGGGTCCTAGTCATGGGTAGTTATTTAGGGTGTGGGTAGTTTTTACAACTCCCTAGTAAATCCTAGCCCTTGATCCTATAACTATCTACTGAATCCTAGCCCTCCATCTCACCCAAATTAGTGTATAAATACCCCTCTCATTCATTGGTTTCCTTTACACTAAGATCTTATTATAAGAGAGATATATTGTGAGAGAGTTGTGTGTGTCTTTTCTGTGGAGGCCGGGCAGCACTTCTGAAGTTTTCGGTGTGGAGCAAGGAGCAAGGAGCAAGGATTCGTGCATTACATTAAGGAGCTTTTGCTAGATTTCGGTTATTTCGTCAATAAGGTGGGTGTTTCTCAGGACTTCTAATGTAGAAAATATGTCATGCTTATGATGATTGTTACCATGCTTGTGAAAAGTAAATTCAAACCTATCCTTGTGTATGTTTATGATGATGGTTGTGAAGGGATAATAATGTAGTAATGACACTGTAAATAAGAACAAAATGGGTCTGTACAGTCGACTGTCACTTAGACAAGTCGACTGGTACGAGGCATACGTTTCTATGATTTGTTAAGATGTTTCATGATGCACATGTGTACAGACTAAAAAGATATAAGAAATGCTAATTTCATATCCTCCATGTTGTACATGACTGATGAGACATGAACGTAAGAAAAGAAACTAGTGTCATTTAGTAAACTGATAATGACCTGTGCAGTCGACTGCTAATGTGAACAGCCGACCGATGCATTGATTTTTAACTATGAATATTCCAGAAATTCCATGAACTGAGGTATTTTACCATTGTGATGTTCTAGTGTAATGAATTGAGATTAATATTTCATCTTTGCATGAAAGTGATGAACAAATGAAAATGCATGTTTAACATTTCCTTGAGGAAAGAAAAAATATTAGTTATGTGAAATTCCATGTTGTGATGTTTGTGAATAGCTAAGAAATTACATGTTTATGTAGCATGAATATATATTTTAATGTGACACTATGATGCATGTACATGGAAGAACAGATGGAAAGATAATTCCCTAAATTGAAATTTAACCTGTTCAGTCGACTTAATGCAAGTAGCAAGTCGACTGGGCTGAGCATGATTTTTGTAATTAAAAACCCCCAGGACAGACGACTGATGGAATGACAGTCGACTGTCACATGAATGATAATTTTGAACATAGAAAGTTGCGAAGCAGCCGACTGGCCACGTGCAGCAGTCGACTCTCTCGAGTGGTTATGAAGAACTTGAATTGACTGGACAAGTCGACTGGGCCTCTCCAAGTCGACTGTCCAGAGTGTTTTGACATGTCAGAGAACATTATTTTGTTTATTTTGAAGATTGTGAATCTTATGGTTGATGTTGGTAAACTCTATTTGTTGCTGTGTGAATTTATTTGAAATGAATCATAGTTTTGAATTGAAAATTTACATGAAAGGAATAGTAGATTTTGAATTGAGAATTACATGAATATGAAAGCTAAGAACATGATATGCTGAGGCAATAAAAAATGAATTCATGAGTTGGAAATGCTCGAATTGGAAATTGTGAATTGGAAATTGAAATAAAGGAGTAGCTAAGTCTCCCCCGGCAATGGAAATGAAATGAAATGAAATTTGAAAAGAAAGACCAAGGTTGGTCATGTGTAAATGAAATGAATAAGTCCGGTTTAGTGGAGAGGCTAACTCTAGAGCTTTGATTTTACTTCATGATTCTAATAATTAGTACATAGTGGAGATGTGATGAAAGTGAGAGAAAACATAAGTATGAGAACTAGAGTTTACGGTGCAGGTGTGTGAGCCACAGAATGCATGCTTGATGAGTCAAGACATGGCGTGGGCACAACTCAGTAATGATCGGACTTTAGCCACGCTTGTGGGATGTTTGGTGACTGCAAGAGGATCGTGTTCAGGGAGGAGGCTGAATTGCCACAGAATGCATGCTTGATGAGTCAAGACATGGCGTGGGGTTCCCCTCCAGGGTCCAGTGCACGTGCTTGTACTCATAGATCATCTGGGATACTCACCGTAATTACAGTAGTGGATTAAGTCATGGCGAGGGATTGAACCCTAAGAAAATAAAGAACAATTAAGAGGCTTGCCCTCGGACCTATGTAGTATGGGATGCATAGAATCCGAACAAGTGCGCATTAGTGTTATGTAAACTAAGCAATTGCATTAAGGATTAAGTGCACGATCACGACACGACATCATTAAGATTTTCCCCTTTACTTTATTTGTTATGTGAACAAGTTTGTGATCTGTTAAGAAATGAGAATCGTTATACTGTTTCTGGCATAGAGAGGATGGCCATGTATAATTATCGTCGGTTGAATAAACTGACGTACCCACAGTTTTGTATGCAGGATAAATGGCATGAAAAAGGTTAAAGAGGAACAAATGCTTAAAGATTCGTTTAATGTTGTTGTACATTTGTTTCATTGTTGTAAATTTTTACTTCCGCTGTGCAATGTAAACGTGATATTGATGTAAACTCTGAGGTAAAGTGAAAAGTTTAAATTTACTTGTAAAATTGTACTAAAGAAAGCGAAAAGATCCTGTAGAACATCTCGAATTCAGTGTATTTAGGATTCGGGGCGTTACAGAGTGGTATCAGAGCTAGGTTTTCTACGCTTTCCACACTTGTAAAAATTTATAAGGAACGACATCCTAGAAGTGGACATTAGAGTGTGTGTCTGAGTTTAGAGATTTAAATGTAAGTGACTTACCTTTGTGTTGCTCTATGACTTATGCTTCTTCCTCTCTATTTCTAAGATGGCTGATCACTTCGACCCTACTGGAGACGACGACTGGCATATCATTAAGGAAGAGTGCCATTCTAGATAGGCTGATTCTGAGGACGAGTACCACCCTGGGCAAGCAGATTCTGATGAGGAGGAGTGGCCTGAATCTCGAGAGATTACCCCACCGCCCGACTCGTCTGACGATTCTTCTTCTGATGAAGAAGAGGGACCAGTTTTGAGTAGTCTTGTGGCTTCTCTTCAGAGGCAGGTGGAAACCCTGCGAGAGAGAGTTGGAGTATTGGAAGCTCAACTGGCAAAGCGAAAGGACGATTTTTCAGTTCTCAGTCACCGGGTATGGGAACTTGAGAAGAGAAAGAACCTGACTGATGTGCTGAAGGATGAAGTTGATGAACTACGGGGAGAACTTCGAGAAGCGAAGAGGAACCGTAGGAGTTAGATTGTTGTAGCTTCTATTTTCTTTTATTCTGATGTTAAGAAATGTTTTAATTTGAATGTATAAAGTTTGGAATTCAATGAAATGCAAGTTGATTTAAAATTCATGTCTTATACTTCGAATTTTTGCATCAGAATATGTCGAGAAGAGGAGCTAGGAATGGTGAAGGTTTGGATCTGGAAACGGAACTTGCGAGGGTCTACCAGACGCTCAATGCCGTGGCTCAGAACCAAGGAAGAGGGCCTGCAAATCCAGTGCCCGAGGCGATCAAGCTAGTGGAATCATTCAAGAGAATGAAACCACCTGTATTCGAGGAAAAGTCAGACCCAGATGCGGCTGACAACTGGATTCGGCAAGTGGAGACAATCTTTGAGGTGTTGGAGACCCTTAGGGCAGTAAGGTCAAGTTGGCGACTCTGCAACTTGAGAAGGACGCGGCTGTTTGGTGGCAGTCGATGAAGAGGACCATGGGAGGTATAGTGCTTGGCTGGGAGGAATTTCTGGAAGAATTCTGCAGTCACTATTTCCCCTTCGATGTTCAAGAGAAGAAGGCCATGGAGTTTCTGTCGCTACAGCAAGGCAGCATGTCAGTGAGAGAGTACGAGACTAAATTTACTCAGCTCTCTAGGTATGCTCCAGAACTGGTGATGGATGAGGCGAAGAAGGCTCGTAAGTTCGAGCATGGATTGAGGCCAAGCTTGAGGTCCCGGATGATACCTCTTGGTATCAGGCGATTTGACAAGTTGGTCAAGAGGGCCGCAGCGACGGAGGTAGATATGGAGCAGTTCCATGTTGTTCAGAACCGGAGAAACAACTGGCAGTCTGGGAAGAGGCCCGCCAATTTTGGGAGTTTCAAGGGGCAACCATCTGCACAAAGGTTCAAACCGACAGGGGCGAACGCTATTAATGTGACTGGAGGACCTGGGAACAATGTGGTAAGACCTCCTGCGGTGACTTGCTTCAACTGTGGTGAAGTGGGACATTACCAATCTCAATGTCTCAAATCACGAAAGGAGAATCGCAATGCACCAGCGCAGCAGACTGGGAAGAGGCCGTACCAACTAGGGCGAGTATTTGCCTTGACGGAAGCTGATGCTGATGAGGTTGATCATGTCATCACTGGTACGAGGGCTGATGTTTAGTGGTTTTTGTCATTTCTTTTCCTGTTTATATTGTGAAACTGTTACGTAATGGTGTGTATTATGTAACAGGTGAACTTTATGTGAATGGAATGAAAGTTGTTGTATTGTTCGATACTGGATCCTCTCATACTTTTGTGTCTCCTAAATTTGCTAAAGTGTTGGGACTTGAACCGAAGATTTTTCCAGGCAAGATCTTAGCAGTAGCTACTCCGTCAGGGGAAACTTTGACCGCTGATCGGTATTATGCTGATTGCGAGATTGTGATTGGAGATCGAATCTTTGGCATTGATCTGATCGAGCTGACTATCTTGGGAGTCGATGTTATCATTGGCATTTATTGGATGTCGGTGTACAGTGCGAGCATCGAGTGCAAGACCAAGACGGTAACAGTGAAGGCTCCAGGTGGACCTGAAGTCACTTTCCATGGGAAGCAGAAATGTTCTAGGCTGGTGGCAGCTATCAGCAAGGAAGAGACTCCTGTGGAAGTGCAAGGGATTCCTGTGGTTCGGGACTATCCGACTGTGTTCTTGGAAGATTTTCCTGGGTTACCCCCGCATCGTGATGTAGAGTTCAGCATCACTGTTCAACCGGGAAGTGCACCCATTTCTAAGGCACCGTATAGGATGGCTCCAGTGGAACAGGATGAGGTGAAACGGCAGATTGAGGAACTGTTGGAGAAAGGCTTTATTCAACCTAGTGCGTCACCTTGGGGAGCACCAGTGCTTTTGGTAAAGAAGAAGGATGGATCGATGAGAATGTGCATCGATTATCGAGAGCTGAATAAGGTCACTGTTCAGAATAAGTATCCTATTCCTCGAATTGATGACTTGTTCGATCGTCTACAAGGAGCAGCTGTATTCTCCAAAATAGATCTTCGATCAGGATATCACCAAGTTCAAGTGAAAGCTGAAGATGTGCATAAAACTGCATTTAGAACTCGACATGGGCATTACGAATTCTTAGTTATGCCATTCGGAGTGACGAATGCACCTGCAATCTTCATGGATTTGATGAATAGAGTTCTGAAGCCGTTCATTGATTCTTTCGTCGTGGTGTTTATCGACAATATTCTCGTGTACTCCAAGTCAGAGGAGGAGCACACCGAGCATCTGGCAGCAGTTTTGAAGAAGCTGGAAGAGCAGAAGTTGTATGCCAAGTTATCCAAGTGTGATTTCTGGAAATCTGAAGTGGCATTCCTAGGTCACATCCTTTCTAAGGAGGGAGTGGCAACTGACCCTCAGAAGATAAAAGCAGTGAGAGATTGGGCTAGGCCTACTACAGTGAAGGAAGTCAGAAGTTTTCTTGGAATGACTGGATACTACAGGAGATTCATTCAAGGTTATGCTCAGATAGCCGTGCCGCTTACTGGACTGACCAAGAAGAATGTGAACTTCAAGTGGACTGAGCAATGTGAGGCGAGCTTTCAGGAGTTGAAAGAGAAACTGACTACTGCACCTATTTTGGCTTTGCCTAGAGCAGGTGTTGAGTATGATGTTTATAGCGATGCTTCACATCGTGGGCTTGGTTGTGTCTTAATGCAAGAAAGAAGAGTAATCGCTTATGGGTCTAGGCAACTACGACCGCATGAGAAGAATTACCCGACTCATGATCTGGAGTTGGCTGCGATTATCTTTGCCCTGAAGCAATGGAGACACTACGTGTACGGTGAGAAATTGAACATGTACACGGACCACAAGAGCTAGAAGTATATATATCAGCAGAGGGATCTGAATTTGAGGCAGCAGAGATGGTGGGATCAGGCTGGTGCAGAGATGGTGGGATCATTTCAAGTCAGAAGGTTGATGCTGATATCTTGGAGATGAAGGATCAGGCTGGTGCTGGCTGGTTGCCCGGATTTCAAATCAGGGATGGAGTGCTGTGGTTCGGAGATAGGCTGTGTGTTCCAAATCAGGCGGACCTGAAAGAGAGTATTCTTCAGGAGGCACATGCCACTCTTTTGTCGGTACATCCTGGGAGTACTAAGATGTACAAAGACATCAAACAGCATTTCTGGTGGTCAGGTTTGAAGCGGGATGTGGCCGAATTTGTTGCGAAGTGTGAGGTTTGTCAGCAAGTCAAAGCCGAAAATCAGAGATCCGGAGGTCTATTACAGCCGTTACCTATTCCGGAATGGAAGTGGGATAACATCAGCATGGATTTCATCACGGGAATGCCTAAGAGTCCTAAAGGCAATGACGCGATTTGGGTTATAGTCGATCGACTGACCAAGTCTGCTCACTTTTTGGCGATGAAACTCACTGTTTCGATGGACAAGTTGGCTGAGTTGTATGTTGGCGAGATCGTCAGGCTTCATGGTGTTCCGTCAACTATTGTGTCTGATCGAGATGCGCGGTTTACTTCGCATTTCTGGAGGAGTCTTCAGACAGCTTTGGGTATCAAGACAGATTTCAGCACTGTTTTTCATCCGCAAACCGATAGATAGACCGAGAGAGTCAACCGTATTCTTGAGAATATGCTTCGGTGTTGTATACTAGACTTTGGAGGCAGTTGGGAAAGGCATTTACCTTTGGTAGAATTTGCCTACAACAACAGTTTTCATGCTAGCATCGGGATGGCGCCGTACGAAGCTTTGTATGGCAGGAAGTGCAGGACTCCTGTTTGTTGGTATGAAGTTGGGGAGCGTCATTTGTTTGGTCCTGAACTTGTACAGCAAACTTCTGAGAAGAATGTTCTGATCAGGAAAATGTTGGTGGAAGCTCAGAGCAGGCAGAAAAGCTATGCAGACAACCGGAGAAGGGACCTTGAGTTTGAGGTTGGTGACTTCGTCTTTTTGAAAGTATCACCCAGTAAAGGTGTGGTTCGATTTGGCAAAGACGGGAAGTTAGCCCCGAGGTTTATAGGCCCGTATAAGATATTGAAAAGGATCGGGAAAACTGCTTACCGGCTTGAATTACCGGAAGAGTTGTCTCAGGTGCACAATGTCTTTCATGTGTCTATGCTGAGAGGTTACATTCCAGATCCGAGTCATCATTTGCCTGAAGTGCCGGAAGGTTTGCAGTTGGATCTGAATTACATCGAGTCTCCTGTCGAGATTGTTGACCGTAGGGAGAAAGTCTTGAGGAATAAGACTATACCGATGGTCAAGGTAGTCTGGAGAAACCACTTGGTTGAAGAGCCTACTTGGAAATCTGAGGAGAGGATGTTGAAGGATTATCCTGAGCTTTTTGTTTGATTGTATCTTTGTATCTTTTGTTCTTGTTGTTGTGTTGTATTTTTGTTTCTCTCACTCTTAACTGTAGTTCCGGGGACGGAACTATTCTAAGGAGGGAGTGTTGTAATACCCTGATTTTTCAAATTAATGAAAAATTATTTATTTTTGCACGTAGTGTGCACGTGTAATATTTTGGCTATTATTTTCATCATGATGAGTAAGAATATTGTTTTCTATGAAGCCTTTTTCCTAAAGCCCAAAATTTAGTTTATTTATTTTTCTTTTAAAATAAATTATCTTGGCCCAGTCAATTTAAGCCCATGGTTCTTTTCATTTTTCTACAACTTGTAATGTGTAGCACTTTTAAAGACTTGTTATTTTGTGTACAAGTTCTTGTTAGGGTGATTTGTGCATGCACGTGCATGTTGCATACACGTGCAAATGCACACTCCTCTTGGCCGGATTTGGAAGAGAGTGGATCCTAGTCATGGGTAGTTATTTAGGGTGTGGGTAGTTTTTACAACTCCCTAGTAAATCCTAGCCCTCGATCCTATAACTATCTACTGAATCCTAG
Source organism: Hemerocallis citrina (assembly GCA_017893485.1). NCBI lineage: Eukaryota > Viridiplantae > Streptophyta > Magnoliopsida > Asparagales > Asphodelaceae > Hemerocallis > Hemerocallis citrina. The sequence goes on along the minus strand of CM030358.1, from coordinate 443,219,341 downwards.
CCCTCCATCTCACCCAAATTAGTGTATAAATACCCCTCTCATTCATTGGTTTCCTTTACACTAAGATCTTATTATAAGAGAGATATATTGTGAGAGAGTTGTGTGTGTCTTTTCTATGGAGGCCGGGCAGCACTTCTGAAGTTTTCGGTGTGGAGCAAGGAGCAAGGAGCAAGGATTCGTGCATTACATTAAGGAGCTTTTGCTGGATTTCGGTTATTTCGTCAATAAGGTGGGTGTTTCTCAGGACTTCTAATGTAGAAAATATGTCATGCTTATGATGATTGTTACCATGCTTGTGAAAAGTAAATTCAAACCTATCCTTGTGTATGTTTATGATGATGGTTGTGAAGGGATAATAATGTAGTAATGACACTGTAAATAAGAACAAAATGGGTCTGTACAGTCGACTGTCACTTAGACAAGTCGACTGGTACGAGGCATACGTTTCTATGATTTGTTAAGATGTTTCATGATGCACATGTGTACAGACTAAAAAGATATAAGAAATGCTAATTTCATATCCTCCATGTTGTACATGACTGATGAGACATGAACGTAAGAAAAGAAACTAGTGTCATTTAGTAAACTGATAATGACCTGTGCAGTCGACTGCTAATGTGAACAGCCGACCGATGCATTGATTTTTAACTATGAATATTCCAGAAATTCCATGAAATGAGGTATTTTACCATTGTGATGTTCTAGTGTAATGAATTGAGATTAATATTTCATCTTTGCAAGAAAGTGATGAACAAATGAAAATGCATGTTTAACATTTCCTTGAGGAAAGAAAAAATATTAGTTATGTGAAATTCCATGTTGTGATGTTTGTGAACAGCTAAGAAATTACATGTTTATGTAGCATGAATATATATTTTAATGTGACACTATGATGCATGTACATGGAAGAACAGATGGAAAGATAATTCCCTAAATTGAAATTTAACCTGTTCAGTCGACTTAATGCAAGTAGCAAGTCGACTGGGCTGAGCATGATTTTTGTAATTAAAAACCCCCAGGACAGACGACTGATGGAATGACAGTCGACTGTCACGTGAATGATAATTTTGAACATAGAAAGTTGCGGAGTAGCCGACTGGCTACGTGCAGCAGTCGACTCTCCCGAGTGGTTATGAAGAACTTGAATTGACTGGACAAGTCGACTGGGGCTCTCCAAGTCGACTCTCCAGAGTGTTTTGACATGGCAGAGAACATTATTTTGTTTATTTTGAAGATTGTGAATCTTATGGTTGATGTTGGTAAACTCTATTTGTTGCTGTGTGAATTTATATGAAATGAATCATAGTTTTGAATTGAAAATTTACATGAAAGGAATAGTAGATTTTGAATTGAGAATTACATGAATATGAAAGCTAAGAACATGATATACTGAGACAATGAAAAATGAATTCATGAGATGGAAATGCTCGAATTGGAAATTGTGAATTGGAAATTGAAACAAAGGAGTAGCTAAGTCTCCCCCGGCAATTGAAATGAAATGAAATGAAATTTGAAAAGAAAGACCAAGGTTGGTCATGTGTAAATGAAATGAATAAGTCCGGTTTAGTGGAGAGGCTAACTCTAGAGCTTTGATTTTACTTCATGATTCTAATAATTAGTACATAGTGGAGATGTGATGAAAGTGAGAGAAAACATAAGTATGAGAACTAGAGTTTATGGTGCAGGTGTGTGAGCCACAGAATGCATGCTTGATGAGTCAAGACATGGCGTGGGCACAACTCAGTAATGATCGGACTTTAGCCACGCTTGTGGGATGTTTGGTGACTGCAAGAGGATCGTGTTCAGGGAGGAGGCTGAATTGCCACAGAATGCATGCTTGATGAGTCAAGACATGGCGTGGGGTTCCCCTCCAGGGTCCAGTGCACGTGCTTGTACTCATAGATCATCTGGGATACTCACCGTAATTACAGTAGTGGATTAAGTCATGGCGAGGGATTGAACCCTAAGAAAATAAAGAACAATTAAGAGGCTTGCCCTCGGACCTATGTAGTATGGGATGCATAGAATCCGAACAAGTGCGCATTAGTGTCATGTAAACTAAGCAATTGCATTAAGGATTAAGTGCACGATCACGACACGACATCATTAAGATTTTTCCCTTTACTTTATTTGTTATGTGAACAAGTTTGTGATCTGTTAAGAAATGAGAATCGTTATACTGTTTCTGGCATAGAGATGATGGCCATGTATAATTATCGTCGGTTGAATAAACTGACGTACCCACAGTTTTGTATGCAGGATAAATGGCATGAAAAAGGTTAAAGAGGAACAAATGCTTAAAGATTCGTTTAATGTTGTTGTACATTTGTTTCATTGTTGTAAATTTTTACTTCCGCTGTGCAATTTAAACGTGATATTGATGTAAACTCTGAGGTAAAGTGAAAAGTTTAAATTTTCTTGTAAAATTGTACTAAAGAAAGCGAAAAGATCCTGTAGAACATCTCGAATTCAGTGTATTTGGGATTCGGGGCGTTACACCATCGTTCCATGACGGAGGCTGAATTGTCCATAGGATCTGCATGACGCGTCATGCCACGATGTGGGATTCCCCTCCAGGCTATCTGGACATGGGCTCGTAACTCATAGAACATCTATGATACTTACCGTAGTTACCGTAATAGTTTAAGTCTTGGCGAGGGATCGAACCCTACAAGATGAAGAACGATTAAGGGCTTGCCCTTGAACCTATGTAGTATGGGATGCATAGAATCCGAACAAGTGCGCATTAGTGTCATATTACATAAATAATTGCATTAAGGACTAAGTGCACATTCACACACGACATTAATAAGATAGTCCCTGTAGTAGCTTTGTTTTGTGACAAGTGTGTGCTTTCTAAGTAAGAGAAATTGATGTATTATATCCTAGCGTCAGTTGAATGAACTAACGTGCCCACAGTTTCTATGCAGGATAAAGTGAATGAAAAAGACTAAGGAGGAATTGAAGCTGAAAGAATTATTCAAGTGTTGTTTATTTCATTCTTGTAATTGTTGTAATCTACTTCCGCTGTTAAAATATAACTCTGATGTAATAAAAGTTTATAATTCCTTGTACAATTGTACGAAGAGAAGTGTAAAGATCCTGTGGAACTTCGAATTCAGTCTTATTTGGAATTCGGGGTGTTACAGAAGGCATCTTTTGCCCCAAAATCGTTCTGTGTCAAATATGGATAAAAGGATAATAGATCAATTCAACCAAGCTAATATCCAGACATGTCGACAAATGCTCTTCTTCGAAAGTACTAGTGGTGGTCACGATCAAGTAGGATTGGCCAAAAAAGATGTTATAAATTTACTTAGAGACTCGCAAGAAGCATTGTAAGGAAATGATTCTAAAATGCTAATTGATTTTTTGAATCTAAGAAACAGAGGGAACTTTCATTTTTTATGACATTCAAGTATATCCCGAAGGGCGGTTGTCACATTATATGTGGGTTGATGGTATTTCTAGGATGAATTAGAAAGAATTTGGCAATGTACTTTGCTTTGATGCCATGTACAATACGAACCGGTATGGAATATTATTTGTTCCCTTCGTTGGAGTGAATCAACATTGGCAATCGACCTTCTCAGGAGGTGGGTTCATTCCAAATGAGACGGCCTCTTCATTTGAATGGTTCTTTGAAAAGTGGTTATGGGTATGAATCGTGCTCCATCCGGTATCGTCACCGATCAAGACCGTGGAATCACCGCCGCAGTTAAAAAAGTTTTCCCCCAGACTCGGCATCGATTTTGTATTTGGCACATATTGGATAAGTTATTGCAGGAGGTGCATATGTCGAACGATGTCGACAAGTTTAGGAAATCTTTGAAGAATATCTACAATTCCGAATATGTACATGAATTTGTAGGAAAAGTGAAATTTTTTGATTTCGCAATACAGATTAGAGAATAACAAATGGTTGAACAATCTATTTGATATCCATGAAAATTGGGCACCCATCTACGCTAAAGATTCTTTTTGGGCCGGCATGTTGAGTAGCCAACGGGTTGAGTCATTGCATTCTGCCTTGAGGCATCATATAGAAAAAAAATATTCCTTGCATGAATTTGCCATCATCTTCGACCATTTTTGGGAAAGGCAAAGACACGATGAACTGAAAGAAAATCATCGTAACCGTGAGAAAAGACCGAAGTTGAAGAGCAAATGGGCTTTGGAGGCACAAATGGCGAAAACATACAATTTGAAAATTTTTTAGAAATTCCAAGATGAGGTTACAAAAAGCTTCATATACAATGTGACATTCGTTGGCGATCTTGAGACACCGGATAGTTCAACCTTCCATGTGATACTCTGTGGAAAAATAGAACCGGCTTGCCTTCTTCAGTTATGCAAAATCAACGGAACTATTACATGTGCATGTCACTTCTTCGACTTCGTTGGTGATGAACCAAATATTATTCACTTTTAAGAGCAATAATCTTAAGGCAATTAGACATTTAAATGCTCTATATGTGGTATTTACGATTCTTTTCTCTTTTTCCATAGGAAACAGCCTATAACAGCGAAACGATGCAGATTCAAGACTAATACAGACTGAAAGATGATTACACAGAATTTGCAGAACATCAGTCGACTGATTCTTCAAACAGGCAACTGAACAGAGAGGCTGAAGCTGATTGGCACCAGTCGACTGGACAGATCAATGATGAAATCTACATGTCTCGATACAGTCGACTGGTTCGAAGATAAGTCGACTGGGATGCGGCGAATCAGAAGATAAGAACAGATGTATCCTTATCCAAACCCGAATCAAAATTAACTTATCCAAACCCAGGTGTTTTCTGCGAATAACAACTTCTCAAACAATCAAAGCAAGAAGCACGTGGTGAGCAGATAAGGAAGGAAAGAAGAAAAAGAGAAAGAAATAAAAGGCTGATGAAGATAAGGAAAGAAATAACAAAAGAAGAGGACTTCTCTGCAAAAAGTACAAACCCTAATTATCTTCTCTTGTTCTATAAATACCAGTCAAGAAAGAAGTGGCAAGGAGCTCTCTCTCTCTGGCTCTCTCAGACTTTCTTCCGCACACACCATCAGCCGAATCACAAGAGTTCCTGAACGATCAAGCCATCAACAAAGTGCAGCACGGCAGCAACATAGAAGAAGAAGAAAGGAGATCAAGCATTAAGAAAAGAACGGTCGGTCGACTGTGTGACAGCCAGACGACCTATTTGACCGAACTACATCAGTTTATTCCTTCTCTTTCCTATTCTTTTATGTTAACCATGTATTCAAACTTGTTGATTAATAAAAGTACTATTATGTAGAACTAATTTCATAGTTGGGTAGATTGAAGCCGTAGTTATGTAGTGCTATATTCTTCTGAATTCTTCTATTTTACTTATTGATTGAATCTGATTGAATTGATATAGATTTATGATAATCAAATTTGTTCTCAAAGTTCTGAGAGCAGTCGACTGAGGTGAGAGCCAGTCGACTGACGTACAGAACTTGAGAATATCAAGTTTGCATTACCATCTATCTGAATCTGTTATATGAGCATATTGAGACGACCCGTATCTCGTGCTCATAACTTGTAACAAGGGAATCTTTAAGGGTTCTTGGTTCAATCAACTTAAGGGATCTAGATCTGATACCAATTTCTAGAACCTTGAGTGTTTGTTCGTTTCCACTGATCTTATGTTTTCTTTAAGTACAACTTAGTAGATACCATGCTAAACACTTGATGAAAGAAACGAATTAGAGTAGATACCATGCCTAATTCTTGGCTTAGGGAAACAGTACTTTAAGGAGTAGATACCATGCCCTTGAAGGGAACAAACATGAGTAATAAGAAGAAGTTCAGAAGGTAACTTAGCATTATTGACTATTGGTGGATATCTAAACCCAACTACTTCATAAATATATGTGATTCAACACTTCTTTTAGTCCTTTTATTTCTTTTAGACTTTCAAAACAACTCTTTATGATTCTTAGTCTTTTTATTGATTAGTAAGTTAAAATCTACAATCTCTGTGGGATCGACCCTTGCTATTGCTATGCTTTTATAAACGATTCGTGCACTTGCGTGGTTTTTAATTTGTGTCTAGTTTGTCTATTTATTTAGGTAGCTAGATTGCACAACAAGTTTTTGGCGCCGCTGCCGGGGATTGTCTAGTATTTTAACTTACAAATCAGTAAAAAAAATTTCTCTTTATTTTATTTTATTTCTTCTTTTTCTTTTCTAACATTTTCTTTTAGTTTACTTTCTGCACAAACAGGGTCAGACCAGTCGACTGTCCCAAGGACCAGTCGACTGCACAGCGAAGAATTCCAAAAGCAACAATGGGTGAAAGAATATTGAATCGTGTACCAATGCAAGACAAATTCATTCCAAAGAATATTGAGCAACCGTCTTGCATAGCTTTTCAACCCAAAGTTACAGGGAATATGCATCTATCACCTCAATTACTCAGTATGGTTCCCCACTTCAATGGCAGAATAGACGAGGATCCACACCTACATCTGCAAGACTTCTTTGATCTTTGCAGGACACAAAGCATCCAAGGGCTTACCTCTGAACAAATCAGGTTAATCTTATTTCTTTTTTCTTTAAAACTTAATGCTAAGTTGTGGTATAATTCCTTGGAACCAGGATCAATTAATTCATCGGAGCAATTGGCAACAAAATTCTTGAAAGAGTTCTTTCCAGCCCAGAAAACCAGACAACTAAAAAGGGAAATTCTACTTTTCCAACAAAAAGATGGCGATTTGTTTTTCGAGGCATGGAAGGACTTTAAAAACAAGCTTTTCAAGTGTCCTACGCATAACATACCTAAGGATGACCAGGTACAATCATTTTATGAGGGTTTAAATGACACTAACAAAGCAATTGTAGATGCAGGTTGCAATGGAATGTTGATGAGGAAGAGTGCTGAGGAGGCCATAGAGTTATTTGAAGAACTCAGTGAGAACTGACAACAATTCTCAACAAGGAGGGGTTTTTCGAAAAAACAGGGAGTATACGAAATTTCTTATAATAATAACATGCAAATAGAAATGGAAACCATGAATAAAAAGATTGATATGCTTGTAAATTCAATGATGGGTGGCGTAAAAAACCAACCAAAAGAAATTTGTGCAAATTGTTTTCAATCTAACCATGCAACTAATTCATGTCCCATGTTTTCTTTCGCAGATCAGGAGCACACAAACTACGAAGAACAAGGAATGTACCCATTCAATAGAAATTACTCCAACACCATTCTTCAATTACTCCAACAGCAACAGGAAACAAGCGATCAACAAAGACAGGCCATTCAAAAATTGGAATTTCAAATTGGTCAAATTGCTACGGAGTTAAGTGAAAGAAAGGCAGGAGAATTCCCATCACAAACCATACCCAACCCTAGAGGACAAGAACAGCTCCAATTAAGGACAACACTAGAGGAAGAGATTGAGTTTAACTTGTTTGATGCACCACAATTTCCACACGATAATCATGAATGTTATAATGTTGATATGGTTCAGGAAATTTGTGACCAAACATTGCAGGAACATGGTGTTGATCCATCACAAGAAACAACTACACACCCTCTAACATTATCTCATGTTGAACAGGAACACTATGACTGGAGGATTGCAGAGACAGTACATCATCTTGAAACTCCACATTCATATACAGTTAAGCTTGCACCTGCAGTCGAAAGTTTTGCAGCTGATACAACTTGTGTTTTTGCAGACAAGTCGACTGCTGGCCAGGATAAGTCGACTGATGTCCAGAATAAGTCGACTGCTACCAGTCAACCAGAGGAGGAGCTGAAGCCAATACATGAATATTTGGGGAACAATCAGACATTACCTGTGACAGTTGCTACAAATTTTAGGATGCAGAAAGAGGAGAGGCTGCAGGGAGTCTTTCAACAGCACAATGGTGCATTAAGATGGACCATTGCTGATAAACTAATGTCAAGTTGGTATGGTCCATGAATTGTTGCACAGGTTTCCCCCACATGGAGCGTTGGCGAAAAATCAACGTTCAAGGTGAATGGGCAGAGGGGGGAAACCTTATAAGAAGATGAGTTTTGAGCCGCAACCCATTCAATACATTGCACAAACTCATCAAGTCTAGCTGAAGACAGAAAACACAGTGCTTATTGGGTGGCAACCTAATTTTCAGGGGAGTATTTACACTTTCCCTCTATTTTCTTTCATTCATTCATTTTTTTTATTTTCATCTTTCATTTTCAGTCTCTCCTTACTAGATGGTGACACATGCCTATTTTTACATTTTCTTTCGAACATTGAGGACAATGTTCCATCTAAGTTTGGGGGTATTAGGGTTATTTAATTTTTGAGTCTTTTGAATTTTTTTTAGGATAAACAATTTCTTATAAAGTAAGAAGAAGGATACTTATTTACTTTAGGATTGTTGAGTTTCATAAATTCCTTACAAAATTATATGAGTCATGCAATTATACATAATAAACAAATGTGATACTTTTTCTGTTGATTATTCCCTTTAGATCTAGTCCTAAATTGAGTTTAAGTAAATAGAGTGATAATATATATGTATGTATCAATTTGAATAAAGTCAAGCTACTCCAATGTTTTGAGTGCTTAGTAACTAGGGGTATTCATCACCAATGTTTACCTTTACGTCAAACGGCAACTTGGAATATGAGTATGCAAAGCACTTTGAAGTTTGTGACTTGTTGAGTAACCGGGTGGATTCATCACAAATGTTTTGCATTCGCGTAAAAAGGCAAGCGACAACTTTAGAGAAGAGACTATAAAAAAAAAAAAAACTCTAGTTTGCTACTCGGTTTGTAGTAGAGAAAAGGGATAATCACAGAATTGAGCAGTTGCATACAATAAATAAAATTAATGGCATGACAAGTATGATTGAGTTGGGGATTATGACTAAACATTCGTACTGAAGAAAGTGGGTATACTTGTTTTACTTTATTTGAAATTGTTTGAAATCTTGATGCTTGCATAATAAATTCTTGGTGGTTGAATACTATTATTTTCCCCTTGTTCATAATTTTAGTTTGCTTGAGGACAAGCAAAAGCTAAGTTTGGGGGTATTTGATGAACCAAATATTATTCAGTTTTAAGAGCAATAATCTTAAGGCAATTAGACATTTAAATGCTCTATATGTGGTATTTACGATTCTTTTCTCTTTTTCCATAGGAAACAGCCTATAACAGCGAAACGATGCAGATTCAAGACTAATACAGACTGAAAGATGATTACACAGAATTTGCAGAACATCAGTCGACTGATTCTTCAAACAGGTGACTGAACAGAGAGGCTGAAGCTGATTGGCACCAGTCGACTGGACAGATCAATGATGAAATCTACATGTCTCGATACAGTCGACTGGTTCGAAGACAAGTCGACTGGGATGCGGCGAATCAGAAGATAAGAACAGATGTATCCTTATCCAAACCCGAATCAAAATTAACTTATCCAAACCCAGGCAATCAAAGCAAGAAGCACGTGGTGAGCAGATAAGGAAGGAAAGAAGAAAAAGAGAAAGAAATAAAAGGCTGATGAAGATAAGGAAAGAAATAACAAAAGAAGAGGACTTCTCTGCAAAAAGTACAAACCCTAATTCTCTTCTTTTGTTCTATAAATACCAGTCAAGAAAGAAGCGGAAAGGAGCTCTCTCTCTCTGGCTCTCTCAGACTTTCTTCCGCACACACCATCAGCCGAATCACAAGAGTTCCTGAACGATCAAGCCATCAACAAAGTGCAGCACGGCAGCAACATAGAAGAAGAAGAAAGGAGATCAAGCATTAAGAAAAGAACGGCCGGTCGACTGTGTGACAGCCAGATGACCTATTTGACCGAACTACATCAGTTTATTCCTTCTCTTTCTTATTCTTTTATGTTAACCATGTATTCAAACTTGTTGATTAATAAAAGTACTATTATGTGGAACTAATTTCATAGTTGGGTAGATTGAAGCCGTAGTTATGTAGTGCTATATTCTTCTGAATTCTTCTATTTTACTTATTGATTGAATCTGATTGAATTGATATAGATTTATGATAATCAAATTTGTTCTCAAAGTTCTGAGAGCAGTCGACTGAGGTGAGAGCCAGTCGACTGACGTACAGAACTTGAGAATATCAAGTTTGCATTACCATCTATCTGAATCTGTTATATGAGCATATTGAGACGACCCGTATCTCGTACTCATAACTTGTAACAAGGGAATCTTTAAGGGTTCTTGGTTCAATCAACTTAAGGGATCTAGATCTGATACCAATTTCTAGAACCTTGAGTGTTTGTTCGTTTCCACTGATCTTATGTTTTTTTTAAGTACAACTTAGTAGATACCATGCTAAACACTTGATGAAAGAAATGAATTAGAGTAGATACCATGCCTAATTCTTGGCTTAGGGAAACAGTACTTTAAGGAGTAGGTACCATGCCCTTGAAGGGAACAAACATGAGTAATAAGAAGAAATTCAGAAGGTAACTTAGCATTATTGACTATTGGTGGATATCTAAACCCAACTACTTCATAAATATTTGTGATTCAACACTTCTTTTAGTCCTTTTATTTCTTTTAGACTTTCAAAACAACTCTTTATGATTCTTAGTCTTTTTATTGATTAGTAAGTTAAAATCTACAATCTCTGTGGGATCGACCCTTGCTATTGCTACGCTTTTATAAACGATTCGTGCACTTGCGAGGTTTTTAATTTGTGTCTAGTTTGTCTATTTATTTAGGTAGCTAGATTGCACAACAGTTGGCATTCCTTGCTGACATATTTTAGCGGTTATTCGGTTCAGCCATCACACTTCCCTTCCGGATGTATACATTAAAAGAAGATAGACCCGGGATGTGATGAAAAGAAGTTATACATTTGTTCCAACCGAACCCAATACCGAGAATTTTGCTTCTCTATATTGTGAGTTGAGCTACCATGCAAAACAGGTTGTCAATCTCGGTTGTTCCTCTAATGAAAGTTACAAATACACGTTAGAGAATTTGCAGAAGATCATTGAAGGCATCTCTCGGCTACAACCCGGATTGGGTGAACAACCCGAACAGGCCTCACAACCGCATGACAGTGCAAAACCGCTAGGTAGTACACAACCGGATGATAGTGCACAACTGCATTTTAGTGCACAACCTCATGATGAAGGCAGTGGACACATACCTACACGCGTAAGGGATCCACAACAATGACAAAGGGAAGGCCTCGCGCCAAAAGATTGAGGCCGATAAGAAAGCAACTTTGCATTAAAAAATTGAGACGGTGCCGAAGATGCGGCATTGTGCAAATGAATCATGATTCAAGAAATTGTCCAACATTATTTGAGGAGCAAGACTCGTACTTTCTTTGTTTCTTCCTCTTTTAAATTTATTATACTTCATTTGTGGTAAATGACTTTGTCACTAACTATAACTTATCTTTGAATAAAGGCTAATCAATCTGCAAGAAGTGATTCCATCCGATGAAGAGAGTTCCAACGAGAGATATGATGATCTATTGTGAATTGGAATTTTTTTATGTAAAGTTTCAGTATATTAGATATTGATGTAAGTGTTGTTAATTGGTTTTTTGTTATTAACTTTAAATGTTATTGGGACTCAAGTGTTGTTGATTTGTGTTGATTATTAATTTTGTTGTTGCGTTATTGGGAGATTGTAGCTGATGGGATTGTATATAGTTTTTGGGGGAAAAATTTAGTATAGCAGCTTTAGCTACTGTGTGAAATTGTGAATATTTTTTTTATTTCACCTAGGCCGTTGAAAACAACGGCCTAGGTTATATGTGGAAAAAAAATTGGATCAATTGCTCTCTGTATTGACCTATTGGAATGGAGCAATTTTTTTCTAAATATAGGCCGTTGTCTCCAACAACGGCCTAGGTTATAGCAGCAAATACTTCATTTTTTTTGTGCTCTCTGACTTGGTCAAGTTAAAAAGAGCAATAAGTCAGAGAACAATACCCTTTTTTTTTATAGCTTAGGTCGTTGTCTCCAACAACGGCCTAGGTTATAGCCAAAAAATTGAAGTTTTTTGGTTGCTCTCTGACTTGACCAAATTAAAATGAGCAAGAAGTCAGTGAGCAACACCCTATTTTTTTTAAAGCTTAGGAACAACGACCTAGGTTATAGCCAAAAATTTGAAACTTTTGCGTTGCTCTCTGACTTGACCAAGTTAAAAAGAGCAAGAAGTCATAAGCAACACCCTATTTTTTTAAAGCTTAAGTTGTTGTCTCTAACAACGGCCAAGGGTATAGCAGAAAATTTAAAGTTTTTGGGGTGATCTCTGACTTGGCCAAGTTAAAAAGGGCAACAAGTCAGAGAGCAACCAAATATTTTTTCAAAGCTTAAGCCGTTGTTGGAGTCAACGGCCTAGGTTATAACAAAAAAATTTGGATATTTTTGTTTGCTCTCTGACTTGCCCTAGCTAAAAGGAGCAACAAGTCAGAGACCAACCATTTTTTTTACAAAGCTTAGTCCGTTGTCTCCAACAGCGGCCTATGTTATGTGAAATTTTTTTATGCTTTTTACAACTTTTTCTCCACTCTTTATGAACAGTGTCACTGGAACTTTATTCCAAACACATTCATATGCTTGTATATCGTTTATATATTTTATTAATTTCCATTTTTAGCCACCTAACTAACCAATATAAAATCATAAAGGTTAAATGTTTAAAAAAAATACCAGAAAATAAAAGATGATCTTTTCATTTGTAAAAATCATTTTTTAAAATATATTCTTACCCCTAATATGTAAATTCTTCTACAATGTGTACACCTATCCAGTTCAACACCTAACCCCTAACCGTACCCCCCAAATCCATAATATTTCAGTTAGGATTAGGGTAAGGTTAAGTTTATTGTTAACAGGGGTTAGGATAGGGTAAGGGTAAGGTTAAGGTTAGTTTTAATAAGGGTTAGGATAGGGTTAGGGTAAGGTTAAGGTATGGTTATGAGTAGGGTTATGGTAGGGTTACGGGTGACTGTAGGGTTATGAGTAGGGTTATGGTTGGGTTATTGGTGAGTGTAGGGTTTCAACCCAAGTAGTAACTTCTAGGTTGTTTGCCATTCTGTTTTTCTTCTATTTTTCAGTAATTTTAAAAGTTTATCCAATCTTTATTTTATTTGCTTTCTTTTGTGGCTTTAGGATGCAAAATTTGTGACAAGTACAAAGAGCATTATTACAAGGATCATGTGAATGGGAATGGAGTTTTATCAACTTATGGATTCCATAACTTACCTACTATTATATTTCACTCTACAAAGTGAGCACCACATGCAGATTCCCACATGTAGAACCCAATAAGGAAAAAGATTCAGTGCGCTTTAGAGAGGAGAGTCATCAGATCCAACTACTGAAAATGACAAGTATTTATGGTTTTATCCTAAATATTAACCTAATTAATGATAACCCAAAACAACCTCTTACAACAAGTTTGATTCTTACAGAATTTAGAATGTTTGAATTTCATTAGTAAACAGATGATCTACATACATTAAAATTTGACTTCAAAGAGTATATTGAAGGAGAAAAATTCTTGTGAACCTATCATAACCCTATTCATAACCATACACTCATCCCTAACCCTACCATAACCCTACTTATGAGTAGGGTTAGGGTAGGGTTAGGGTTATTGAATATTTTTGGAATATTCATATGGGTTTGAAAATTGAAAGGGTTTTATTTTTGGAGATGAGTATTCGTGCCAATGGAAAAATGCGGGAGGTTATTCAGTGGGGGATCTACATGTGTTACCCACTTTGTAGAGTTAAATGTAATAATAGGTAAGTTATGGAAATACATTTATTAGGAAAGAAGAATGTGATTTTAGAAATGAAGAACAGAGATGGCAAGGGGGGGTGTAACACCGGGCAAAATTGGGAATGACAATTTTGCCCTCGTGTGTTACGCACGTATATTTTGTACCATTAAGGGTAATATTTGTAACGTGTTTTTATTACGTATTGTGATTTCTGACTATTTATGCATTTCCCGTATATTTTATCCTATTTAATCAACTGAAATATTAAATTTCAATCTCTATATTTTGCTCTTTACATATTTTGATGTACGTATCGACTATGTGTTTCCACCGCTACGTATAATATTTTCTAAGTATTTAAATTATTTATTTTAGGTATTCAAATCTATTTTTATAAACGGAAATTCATTTCCCCTTATTTTGATTAAAATATTATTATATGTATAATGTACGTGTTTTCTACGTACACAGCAATTACATCGTAAAATTAATAAATATATTTTATTATATTTCACTTTTATTATCTTTAAAATTTTTCCTTTGATAACGTCAAATTTCGTATTTTTGATATTTTACGTGCGATGCACGTGTTTCGGTGCACGCATTTGAGCATACTCGTTTTCAAAATAAAATTTTGGAGTGTGGGTATATTTATTTTATTTATGCATGAAATATTATAATTAATTTTATATGCATCTTGTATATTATATACATGTGTTTTAATTTGAATAATAAAAATATTTAATAGACGGAAATGTGTGCTCGTGCAAGCACGTGCTAATATTTGTTCGTCTTTACTCTTATTTTCTATTTTAGCATGCATAGTCTTTTTATTTAGCCTTTTATTAAACCTATGGACCTAGAATAGATTCTAGCCCACTGGATTAATTAATTAATTAAAAGTCAAGCCCACTAGACTAACTAATTGAATTGATTAAAAAAAAGCCCACAAGACAAGCCCATTAATAAAATCTATTTTTTAAGTAGTGCATGGACTCACACATGACATGTAACAACTTTTTAATACACATTTTAGAACTATAGGATTTGTATTTATTTTTGGGTGTGTGTGTGCACAACACATGCACGTGTAATGTGAAGAGGTTGGGGGTTAGGGTTTTGAAGATGTGGAGTAGTGAAGAGTCGGGGGTTATGGGAGTTAGGGTATTGAAAAGATGGAGAATTAAGTGAGAAATTATTAGGTGGAGAAATTTGCAATTTGAACCTTTACTTTGTCCTATAAATACCCTAGTTGTTTCTTCTCATTTCACACCAAAAACTAAACAAATTTGAGAGAGGAAAAAGAAAGAGAGTTAGAGTGTTCTTGTTGCGTTTGGAGTACTCTTGCTAGGGGGAGAAGGACTAGGTGACTTGTTGGAGCTAGGAGTTGTGTTCCATCATTTTGTTTGCAATTCTTCATACGAGGTGGCATCATTTTGTTTGCAATTCTTCATACGAGGTGGGTGGTCTTTATATTTTCTAATTCATAGGTTGAACATGCTAGAATATGACATTAGTAATATAGATCAAATTGATGTGATGTGGGAAATCTTGTGTTTTCTAAATATAAGACATGTATGCTAATATATTACATGAGTAGTAATGATAAATTTGATGTGATAATTAGAGAACAAATCCATATTTTTATTGTGTGCCAAATTGTAGAAATTTTGCTATTGAATGATAAACTAATTTTCATCATGTTGTTTGTAAATGAGAAAAAGAAATGATGAGTATTTTGCCATATGCATGTTAATTATAAATATAGAAACTTGTATTTGTAAGAACAATTGTAGAAACTTCATTTGACATTGATATATCCATTTGCAATAAAAATGATGTGGTTAAAATGTGAATACTCATTTTGGCTAATAACAAATGGTTATAATAAATGTCAATCATGACATTATATCTTCATGAAAATCATGTAAATGAATGTCATTTTTACAATACCATCTTTAATCATTTATTGGTCTTGATCATGGTTAAAATGTCAGACCATCTTTAAATAATCTATACTTCGGCATAAATGATCGTTATCCAAATTAACAAAAATGATGGTATTGTAAAAAATGATCGCTGCTAATTTTCATTTGACATTGATCAAAATTTCGAAGTTCCACATAAAAATTACAAATTTTATAAGACCTAGCTCAAATAATTTGTAATTTTCGGTCTTATAGATAAAATTTTTGTGAAGTTAATTGGATACACATAGATTCATTAAATATTTATAAGAGATTCATTAAATTCAGGTTCATTAAAAAAAAGAGATAATTTGAAATATAGATACAATGTCTAAAACATAAGTTTGGAAATTCGTGAACCATTGTGTTCAAGGAAAATCAGTATGAATAAGAAATTATAGTTCATTAAAAAGATTAGATCGATCATATGTCGAGTTTTGTGAAAAATAACTAAGTTTAGAACGTTGTGAACAAAACTACAGTAGCGTGATTCTTAATTACTAATCACACTAGGACTTACTGGTTAGTCAGTGCACCACAGAGCACTACTATGCTTGTAGGAGATCTTGGGTTCGAAACTTGTTGGGCACCTTTTTATTTTGTTTCCATTTAATAAAACCCGAACCTAGAAGTCAACATATTGGGTTTCTGTTATACTAATTCGACAGCCGGGTCACTTGGACTTATTGTCTAGTGGGTTGGGTTTTGGGCGCTCGCTGTGTGTGTGCGGGGGTGCTTGGTTCGAAACATGAGGGTTCATTTGTTTTTTTTTGTTTTTTTTTTTAGTTTTGTGGATTCTAGATGAATTTTAATGCAAAGAAAAATTTGGGAAAATTCTAGAATTCTTATAAAATGAAATAGAATTTATTAAAAATAGTTGTAGAATTTTTCAAGTATATTTGAGAAATTAAAAGTAGATTTGAGATAGAAAATGAACTGATAACTACAAAATTATTCCTTTAAGATTGTGACATTTATCTCTTTTAAAAGAAGAGTAAAATATTGTTGTGTAAATGGATTTTTTTTCTTGAAGAAAATTTTATACTTATTTGGTGTATAAAATACTTGATATGGGTTGAGATATGAATATATTATATGTGCTTAAGTTGCTAAAGAGACTTAAAGTGATGAATTTATGTTCATGAAAAGAATTATTGCTTCTAAAGTGGGTGAATGAATAAAAGAATCATGAGTAGTATTAAAATGAGATATTGTGAATAAATGTTAAGATAAGACATTGAACCAATTGGGAATAAGTTGAATATATGAACATATTTAAGTTTAAGACATGATTATTGAAGGGAATGTGTACCCATGGATTCTTATACATGAAAGTTTGTGATCTAGAGTTTAGTGAGATATCGGGTACCAGCATTATTAAAGTAAAAGATTTGAGATATGTTTTTGAGATATGGCTATGGAGCTATCTCGTATTTGTGATTAAGTCCGGTAGGGGGTAAAACTAAATGTAGGTATGATAATTTATTCATGTCTTGAACTTAAGAACTAGGCACATAAGTGATGATAGAGTAAAACTTGGGCAAACTTAAGTGGGGCACTCTATATAGTCGGGCGGTGTATTCCGGGACTATAGACCCAGTCGGGCGATGTACTCTGGGACTGAGGTTGCTTCGATAGAGACGAGCTTTTATTTTAAATCCGAGACTATGCATAGTCGGGCGGATAGTCTACCGTACTCCGGTGTATATACGTATACCGGGGCTAGAGGGGCACTTGCGGGAGGTTCGCACGACGAGGAGTTTGTATAACAGTCGGGCGGTGTACTTCGGAACTGGGATACGTACTCGTGGAATGTCTAAACCTTGCTTTTATTACTGGGTAGTTTTCATGGTGAGGGATCAAACTCTTTATTGTGGAGTATATAGGTGCTTGCCCTCAGACCTGTGTAGTATGGGATACACATAGAATCCGAACAATTATGCATTAGTGTCATCTTAGTATAAAATATCTGTATTAGGCATTAAGGCATCGCATACACTTACATGTTTAGTGTAGTCACACTTAACACATTATTTGCATTCAAATTTGTGGTTTGTTAAAGTATTGGGATCGTTATATTTCCGACATAGAGAGGAAGACCGTGTATAACATTTTCGTCGGTTGTAAACAACTGACGTGCCCACAGCTTATTATGCAGGAGTTGGATTTTCAAGAAGGAATAAAGTTGATTTCGATGTTGTTGATTAATTACTTGTTAAAGATGTAATAGTTGTATATTATTTTCATTGTTGTACTTCATTTTTATCTTCCGCTGTGTAAACAATGTAAAGAACTCTGATGTATGATGAAAAGTTTAAATTTACTTGTAAAATTGTACGAAGTGAAGTGTAAAGATCCTGTGGAATCTCGAAATCGGTCTTATTTGGAATTCGGGGCGTTACAGGGGGAGAGGAAGTGGGGAAAAGAGTTTTAAGATATAACCACTAACCATACACTAACCCGTAACCCTACCATAACCCTACACTACCCCTTAACCCTACCATAACCCTAGTTTACCCTAACCCTACCCTAACCCCTGTCAACACTAACCTTAATCTTACACTAACCCAGCTGAAATATTATTACCACTTTGGGGGATATGTTTAGGGGTTAGGTGCTAAACTGGATAGGTATACGCACTCCAGAAGAAATTACATATTAGGGGTAAAAATATATTAAAATAATTGATTTTTACGAATGGAAAGATCTTTCTTTTATTTTCTGGTATTTCTTTAAACATTTAACCTCAACGATTTTATATTGGTTAGTTAGGTGGCTAAAAATGAAAATTAATGTAAAATATAAACAATGTACAAGCATATGAATGTCTACTTTTTAGGGTTCAAGAGACACTGTTCATACATAGTGGAAAGAAAGTTGTAAAAAAGCATTAAAAAAATTTGCAAAAAATCATATAACAAAGGCCGTTGTTGGAAACAACAGCCTAAGCATACAAAAAAAATTGGTAGCACTCTAACTTGTTGCTCCTTTTAGCTTGGGATAGCCCGAGAGCAAGCCAAAAAATTCAAATTTTTTGCTATATCCTATGTCATTGTTGGAGAAAACGGCATAGGTTTAGAAATTTTTCTTTTTTTTTTCCAATATAACTTAGGCCGTTGTTGGGCAGAAACCCTAAAAAGCAAATTTTTCTTATATAACATAGGCCGTTGTTGTAGACAACGACCTTAGTTAAGGAAAATAAATTGCTTGCTCTCTCACTTGTTTCTCATTATGGCTTGGCCAAGTCAGAGAGCAAGTCAAATAATTTACAAATTTTTTATAACACCTAGGCCATTGTTGGAGACGGCCTAAGCTTTGGAAAAAAAATGGTTGCTCTCTGACTTGTCGCTCTTTTTAACTTGGCTAAGTCAGGGAGCACCCCAAAAACTTCAAATTTTCTGCTATACCCTTGGCCGTTGTTAGAAACAACGGCCTAAGCTTTAAAAAAATAGGGTGTTGCTATCTGACTTCTTGCTCTTTTTGGCTTGGCCAAGTCAGAGAGAAAGCCAAATAACTTCAAATTGTTGGCTATAACCTAGGCCGTTGTTCGAGAAAACGGCCTAAGCTTAGAAAAAAATTAGTTTCTCTCTGACTTGTTGCTCTTTG
The DNA here is from genome assembly GCA_017893485.1 of Hemerocallis citrina. Lineage (NCBI taxonomy): Eukaryota > Viridiplantae > Streptophyta > Magnoliopsida > Asparagales > Asphodelaceae > Hemerocallis > Hemerocallis citrina. The sequence continues at coordinate 443,200,029 of CM030358.1, read as the reverse complement.
TAACTTGGCCAAGTAAGAGAGCACCCCAAAAACTTCAAATTTTCTGCTAAAACCTTGGCCTTTGTTGGAGACAACGGCCTAAGCTTTAAAAAAATAGGGTGTTGCTCTCTGACTTCTTGCTCTTTTTGGCTTGGCCAAGTCAGAGAGCAAGCCAAATAAATTCAAATTTTTGGCTATAACCTAGGCCGTTGTTGGAGATAACAGCCTAAGCTTTAAAAAAAAATGGTTGCTCTCTAACTTGTTGCTCTTTTTAACTTGTCCAAGTCAGAGAGCACCCCCAAAACTTCAAATTTTCTGCTATATCCTTGGCCGTTGTTGGAGACAACGGACTAAGCTTTAAAAAAAATGGTGTTGCTTTCTAACTTCTTGCTCTTTTTGGGTTGGCCAAGTCAGAGAGCAAGCCAAATAACTTCAAATTTTTGGCTATAACCTAGGCCATTGTTGGCGACAACGGCCTAAGCTTTGAAAAAAAAATCGGTTGCTTTCTGACTTGTTGCTCTTTTTAACTTGGCCAAGTCAAAGAGCACCCCAAAAACTTCAAATTTTTTGTTAAACCCTTGGTCGTTGTTGTAGACAATGGCCTAAGCTTTGAAAAAATAGGGTGTTGCTCTCTGACTTTTTGCTCCTTTTGGCTTGGCCAAGTCAGAGAGCAAGCCAAATAACTTTAAATTTTTTGCTATAACCTAGGTCGTTGTTGGAGACAACGGCCTAAGCTTTAAAAGAAATTGGTTGCTCTCTGACTTGTTGCTCTTTTTAACTTGGCCAAGTCAGAGAACACCCCCAAAACTTCAAATTTTCTGCTATACCCTTGGCCTAAGCTTTAAAAAGCGGCCTATGCTTCAAATTTGAAGCTTTAAAGAACTTCAAATTTTCTGCTATACCCGTTGTTGGAGACAACAACCTAAGCTTTAAAAAAAAGCGGTGTTGCTCTCTGACTTGTTGCTCCAATACAGAGATGTGTTGATCCCAAAAAAACTTTACAACATACAACCTAGGTCGTTGTCTTCAACAATGGCCTAGATAAAAGAAAAAAAATTAATTACAATTTCACAAATCAGCTACAGCTGCTACACTTCAATCTCCCCCAAAAACTACATTCCCATCAGCTACACTCTCCAAATAAATTTCTACATACAGCCTCCAACAACAACAACAGAATTCATAATTATCACATAATAACAACAACATCAACAACACTTAAACTGGCCAACAACAAGTAATACATAATAACAACAACAGAAATCAAAAAAAAAAATTAAATAAATTACTCCCAAAAAAATACAATATCAGGAATTCGCTAATCACCGGGCGTGTAAGTTTGTGGTGCTCGCCTCTTCCGAGCAGGATGTCGTCGCCGGTATGGGGATGATGCCGGTGCAATTTCTTCTTCTTCTCCCTTCTTTTGTATGTCTCCAACAACCCTTTCTGGATTCTCTTCTTGTTGCTCTTCTTCTTGAGGTGGAGATCTAGCTTGATATTGTCGTTGTTGGCCCCGGGCAGATGGCCTACCCCTCATGCTCTTACGGCGCTGTCAACGTATGGTTCTATCCAAATATCGTTACAAAGCTTCACCCTCTCCCAAAACATCTAAATTGGTACGGCATGAAGAGAGCATCTTCTGAGCGAACTTCTTCATAGGCGTGTCAGCATTACTTTTGATTACCTCCGCGCATTTTTTTGCCATGTCCAACATATTATCGATCTAAAACAAAAAACAAAAAAAAATATTAAACACATTCGGATATGTAAACAATTTAATCACTTTAAATATAATGAACATTCAACAAAATTTGAACATTATACTCGCCAATGTATGTATAGCTGAGATCTTCGGTTGGAACATGAGTTATGAACTAGAATACGCGAGTGGTGGTTCAATCTCCCTCTTCTTAATTGGTGCTTGAATACCAGTAGGTAGTTCAGTATCGGGAGAGATGTACAAACGTGTAAATGATCTGAACCATTGCATGTACTTCGCTTGCAGCTTGCCATCGTACAGTGGAACATTAACAATTACGAGTTGAAACTGTCGCTCGTTCCATTCTGCAACATGAACACGGTGGAAATCTGCCCAATCATGGGTAGGTATACGACCGGTACCCCTCACGGCGTGTAACTCATGTTTGTATAGATTTACACAGCTTAGGGGTAAATTTTGTTGAAGACCGAACTGCCAAAGGACTCTCTCCGGCCGCGGATGCTCCACTATAATAAAGTTGATGAGCGGAGCCTTCATCATCCACAACTGCGATCCAGTCACTATGATCGGTGGTAGTCCTCCAACCCGCTCGGGTTTATACAGCACCCAAATTACGAACTATTCTCGTAGTTGGTCGAGTTCGTCTTAGTAGTACGTTAGTACACCTTTTGGTTTATCTTTATAATTCCGTCTACCTGCCCAATATACCCCTAAGGGTGCTAACATATAAGCATTTGGTGCTTCGGCCATCCAACCGTCCCTCGGTCTCGTAATTTGGGGACGACCTAAGTGTAGATGCTCCTATGACCAAATTTGTAACAAAACCATTGGACCGGTCATCTCGATCCTATCTTATGCTACAGAACCCAACGTCCTATACAGCATTGCAAACGCGTAACTTCTCCAGCTGTACCGGCCAGCTAAGCCTAGATCGGCGAGCAATCGTAGATACATGAGCTGTACGGTATCTTCGGATAAGTTAGGAAAGAGAACTCCTCCAAGCACGATTAGAATGTACGCTCTTGTGTAGCACTGTAGATCGTGGTCAGTCGATGCATCGTTCAAACTCCCTTCAAAATGTTCCTTCAACCAAGATAGTTGGATTGATTGTCTGACAAAAATATCCCTATCTTCTGCAGCCTCCTCATCAAACTCTGTACTGAGAAGTTCATTACAAAGCTCTAACTTATCAAAGTTCATATTACCGGTCACAGCCATCCCATCCACTGCAAGATCGGAGATCATCGTTGTATCCTGTAGCGTCACCGTCATCTCTCCGGCCGGTAGATGGAAGGTGTGCGACTCTGGCCTCCATCGCACCACGAGTGCTGCAAGAAGAGCTCGGTCGAGTTTCACCTGATCCATCATGCTGATTCCGTAGAAACCGGCCGGAACTAGGTACTCGACGATACGTGGGTGCACCATCATGGTCTCGTGGGTGCAGAAATTACACCTCCGCGTGTCCCACCCCACACTACCTCGGATCTTTGACAGTCTTGTAAGGTGAGTTCACCCTCATATATTGGTCCTGGACCTCGTTGTGGGGCCATCAAAGAGGATGCACCAACCTACACCAATACAAAATACAATTATTATTAGTGTACTAACAATACCACTATATACAAAATTTACAATACAAATTAATAGTTCTCTTACTTCGGTGGAATGTTCGCCCCGACCACTAACAAATGACATTCTGATTTCCTTCGTTCTAACCATTTCTCTGTAAGAAAGTTTGCATATATTAAACAATTTGTTCACAAAAAAAGCATATATATAGATACGAAACAAAATACCTGAGACAACCGCAAAAACAACTTTCAAAAAATAACAAACTTTGCTAATGGGTCTAAAATGCCACACACAAGCTACCGCAACTTGTAAATTCGAGTTTGGACTAACGATCTTCAAGATACGGCCGTGTATCGCTTTCACTCTTGAAAAAGCGAAATGCGATCCATGGACGCGTATATCTAACCGTGGGTGAGAACTCCCAACTACAAGTTGCTTTGGCTTGTGAGTGGCGAAATCGGCCTACCCGCAAAATTTTGTAATTTTTTAGCCATTTCTCTATTGTAAACTCGTTAAATACATAACAAAATCCATGAGAAAACCACAAAAACGAAGGTAAAAATAAATAAATAAATAAACTTTACAATTGGGTCGGGCTCCCCGCACATAAGGCAAGGCAACTTGTACAAGCGAGTTCCGACCAACGGTTTGAAAGATACAGCCGTGTATCGCTTTCACTCTTGAACAAGAACGAAAAGCGATACATTGATGTATCTCACAAACCGTGGGTCGGAAATCGCAACTACAAGTTGCGTTGGGTTGTGAATGGTTAGCCCGACCTACTTCCACAGTTTCGTATTTTTTGGAATTCGTTTGAGCGGTTTTCTACTGAGCTCGTACTAAAAAATTCAAAGGTATATAGGAGTTATTTCATATACGCGACAATACAACACAAACGAGATGCAAAAATTCCAAAATTTTGCCGTTACGTCTGGCATACCAAACACAAGCCAACGCAACTTGCAGAGGTGAGTTCCGACTCTCGATTTGTAATATACGACTGTGTATCGCTTTATATCCATTTCATTGAATAAAGTGATAAACGGGCGTATCTTGCAAACCGTGAGATGGAAATCGCCAGTACAAATTGCGTTTCCTTCTACATGGTGAGCCCGACCAAGTCATCAAATTTTGGAATTTTGGATCTCGTTTGTTTACTTTTCCTATATTCTACAACTATAACTAACACTACATCTACAAAAATATCCACAAAGTATATACAACACACATGATACAAAAATTTTACACTCTAAATTGAAGATTACTACGCATAGTATAAAAAATCAAACTCAAAAACTGAAAAAAAATATTCAATAAATTAACATAGTTCATTATGCTAAATTGTGAAAAAGTGACTACCTAGTCCAAAGAGAGAGAGATGGAGTTGTCGAAGATGTGAGGAGCCACTGCTGTAGACGAACAAGTTGTAGAGTCTACGATATCATAGAATTTGTGCTAGGGTTCGGGTGAGTTGGGGAGATTTCGGATTGGATTAGAGTTTGGGGTATTCGGGAGAGGGAGAGATAGATAGAGTTAGATCGAGAAGAGGGGAGATCGAGAAGAGTTTCAGATCGACAGAGAGGAGGTTGGAGTAGAGCTAGGGTTTGGGGATTGGGTTTCAGGAGCTCCAGAAAGAGAGAGAGAGAGAGTTGTCGAAGAATGTGAGAGATGGCTCAGATCTGAGTATGTACATACTTAGGTCGTTATTGGGAACAACGGCCTAGGTTGGATTTAAAATAAAAAAAACAAATAAACTAGGCCGTTGTTACCAACAACGGCCTAAGTATAATTTTCTTCAAAAAAAAACTTCAAACAACCTAGGGAACAACGACCTAAGTATAAGTTTTTCCAAAAAAAAAACCTTCACGCTAAAAAAACGCTAAGTCTGAAACGTTTTTTTGCGTGAAGTTCCAAAATTGCCCCTCCACTTTTAAAGCCGTTAGTGGGAGAATTTAGTGGATTTCGATCTGAGCCATTGATCAAGATCTTGATCGATCCAACGGCTCAGATATGAGTTTTCCAACCCGTTGAAAACGGACCCGTTTTCAACTAAGCATTTGCCATATATATATATATATATATATATATATATATATATATATATATATATATATATATATATATATATAATAGATTTGCCCGTGGCCGTGCCTATGGTACGTCTTCACAACTATATATATAATAGATTTGCCCATGGCCACGTGCCTATGGCACGTCTCCACAACGATGCAACATATGAAAAGTCTTGTAAACAGTAAATCAACATTTATGTAGCTGAAGTTTGAATAGTATGACAATAATTAGTTGTAAATAAAAGTCCATGTTTCCATTAGTATATGGTTAAAAAAAATTATAAATTGGGATATAACAGTCCATATTTCCAAATATATATATATAGAGAAACTTTCGGTTGTGCACTGGGGTAGTGCTCACAGCCGTGTGCACTCGTCATAGGCCGTCCGATCTGGGATTTTGATCATGATCGCCATCCAACAGTTCAATCGACCTTCCGCTCTTCTGGCTCAGTTAGAGGGGGGGTGTAAATGCATCATTTCATACCCACCATCCCCAACTCCCCCTCTCCTCCCCTCTCACACTCCATTCCCTCGCGCCTCTACCTCAGATCTGAAAACCCCTAGCCCCCAAAAAATTCGAACCACTACCCATCTCGTCGACTGCTCTCATCCTCCTCATCCCCAAATCTCCTCTCCTCTCACTCTCGATTTCCCTCACGCCTTCTTCGACTTGAGATCTAAAAACCCTAGCTCCCAAAAAATTGAACCCACAGTGCACCCCCAAATCTACTCGCGCTCTCATCCTCCTGACGCTCTCATCATCCTCATCCCCAAATCATCGCTCCCCTCACGCTCGATTTCCTCATGCCAAAAATTTCCCTCTTCCTCGATGCCATCTGAAATCCTTAGCTTGCACTCTCGTCTAAATCCATCGAACTGAAGTATAGAGATCTCAGGTATAAAAAAAATTCCTTTTTTTGGTTCAAGTCGAAACCCTAAGTTATATGAAGATCAGTCGAAATTTTTTATATGAAGATCAGTCGAAATTCCAGTTCAATGGAAAATATTAATGACTGTTTCTGAGTTGAAATATACATATCGGAAAGAGATCTGACGTATTAAAAATAAATTTCCTTTAGTTGATCTTGTTAAAAAAAATTCCTTTAGTTGATCTTGTTGAAAAGAATTTCACATTGCCGTAAATTATAACATGATTTCCCTGTTTACAGACAATAAATTACATGTTAATTACTATTTATTGGTTAATTACTATCTATTAGTTGATCTTGTTTGGCTGATATGTAGAATTCAACATGTGTATTGCACTAAACTCAATTACTATTTATTGGTCATATTAACTTAAAGAAAACTAATGAAGTTGGGTTGTGTTGTTTAGAACTCTGCAAACCATACAAACAACTGCTTCTGTTTGATGGAATTTTGTTAATTTATATCTGCGAGTGTCTATGTGATAAGAAAATATGGGGAGATATATACATACCTTGCTTTCTTTTTATAATCTTCAGTACTTTGTTTTGACAGTAAGGTAAATCATCTTTGCAGTTGTTTTGACAAATGGTAATCTTCAGTACTCTCAATGACTTACTTTTGCTTATTATTTTTTTAAACTACTGCATAATGACTTACTTTTGCTTCATCTTTTCAATGGCAGGAGTGCATTCAATGAAGAGGAGGTGAATTCCTCTACTGAAGATAGTTCCGAGGATGGTAACGATTATATGAACTGTGGGAAGTATTTATTTCGCAAACAATTTGGTAAATATGATGCCTTACTTTATTTTATTTTGGGGATGAATTGATAGGCAGTGATGAGTGCATGGAACATCAGGTTGAATTTATTGTTTTCCCCACCTACCATGTCAAATACATTTCTTTCCTTCTCTGTTTTTAGGTAATTACTGGGTTGATGCACCCACTTGGTTTGTTCATGGCATATACTTGATATTGGCTGATACTTGACTTTTTTTTTGGAGTGCCAGATACTTTGTATGCTTTGTATATTCACTAAAGTTCACTTGATCATGGCATATACTGTGTTCAGTGGCGGATACTTGATTTTTCTGATACAATTACCCTTCGTTGAGATGATGCACACAGCTGTGTAGTTGTATTTGCCCTTCAGATCTGTTTCATGCCAAAACATGTTGTTGTTTTTTTTAATTTTACAGCTGTGTAACTGTATTTCACCCTTAAATTTGTTGCTATTTAGGCATGGCATATACCTCATTTTGGCTGATAGTTGATTTTATTTTTTTGGGAGTGGCAAAAACTTTGTATGCTTTGTATGTTCTCTACAGTTGACTTGATCATGGCATATACTGTGTTTAGTGGTTGATACTTGATTTTTCCTGATACATTTAAGTGATTTTTTCTGATACAATTACCCTTCATTGAGCTGATACAATTAAGTGATTTATGAGAGAATGCATATATTTGATTTTGGAAGAGGTGGGGGTTTGTCATGGTTGCAGCTATTTTGGCATGGCAATCTACTGCAGCCATAGTACCACACCAACACACTTATGCTTGATACATTTATGCTCCCCCACTGAAGATGTTGTGATCATTTGAGAACCTTGTCTTGTGGAATCATGTGATTTCTGAGCTTGCGTAAGTTCATTTCATGAACATAATCATCCTCTCTGTTATCTTTGCTTTATGTTATCTAATAAATCTGAGGTAAATTCATCTAACTTTACGTATTTTTTACCAGTGAGCTCTACAAACTCATATGAAGAGATGCAGCAGTAGAAGTTCGTTACATGAAAGTGTGAGAACCTCTTATTAGATGCAGAGATGCAGCAGTAGCAGATGCAACAGTAGTTGGTTTTGGCTGATAGTTGATTTTTTAAAGTGTGAGAACCTCTTGTTATATGCCACAGAATCAGTACGTCAGATGAAGAGATGCAGCAGTATCAGTAGTTGATTTTGACTGAGAGTTTTTTTTTTTTTGGAGTGCTAGATATTTTGTATGCTTTGTATGTGAACTTCAATTTACTTCATCATGGCATATACTTCATTTTGGTTGATAGTTGATTCTACTGAAGGTTGAATGGTGGTAAAAGATCATTCTTTTGGATCGTCAGTATTCTGTGAACAGAGCACAGTTATGCTAATAATGTGTATCGATCGAATATTTATCTCCGTTATGAATGAAATGTTGTAGTTGTATACACTACTATATGTCATCTTCAGTCACTTTAGTAATCTTTCTTATATATTTGGCAAGGATGATGTTACTTTACTTGTTAATTCTTCTCCTAGCAAGATGATGAGCTTAAATCTTGGTTTCTCAAATGGGTTTCCATCTACCAACAGCTCTGTGCTCTGTGCCAAGACATACATGCTTTTACAGGTTGGCATGCCAAAACATGTTTAACTTTTTTTTTCCTTCCCCTACTCACTTTAACATTTCAAGTAACCAATGAAAGTAACGATAAAATATCCTTTCTTTTGATAATGAATTTAAGTTTTTGATCTGTGTACGTACAGCAAGAAATGTATTCTATTTGTAGAATTTATCCAAAAAAATGAAACTTTCTTAAACTCATTTTTTGCTATTTTGACTGGTCATGTTTTGACCTGACCTGTGTGTTTTGCAGTCTCATTGAGCAAAATTTTGTACGTGTAAACAATTAAACATAATATGTTTCTATTAACTTTTTCTTGAATTTTACAATTGCTTGCACTTGACTTCATTACTTGTTGGCATTAGTTGTTGGTTTTAAGTGACCCTGCTTACCCGAACACCTTAACCTAAAAAATGAGCAATATGTATTCTCTAAAACATCAGACATTGCCTTAGGATGAGTTATTGCTGTCTAAAGCATTAATAGGTATTTGCTAAAATATTTATCTTCTATTTTAGCAAATTTCTGTTCAAGATTGTTGCATTTAATCCTAAAATCTAGATAGAAATGACTACAATTTTCATTCTCATAAATTTTACAATCATATGATACACTGACAACAATGAATATAAACCCCATAGAAAGTTGCGATTAATTTCCCAAGAAATTTCACAACAACATCTGCTACTTGTTTATACCCATTCAGTTAAGCACAAATAAAATTCACCATTACATAGTAGATTAAAACTAGGTGAGTAACTTCACCATAGCTGTATACATACATCCTCCAAACTGAATAACTTCACCATTACATAACAGATCATACAACATACAAAATTACAAAATAGCATATACAAAATACATAAGTTAAACTTCATACTACAGGAGACACCACCACCACCGCACTACTACTTGAAGAATGCTAGGAACAACAAGACGGACACCAACACCCCACAAAGAAATCCAAGCACTGAATAATGCTGGGCACTTGCCCTGTAACCACTCTTCCTCGCACCATCACAATCTGTCGACCTTAACAACGACTGAATCGAAAGCTCATCATATACCCTAATTTTAGCATCTTTATCCTCTTCTTCCCCATAATTCTCTACCCAACAAAAAAATTCACATCCATTGGGAAAATTAGGACAATTGTAGTAGTCTTTACCTGGATTCTTCCCCAAAGTAGAATATTTGACCCTTGTTTGTATTCGAAAAAAACATTTTGGAGCTCCAATTCTCTGTCCTGAACTCGCTCTGGAAGACCCGGAGCTACAACTATAGTGATTTTGGATTTGGTTGGAAGAGTAGTTCGATGTCATCCTACAAGATTTTGTCAGGTTTAAGCCACTAAACATACAAAAAATCACATTCTAATAACTTATTGCGGAATATACAATAGGAGACTTGTTATTATAAGCATTTCTCATTCTAACAAATATTATAAATCGGTAACTTTACTAGTATAATATTAGAGATTAAAGACGATGCAAGTTTAAAGATGAAAGATCAAATTACTAACCTTTTTGAATATAAATTATGTAGGTTAAAAGTTCACTTTCTTTTTCTCGTAAATATATATAGTTAACCTATATTTGAGAGTACTGAAGATTACCATTTGTCAAAACAACAGCAAAGATGATTTACCTTACTGTCAAAACAAAGTACTGAAGATTATAAAAAGAAAGCAAGGTATGTATATATCTCCCCATATTTTCTTATCACATAGACACTCGCAGATATAATTTAACAAAATTCCATCATTAGGCCACATAACAAACCAAAAACAGAAGCAGTTGTTTGTATGGTTTGCAAAGTTCTAAACAACACAACCCAACTTCATTAGTTTTCTTTAAGTTAATATGACCAATAGATAGTAATTAAGTTTAGTGAAATACACATGTTGAATTCTACATATTAGCCAAACAAGATCAACTAATAGATAGTAATTAACCAATAAATAGTAATTAACATGTAATTTATCGTGTGTAGAACAGGAGAATCATGTTACAATTTGCGGCAATGTGAAATTCTTTTCAACAAGATCAACTAAAGGAATTTTTTTTTATACGTCAGATCTCTTTCCGGTATGTATATTTCAACTTAGAAATAGTCATTAATATTTTCCCTTGAACTGAAACTTCGACTGATCTTTATATAAAAAAATTTCGACTGGTCTTCATATAACTTAGGGTTTCGACTTGAAATGAAAAAAAATGAATTTTTTTTATACCTGAGATCTCTGTCCTTCAGTTCGATGGATTCGGATGAGAGCGCGAGCTAGGGATTTCAGTTGGCGTCGAGGAAGAGGGAATTTTTTGGCGTGAGGAAATTGAGCGTGAGAGGAGCGACGATTTGGGGATGCAATGATGATGGGAGTGTCAGGAGGATGAGAGCGTGAGCAGATTTGGGGGTGCGTTGTGGGTTTGAATTTTTGGGAGCTAGGGTTTTCAGATCTCAAGTCGAGAAGGCGTGAGGGAAATCAAGAGTGAGAGGAGAGGAGATTTAGGGCTGAGGAGGATGAGAGCAGTCGACGAGATGGGTAGTGGTTCAAATTTTTTGGGGGCTAGGGGTTTTCAGATCTGAGGTAGAGGCGTGAGGGAATGGAGCGTGAGAGGGGAGGAGAGGGGGAGTTGGGGATGGGGGGAGGGGGGTATGAAATAATGCATTTACCCTCCCCCCCCCCCCCCCCAATTTAGTCAGATGAGCAGGAGGTCGATCGAACCGATGGATGGCGATCATGATCAAAATCCCAGATCAGACAGCTTACGACAAGTGCACACGGCTGTGTGCACTACCCCAGTGCACAACCGAAAGTTTTCCTATATATATATATATATATATATATATATATATATATATATATATATATATATATATATATATCGTTGTGCACCACCTATGGTGCACACGGCGTGTACACTCGGCCTTCCCGACTTCGTATCGACGATCCGAACCATTCACATTGATCTACACATCTAAATTAGTCTAAATATGTAAAATCAAATCATTTGAAATTCATTTGCCCCTTCAATATAAGTGTTACAAAATTGTATGGCTGAAAATCATTATTTTTTATAGTCACATGATGGATGGGCAAATGAATTTTAAATGATTTGAATTTACATATTTAGACTAATTTAGATGTATAGATCAATATGAACGGTTCGGATCGTCAATACGAAGGCGGAAAGGCCGAGCCGAGTGCACACAAGTGCACACGGAGGGGTGGTGCACAATGGAAGATTTTCATATATATATATATATATATATATATATATATATATATATATATATAGAGAGAGAGAGAGAGAGAGAGAGAGAGAGAGTGAGAGAGAAAGAGAATTAAATAAATAAATGAGTTGTTTTCGGGGGGATTTGAATTTGAGTTTTTGGGAGAAATGTGTTTTGTGAGGTTAGATCTGGGTCTTAATTTTGGGGGATTGAAGGAGAGCCACTTGATAGCTTTCTTTGTGTTTTATTATATAGATATATATGGGTTTTTTCTTCCATAAAGGTGCCATATATATACTAGTAATTTCCACGTGCGATGCACGTCTTAATAAATATATTTTTATTATAAGTAAAAACTTCAACGTAGTCTAGCCTTGAATCTAATACCTCTTTTATATTAGATATGCACAGGAAATACATAAATTTGTTTCTCTACAAATGTTTGTATTTGTTGAATTTAATTTGGACATGTATTACACGTGTTTGTTTAGTTACAAAGTTAGAGTTTGTTTGGTTACAAACGTCAATTCTCCCATTAAAATAGTAAAGATATGCACGGGCAATACATGAATTTGTTTCTCTACAAATGTTTGTATTTGTTGAATTTAATTTGGACGTGTATTACACATTTTTGTTTAGTTACAAAGTTAGGGTTTGTTTGGTTACAAACACCAAACGAGGTCCAATGGAATGCAAGAAAGGTTATTTCTTTCTTGCATTCCATTTTGCCATCATGCACCAATTCATTATTTGATTCAATTCTTCCCTGTCCATTCTCTCTTTGATTCCAATTCTGCCTACTCCTTACCTTGCTTTGTTATCATGTGTTGATTCTTTTCCTTTGATATTGTTTATTTCCTTTTTTGCATTCCATTGGACCTCGTTGTTATCCACTTCCTTATTTTTTTGGTATTGTCACTGCTTTGTTCCTTACCTTTAGCCCTCTGTTTTGTTGCTTCGTTGCCCTTTCCCCCAGTTTGCTTTTGCCTTATCCTATGTACCGCCTAAGCAAATTTCGAGAATAAAGTTTTGTTGTAAGGTGGGTAGGATTTGTAACCCCTGTTTTTGCAAATATGTAATTTCTGTGTATTTTCTGTATTTAAAATTTTCGTAAATTATTTTTTACCGCTTTCAAATTCTTTGGTCAAAATGTATTCTTGGATCTTCCGTTAAAGTCTATTTATAATTGATGATTTTATTTATGGCTATTTTCCAATGAATTTATGTAGTAATTCAAATCCTATTATTTTTTTGTTACTATCGTTATTATTATTATTGTTTCGGTTATTCTTATTATTCTTCTTATTATTATTATTCTTTTAACTCGACTAAAAGAAAATGTATCTTGCAAATTATATATAGCCATTTATTTTGAAAGCCATTTATTTTATTATTATTATTATTTTATTTTGAGTGTTAAATAATTTAGTATATTATTAATTAATTTTCCTTATTGGATAATCCTAATACCCAAAACCCTATTATCAATACCCGTTCACAACCCATTACCCTATTACTAAACCCAAACCCGTATCCAATAGCAGACCCGAAACCCTAACTCTGCCTTTTATATATATACCCCCAATATATAACCTGTTCATCTTCCCATCTCCTACTTATACAACCGCCTCCTAAACCCTATCCTGACTTCTCAACCCATCAACTTCGCCTCTCCACCTCGTGACCCCCCCTCCCGACACTCTCCTCCTGTCGCGCCTTCGCGACGCAGTGGCGCAACCAACGACCTCGTCGATAGTAGCACCGACAGCAGCCTGTGCCACCTCGGCGTCCTCCCCGTGTTGCCGGCAGACCCCCCTACAGCGTCGACGGCCGCCGCCGTGTCCCCTGACCGCCGGCCACCAGCCGCCGTCGGAGCCAGTGCAGCCCTTGGTGGTTGATGTCTGTTGGGTTTTGATCATGTTGATTGTGGGTCGTCCATTTGATTGTGATCTTGATCTTGATTGAATGATTCCTAGCCATCCATATCGTGATCATCACCATCGGGGTGATCTTGGCCGTCCGTTGGATCTTGATCATCATGCTTGATTGGATGTGGGCCATCGATCTCCTCTTGATCATCCGATTAGATCTTAGCCGTCTGATCTCTCCTTGATCGTCACGATCATGATGATCATCAATTTTCTTTGATCGCAGTCGTTCGATCGACCGATCTTGATCATCGTCATTATCTTCATCATCAGGGAGATCTGGCCGTCCGATCTGATCCGATCATCTTGATCTTTGATCTTAGCCGTCCGATTGTGTTCGTGATCTCGATCGTCTTCATCTTGTTCGCAATCGGTTGTTCGTGATCATCTCGTTCGTTGGTTTGGTTCGTGGATTCGTGTTCGTACGTTGTGTCCGTGTAGGGATCCGTTCCCATTATTCCTCCATCGGATTCATCGTCTACACCCTAAGGCAAGTATCTTCTTGTACATTTCGTTTTCTAGTACAAGCTTTTCCGTGAATATACTACAAGTAGATTGTAAATGTGACTCCTCTTTGTTCATCGCTGATGATCTCATGTTTCGCCTTATCTATCACATGATCTAAGAATCACAACCCTTCGTTGATGCATTCGTTCACAACTAGTATAGTTTTGATACATTTCATGCAAAAAGTGTCTTGTTTGGTTTCTGTCATATTTTGGTTTGCTGTTTTGACCCCGATTAAATCAGAATCTGAACTTGAGTCTTGAATATGAAATGTAGCCCCAAGTGTCTAGTTACCAATAACATCCAGAATTTTTGAATTTTAAGTTACAATTTAGGAGATATCGCAGTTTTACTGCTGCTGTGTTGGTAATCGCAGATTCATAAAAACTGCTGCACCACTTTGGTTTACAATTATTTTTAACTATGCTACCAGTAAGTAAATGACTTTAAATTTTACATGCTGATACTGGAAACCCTAGAGAACATTCCCTAATTTTTTCAGAATTAATTAATGAAGTTTCAACCCTGTTTCATATGTATAAACTCAGTTTTTCAAATTCTGGCTGAACACAAATGCTGTATAGTTTGCTGTTTTGACATCAATTGCTGCAACTTTTATGTGCCTTAATTATATGAGTTGGAACCAGGCAGGAGTCTAGTTTCTAGGCCTTCTGACGGATCCACTTTTGCTATCTTGTAGCAACGGAAATTGCAGTTTTGGTGCAGCAACATCATGCTGTCCAGAATTGCAAATTCTCGTAGTTCTTAATAATCTTAATTTGTGTTGACCCTCAAATATGCTTTATAATCATCTTAAACTTGTCCCATGTTCTTGATCATGTTTACTTGA